>SJYA01001224.1:511232-1003954 GCA_006410615.1 Neotragus moschatus | reverse complement strand
GTCTAGGAAGGCCAATATCTGAATATTGAGAGTTTTGGAAAGAGAAAACAGAAAAAATGAATGAGAAAAAAAAATCAAAGAAATAATTTGAGGAAAAATATTCAGGTGAAAGTGAAAAGTGAAAGGGACAATCTCTCAGTTGTGTCTGACTCTTTGCGACCCTATAGACTATACAGTTCATGGAATTCTCCAGGCCAGGATACTGGCGTGGGTAGCCTTTCCCTTCTCTAGGGGATCTTCCTAACCCAGGGATTGAACCCAGGTCTCCTGCACTGCAGGCAGATTCTCTACCAGCTGCGCCATGGAATGAATATGATAGATTGCTAAATGGAATGTGAACAATTGTCCAGAGATTACAAGAATATCCAGGGAATGGGTGTAATAGCATGTTGATGGGACATGACCAAGTGCTCAGAGATAAAGGAGATGTGAAATGCCCCAGATTTCAAAGAGAAACAAGACCAAGTGGGAGTTCTCCCAGGGCTATTAAGAAGTGGCCAAGTGGACTCTGGAACCATCAACTTCTGTCCCACATGTCCTTCCACATCCAGATTCTATCAGAAGATTAGGGAGAGAAAGGAGAAGCCTGAGAGTGGAGTGCTGCTAAAAGATGGGGGCACTGTGGCTTTTTCCTCCTCTCCCCTGGGAGAGAAAAGGAAAGCTGCTTTTGCTCAAATCCCTACGTTGTAAAAAGGACTTCAAGTGGAAACTCTCAGGGGTCTGTGTCTTGCTGACATTTTATTCCTTAGTTTGGGTTTTGTTCATACAATGTGCTTGCTGATCTGTGCCCTGTACCTATATAAATAAATGGAAAAAGTTGTCTTGGCAGAGGATTCAAGTGTGTAGCAGTCTGTTTCTCACTCTTTGGTGGGGCCAAAGCTGTGTCAGTTGCCTGTGAGTTGACAAGGAGCCAGGCTTGAGCTGCCTTGTTAGCACCACAACCAAGATAGTGACCCATCAAGCAAGGACTCCAGGAGCTGGAGTCTATGAGGTGTTCTATCATGGATTATGCTGGGGCCCAGAGTGGGGTGATAAAGTCTGAGTGGATCTCTCAGGTCAGGAGATGGATACAGGTAATGTGAAGAGTTGGAAGCAAGACCAGCATATATGCACAGGGCCCTCTAACAGAGGCACCTTCAGTAACTAGCATGCTAGACAACCTGAATTCAGAGAGGCATAAATACATAGACTGGTTTGATATTTATTTCCCCATTTACTGCCTTCAATTTGGTTTTAGTTATTCTCCCTTGGCTATTCTTTAATGACATCTTGTGCACATTCCACAGTACTTTCTGGTCACTTGCATATATAGAAAAGTTCATCAACAGAGAACCAGTATTTAAACCCAGGCAACAGAGAGGGTAACGCTTACTCCTTGGAAGAAAAGTTATGACCAACCTAGATAGCATATTCAAAAGCAGAGACATTACTTTGCCCACAAAGGTCTGCCTAGTCAAGGCTATGATTTTTCCAGTGGTCATGTATGGATATGAGAGTTGGACTGTGACGAAAGCTGAGCACTGAAGAATTGATGCTTTTGAACTGTGGTGTTGGGGAAGACTCTTGAGAGTCCCTTGGACTGCAAGGAGATCCAACCAGTCCATTCTGAAGGAGATCGGCCCTGGGATTTCTTTGGAGGGAATGATGCTGAGGCTGAAACTCCAGTACTTTGGCCACCTCATGCGAAGAGTTGACTCATTGGAAAAGACTCTGATTCTGGGAGGGATTGGGGGCAGGAGGAGAAGGGGATGACAGAGGATGAGATGGCTGGATGGCATCACTGACTCAATGGACATGAGTCTGAGTGGACTCCAGGAGCTGGTGATAGACAGGGAGGCCTGGCGTGCTGCAATTCATGGGGTTGCAAAGAGTCGGATACGACTGAGCGACTGAACTGAACTGAATGTTATCTGAGAGGGAACCACAAGGCACCAGTTTACCAGGTGACATTCTTTTTTTTTTTTTTTTCTTCATCCATCATCCCTGCTCCTCTACTGCAAGAAATTAGAGGAAAAAAACAGAAGGAAGTGTGAATGTGTGCATGCTAAGTTGCTTCATTCGTGTCCAACTCTTTGTGACCCTGTGGACTACAGCCCTCAAGGCTCCTCTGTCCATGGGATTTCTCCAGGCAAGAATACTGGAGTAGGTTGCCATGCCCTCATCCAGGAGATCTTCCTGACCCAGGGGTTGAACCAGCATCTCTTACTTCTCCTACACTGGCAGACAGGCACTACAAGAAATTAAATTAGAGGAAAAATTCGACAGAATGAAGTGTGAATGTGTAGACAATGCCTTTTCCTCACTCCAAGGCCCCCAGGTAGAAGCATAGCTGGTAGGGGCAGGGTGAAGATGAGTATTCAATTGGCTATGAAACTGAAGTTTTAAATTAGATTGTAGTAGAATTTTTTGGTTGTAGGAAAATGGTTGACACTGGGCTTCCAGGAACAATGCCTCAAATCATGCCACAGAAATAGAAATTGATGAGGAAATTTCACTGTCATCCTAGGTTTCAAAAATTTGACAGCATTAGACCTATTGCCACTGTGAATGCCCCCCAAAGCCAGGCTCCATTGCCATCACCCAGGCCAACAAAATGGAAACACTAAACTGAGTTTATGTTTTTATTAGTCATTTAGAAATTAAAATCTTGCATATGTACATCTACTTAGAGAATCATGCAAGGTCCATTTAGCTGCAAAAGAACTTGGGGATTTGAACTCTGAGCTCTTTGTTGGAGAGGTAGAATTTGTACAAACTCTCCATATTTAGAAAAGCTATTCAGAAAATGGGTCTTCCTAGGTGGCTCAGTGGTAAAGAATCCACCTGCCAATGCAGAAGACGCAAGAGACATGGGTTTGATCCCTGGGTTGAGAAGATCCCCTGGAGGAGGAAATGACCATCCACTCCAGTATTCTTGCCTATAAAATCCCATGGACAGAGGAGCCTGGCAGTCTACAGCAAAGAGTCAGCCATGACTGAGCTCAGCAGCACAGCACATTGAAGATGGGTCACTGCAAATGTGACACATGTCCACGATAGCTAATATTGTTTATTTATTTATTTTTCTCATTAAACTTTTTAAAATGGGTCTCAAATTCTGTGACAGATTTTTGGTCAAGTTGTTTTCATTAAAAAGTACTGATTTTAAAAACTAATAACTTAAACTGCCACACACAAATCATATGGTCCACAAAAACATTCTCCTTTCCTTCTGAAGGTTTTACAATGCATTGTTATCATTAACCAGTCTTTTACTATTAAACTTAAATGGCCAACTGAGACAAACAGTTCTGAGACCGTTCTTCCACCACTGATCAAGACTGGGTGGCAGGTATTGGGGATNAAATCATATGGTCCACAAAAACATTCTCCTTTCCTTCTGAAGGTTTTACAATGCATTGTTATCATTAACCAGTCTTTTACTATTAAACTTAAATGGCCAACTGAGACAAACAGTTCTGAGACCGTTCTTCCACCACTGATCAAGACTGGGTGGCAGGTATTGGGGATAATATTCATTTAGCCTTCTGAGCTTTCTGGGCAGACTTGGTAATCTTGCCAGCTCCAGCTGCCTTCTTGTCCATTGCTTTGATGACACCCACAGCGACTGTCTGTCTCATGTCAAGCACAGCAAAACGGCCCAGGAAAGGATAATCAGAGAAGCTCTCGACACACATGGGCTTGCCAAGAACTATATCAACGATGGCAGTGTCACCAGATTTCAAGAATTTAGGACCATCTTCCAGCTTTTTCCCAGAATGACGATCAATCATCTCCTTCAGCTCAGCAAACTTGCAAGCAATGTGAGCTGTGTGACAATCCAGCACAGGTGCATATCCAGCACTGATTTGGCCTGGATGGCTCAAAACAATCACCTGAGCTGTGAAGCCAGCAGCTTCCATTGGTGGGTCATTTTGCTGTCAGCAGCCACATTGCCACGATGGACATCTTTGACAGACACGTTCTTGACATTGAAGCCCACACTGTCCCCAGGAAGGGCTTCACTCAATGCTTCATGGTGCATTTCTACAGACTTCACTTCAGTTGTTACATTGACTGGAGCAAAGGTGACCACCATGCCAGGTTTGAGAACGCCAGTCTCCACACCACCTACAGGGACAGTACCAATACCAATTTTATAGACATCCTGGAGAGGCAAATGCAAGGGTTTGTCAGTTGGGTGAGTTGGTGGCAGGATGCAATCCAGAGCTTCAAGCAGGGTGGTTCCACTGGCATTGCCGTCCTTATGGGTGACTTTCCATCCCTTGAACCATGGCATATTAGCATTTGGCTCCAGCATGTTGTCACCATTCCAGCCAGAAATTGGCACAAATGCTACTGTGTTGGGGTTGTAGCCAATTTTCTTAATGTAGGTGCTGACTTCCTTAACAATTTCCTCGTATCTCTTCTGGCTATAGGGTGGCTCAGTGGAATCCATTTTGTTAATGCCAACAATTAGCTGTTTCACACCCAGGGTATAAGCCAGAAGGGCATGCTCACAGGTCTGCCCGTTCTTGGAGATACTGGCTTCAAATTCACCAACACCAGCAGCAACAATCAGCACAGCACAGTCAGCCTGGGATATGCCTGTAATCATGTTTTTGATGAAGTCTCTGTGTCCTGGGGCATCAATGATGGTAACATAGTACTTGCTGGTCTCAAATTTCCACAGGGAGATATCAATGGTGATAACGCGCTCGTGTTCAGCTTTCAGTTTGTCCAAGACCCAGGCATATTTGAAGGAGCCCTTTCCCATCTTGGCAGCCTCCTTCTCGAACTTTTCAATCATTCTCTTGTCGATCCCGCCACATTTGTAGATCAGATGGCCAGTCGTGGTAGACTTCCCTGACTCTCCGTGCCCAGTGACAACGATGTTGGTGTGGGTCTTCTCCTTCCCCATTTTGGCTTAGGTTTAACGGTGGTTTTCACGATACCTGTGTCCTGGTGGCAAACCCGTTGCAGAAAAAAAAGCGCTAATATTGTTTAAAATCAAACTGATTAACCACTTCATACCCATTAGGATGGCTATTATCAAAAACAAGATCATGAATGTTGTTGAGGATATGGAGAAATTAGAACCACTGTGTCTTGCTGCTGGGTATATAAAATGGTGCAGTTGCTGTGGAAAACATATATATGTGTATATATATGTGCATATATATATGTGTATATATAATGGAATTAGCCTCAAAAAGAAATGAAATTCTGGCTCATGTTACAACATGGATGAACTTTAAAAACATTATACTAAGTGAAATAAGCCAGACACAAAGGGACAAATATTACATGATTCCACTTATATGAGGTACCTAGAACACTCAGATTCACAGACACCAAAATTGAATAGTATTCACCAGGGACAGTTCTTGAGCAATGAAAAAAGATTTAAAAGGCATGAAATCAAGAATAGGAGAATGAGCTTATTGATAAGAAAAATATGAAAACCTGGTTTTCTTTTATAAAAGGTCTTCAGATTCATTTTCTCCAGCTTTAAAGAAAACCAATTATTACTATATGCATAACTCACAGAGAGAGAATAACTGAATAATAATTAGCCCAGGAAGTTTGGAGCCAAATATTCCCTGATTGCCAATTGACCTTGAGCAAAGCACTTAAACTCTCTGCTCTTCAGCCTCCCTGACTCTACAATGAAAAATACAGCTTCCTCAGAGAGGTGTTAGGAAATTTCCTGAATTCACCATTGTCAAGTAAATCCATGGCATGCAGAAACCCAAGGGAGGCATTTTGCTCCTTTCAACTTCATAGAAAATCTAAAAGCAGTATATTCAGTGAGGATCATCAAGTGTTCATTTTGGACACATAAATGCTCCAAATAAGAAGATAGAAGCTTTATATATAATTGTTAGTTTTCTTTGTTGTGCCAGTCAGAAGTCCACACACGTTTGTTGACAGCTGCAGCGCAATTCCATCTTCTGTCCCTTTGCCTTTGCCTTGGTGACTTGTGGTTGTAGCATCAAACACTCAGGACAAGTAGTAGAGCCAAGGGTCAAAAGTGCCAATCTTTTCCTTTCTTACCAGCACTCTTTCTTTGCTTTTGTTTTTTTCCCCTAACTTTGTTCATCCTAGTGCAATTATGGTGTGACCCTAAATCCAAGCATGTCTTCACAAAAACCTCTCAAATGTATGATTTACAAAGACTGCTTTGGAGCTGAAGCAAGCTGCTGTGCTGTGCTTAGTTGCTCAGTCATGTCTGACTCTTTGAGACCCCATGGACTGTAGCCCACCAGGCTCCTCCATCCATGGGAATTCTCCAGGCAAGAATATTGAAATGGGTTGCCATGTGCTCCTCCAGGGGATCTTCCCAACCCAGGGATTGAACCCAGATCTCCTGCATTCCAGGTGGATTCTTTGCTGTCTGAGCCACCAGGGAAGCCCAAGAATACTGGAGTGGGTAGCTTACCTCTTCTCCAGAGGAACTTCCTGATCCAGGGTCTCCTGCATTGCAGGCAGATTCTTTACCAGCTGAGCTATCAGGGAAGCCTAAAGCAGGCTACCTTGATGCTTTAAATAGAAGTGGCATTTTTACTTTAAAAGGAAAATAATAAAGCTATCAAAAGGACTTTTAGGGTTAAATTCTTTTTTGAGGATACTAAGTTAATTTAAAAAGACAATATACAAAAGAAGGTGACCTTTTTTTTATAAGAACTATAAACATGCCATCATTANTATTAAGCTTAAATGGCCAATTGAGACAAGCAGTTCTGAGACAGTTCTTCCACCACTGATTAAGACTGGGGGGGCAGGTATTGGGGATAATATTCATTTAGCCTTCTGAGCTTTCTGGGCAGACTTGGTGACCTTGCCAGCTCCAGCTGCCTTCTTGTCCACTGCTTTGATGACACCCACAGCGACTGTCCCATGTCACGCACAGCAAAACGGCCCAGGGGAGGATAATCAGAGAAGCTCTTGACACACACGGCTTGCCAGAAACCATATCAACGATGGCAGCGTCACCAGATTTCAAGAATTTGGGGCCATCTTCCAGGTTTTTCCCAGAACGACGATCAATCTTCTCCTTCAGCTCAGCAAACTTGCAAGCAATGAGAGCAGTGTGACAGTCCAGCACAGGTGCATATCCAGCACTGATCTGGCCTGGATGGTTCAAAATAATCACCTGAGCTGTGAAGCCAGCAGCTTCCATGCGTGGATCATTTTTGCTGTCAGCAGCCACATTGCCACGACAGACATCTTTCAAGATACGGTCTTGACATTGAAGCCCACATTGTCCCCAGGAAGGGCTTCACTCACTGCTTCATGGTGCATTTCTACCGACTTCACTTCAGTTGTTACACTGACTGGAGCAAAGGTGACTACCATGCCAGGTTTGAGAACACCAGTCTCCGCACGATCCACAGGGACAGTACCAATACCACCAATTTTATAGACATCCTGGAGAGGCAAACGCAANAAGCCCACATTGTCCCCAGGAAGGGCTTCACTCACTGCTTCATGGTGCATTTCTACCGACTTCACTTCAGTTGTTACACTGACTGGAGCAAAGGTGACTACCATGCCAGGTTTGAGAACACCAGTCTCCGCACGATCCACAGGGACAGTACCAATACCACCAATTTTATAGACATCCTGGAGAGGCAAACGCAAGTTTGTCAGTTGGGCGAGTTGGTGGCAGGATGCAATCCAGAGCTTCAAGCAGGGTGGTTCCACTGGCATTGCCGTCCTTACGGGTGACTTTCCATCCCTTGAACCATGGCATATTAGCACTTGGCTCCAGCATGTTGTCACCATTCCAGCCAGAAATTGGCACAAATCCTACTGTGTCGGGGTTGTAGCCAATTTTCTTAATGTAGGTGCTGACTTCCTTAACAATTTCCTCGTATCTCTTCTGGCTATAGGGTGGCTCCATGGCATCCATTTTGTTAACACCAACAATCAGTTGTTTCACACCCAAGGTGTAAGCCAGAAGGGCATGCTCACGGGTCTGCTCGTTCTTGGAGATACAGGCTTCAAATTCACCAACACCAGCAGCAACAATCAGGACAGCACAGTCAGCCTGGGATGTGCCTGTAATCATGTTTTCGATGAAGTCTCTGTGTCCTTGGGCGTCAATGATGGTAACATGGTACTTGCTGGTCTCAAATTTCCGTAGGGAGCTATCAATGGTGATACCACGCTCATGTTCAGCTTTCAGTCTGTCCAAGACCCAGGCATATTTGAAGGAGCCCTTTCCCATCTCGGTAGCCTCCTTCTCGAGCTTTTCAATTGTTCTCTTTTCAATCCCGCCACATTTATAGATCAGATGGCCAGTCGTGGTAGACTTCCCTGACTCTACGTGCCCAATGACAACGATGTTGACGTGGGTCTTCTCCTTTCCCATTTTGGCTTAGGTTTAACGGTGGTTTTCACAACACCTGTCTCCTGGCGGCAAATCCGTTGTGAAAAAGTGGAGATTAATTCTTTATCAGTTGTTTCATTTGCTATTATTTTCTCCCATTCTGAGGGCTGTCTTTTCACCTTGCTTACAGTTTCCTTTTAATTAGGTCCAATTTGTTTATTTTTGTTTTTATTTCCATTACTCTGAGAGGTGGGTCATAGAGGATCTTGCTGTGATTTATGTCAGAGAATTTTTCAAACTCCAATTGTTCATTGCTGGTATATAGGAGAGCAGTTGACTTCCATATATTATCCTTATATCTTACAACCATAATCACTTACTAGTTTCAGGAATTTTTGGTTATTGTTGATTTTCCGGGATTTTCTACATAGACAATCATATCTGCTTAACAGTTTTATTTATTCCTTCCCAACCTGTACACTTTGTATTTCCCAACCTGTACATTTTGTATTTCCTTTTCTTATATTATTGCATTAGCTAGAACTTCTAGTATAATGTTGAATATTGCTGGTAAAAGGAAACAACCTTGCATTGGTACCAGTCTTAGGGAGAAAGCATCCAACCTTTCATCATTAAGCATGATGTGAACTGTAGGTTTTGTGTAGATATTCTGTATCAAATTAAAGAAGTATCCCCTTCTATACCTATGTTGCTACTTTTCCGATTTTAAAAAAAAAAAAAAACCTAAGACAGTCTTTGTTGTTGTTATTGTTGTTCACTCAGTCATGTCTGACTCTTTGTGACCCTGTGAACTGCAGCATGCCAGGCTTCCCTGTCCTTCATCATCTCCTGGAGTTTGCTCAAACTCATAGCCCTTGAGTCGGAGATGCCATCCAACCATCGCATCCTCAGTCACCCCCTTCTCCTCCCGCCTTCCACCTTTCCCAGCATCAAGGTCTTTTCTAATGAGTCAGCTCTTCGCAACTAGTGAGTCAGCTCTTGTGGCCAAAGTACTGGAGCTTCAGCTTCAGCGTCAGTCCTTCCAATGAATATTCAGGACTGATTTCCTTCAGGATTGACTGCTTTGATCTCCTTTCAGTCCAAAGAACTCTCAAAAGTCTTTTCCAACACCACAGTTCAAAAGCACCAATTCTTCAGTGCTCAGCCTTCTCTATGGTCCAGCTCTCACATCCATACATGACTACTGGCAAAACCATAGCTTTGACTTTATGGACCTTTGTCAGAAAAGAAATGGCAAAGTAAGATGGTCTTTAGAACTAGAAAATAGAAAACCTTAAATGCCAGGTTAAGTTTGAATTTTATTCCATGGACAAAAAAAAGTAACCAGATGTTTCGAGTGGGGGGTGGGGAAAGGATGTGACAGAGAAACACATCAGACCCCTTCAACTCTTCCACAATACAAGAATCTAATTTCTGTTTAAAGATGTCCAGTAAACTCCTCCAACTTCCTTCAATACCTCATTCTGCTGACATTAAAATCTCACACTCTGTTAGCCCTGCCTCATAGCCAACTTGAATACCTTAGAGGTCTCAAGGAAGATGCAGAATATTCATCAGTCTTGATAAACTGCTTTCACACAAACCTGACTTGCAAACTCAGTATTCTACTATCCACTCCCTGCCCAGAAAAGAACGTTATGTTACTCTGGTTCAGAGTAGAGACACAGGCAACCCATGGCCCAAACTCACTTATTAAGCAAGGTACAGTCAAAATACAGTGACCACACCTGAGTCAACAGTGTTGACACACTCATTTGCATCACACCTTCTAAAGAAAGAGTTGCTATCGTCAAGAGCTCTATTCATAAGGATATCTAGATGCCTGTCTACAGAGAACAAACATCCTGTAACTCAGTTCTGTCCACTGGGGACATGAAGTCCAATCAGAATCTTCATTTTAGCCAGATCCCCATGTGACTTACATAAACATTAAAAACTAGAAACACTGGTCTGGTCTAGGGCAGAATTTCCCAACAGTGGCACTATTGACATTCCATGCCATGTTGTTTGTTTATTGGTTCTCCTGTGCTTTCCAGAATGTTCAGCAACTTCCCTGGCCTCTACCTACTAGATTCTGTCAGCAGTTTTCCCCTAACTGTGAAAAATCAAAGATATCTACAGATATTGATAAATGTCCCCTGAGGGGCTAACTCATAGCCCTTTCCTAAGTAAAAAAGCACTGGTTTAGAAGACCCTTGGTTCAAACCACTTAACATAAAAAAAGGTGGTTTTTTTTTCTTTCTCTTGAGAAAAAGACAAATATAACAAGTTTAGCTGTTAACTGCTGTATCAAAATACATTCAAACAAGATTATGTGCACCTTTTTCAGAAAGATAAAGTACGTGTTATTGCAACTAACAGAAAAAAACATCATTTTGAAAGATAAGACTTGCAAAATTCCCATGATCTTTCATATAAACACTTTTGAAGTGCATTGTTTAATATTACTATTGAAGACAAAGGACTTGGCATTAAATATGATATACATGAGGTCCAAGGACCTATCCTTTCATGTCATCACTGCAAATACATTTGCCCTAGATGCCATCATATAAAAGTCTATCTAGAACATCTCCTCATTTTGAAAAAGATCATCTGAAAGGCTAGTGATCTGTGTCCACCCTTAAATAGTGTGTGTGGTGACAAAGTAGGGAAGTCATGTTCAAATTCAGTTTATGAGAAAACAAATAATATTGCAGAAGCAGACACTGAAGCTAGCATGGCGATATCTGAACACTGTACAATTTTGCTGGCATAGAGAAGGAAAAGGTTGCCTAATAATTCTTTGGTCTCTTAGTCTCTTGGATTTAGGAAATTTAGGTTCTAATTAATTTTTTCACAGAAGCCATCTACGAAAAAATGGCTCCTGATTTGGATGAGTGTCTCTGGCAAATAAAGAAAGAAACAAGACAATTTCAGCTATTGATAAACTAGCTCAGGGTATCCTAACAGAAAGCAAGGAAGAACTAAAGAGCCTCTTGATGAAAGTGAAAGAGGAGGGGGAAACAGTTGGCTTAAAACTCAACATTCAGAAAACTAAGATCATGCCATCTTGTCCCATCACTTCACGGCAAATAGATGGGGAAACAGTGGAAACGGTGACAGATTTTATTTTTTTTAGGTGGGGGGGGTGGCTCCAAAATCACTGCAGATGGTGACTGCAGCCGTGAAATTAAAACAAAACAAAACAAAACAGTTGCTCCTTGGAAGAAAAGCTATAACCAACCTAGACAGCATATTAAAAAGCAGGGACATTACATTGCCAACAAAGGTGCATCTAGTCAAAGCTATGATTTTTCCAGTAGTCATGTATGGATGTGAGAGTTGGACTATAAAGAAAGCTGAACACTATAGAATTGATGCTTCTGAACTGTGGTGTTGGAGAAGACTCTTGGAAGTCCCTTGGACTGAGAGGAGACCCAACCAGTCAATCCTAAAGGAAATCAGTTCTGAATATTCATTGGAAGGATTTATGCTGAAGCTGAAGCTCCAATAGTTTGGCCACCTGATGCGAAGAACTGACTCATTTGAAAAGACCCTGATGCTGGGAAAGATTGAAGGCAGGAAAAGAAGTGGATGACAGAGGATGAGATGGTTGGATATCATCACCGACTCACTGGACATGAGTTTGAGTAAACTCTGGGAGTTGGTGATGGACAGAGAGGCCTGGTGTGTTGCAGTCCATGGGGTCACAAAGAGTTGGACAGGACTGAGCAACTGAACTGAACTGATCCTGAGGGGAGGGTGGAGATATTGGTTCTGCTTGGAAGTGCTGAGCTGGGCTGAGCTGAGTCAAAGGGGCGAGGCCAAGGCAGGGGAAACATCTATGCAGTGGACGAAACCATTGGCCCAGTACTACCCTCAAATATGTATGGTCTTATTGACTCCATCACACAGAAGAGACAGCTAAGCTTAGAGACATTTGCCACTTGCCTGAATGTCTGTGGTTAGTAAGTGGTAGAGGGCAGAAAAAGAAGCCAAATCTCCCGATTACTAGTGAACAGTGTTCTTTCTGTTAATACAACACCAAATACCCTTGTTTTAGTTTCTTGTTGCTGCTCTAACAAATCACCATAAATTTCAACAAAAGATTCAATATCTTTCAGCTCCAGAACTCAGAAATCAGAAATGAGTCACACTCAAATCTCAGTCTCTTTCTCTGAAGCTGCTCCCCATTCTTCTGTTGCTACGTGTCCTTTTTCTTTCTCTGATCATCCTGCCTCCCTCTTATAAGGACCCTTAAGTTTACACTGGGCTGATTGGGATAATCCAGAGTATAATCTCCTTATCCCAGATCCTTAACTTAATCAAACCTTCAAAATCCCTTTTACCATTCGAAGAAAAGCAGAATACATCACCCCGAAGAATGGTTCTTTGACAAAAAAATTATTTTTGAGCTGAAGGCTATTAAGAATGCAGGGAGGAGGCGGTCCNGCTGATCGGGATAATCCAGAGTATAATCTCCTTATCCCAGATCCTTAACTTAATCAAACCTTCAAAATCCCTTTTACCATTCGAAGAAAAGCAGAATACATCACCCCGAAGAATGGTTCTTTGACAAAAAAATTATTTTTGAGCTGAAGGCTATTAAGAATGCAGGGAGGAGGCGGTCCTAGGATGGTGGAGGAAAAGGACGGGGAGACCACTTTCTACCCCACAAATTCATCGAAAGAACATTTGAACACTGAGCAAATTCCACAAAACAACTTCTGAATGCTGGCAGAGGACATCAGGCACCCAGAAAGGCAGCCCATTGTCTTCGAAAGGAGGTAGGGAAAAAAATATAAAAGATAAAAAGAGAGACAAAAGAGGACAGAGATCCATCCCGGGAAGTGAAAGTGAAAGTGAAGTTGCTCAGTTGTGTCTGACTCTTTGTGATCCCATGGACTTGTAGCCTACCAGGCTCCTCCATCCGTGGGATTCTTCAGGCAAGAGTACTGGAGTGGGTTGTCGTTTCCTTCTCCAGGAGATCTTCCCAACCCAGAGATCGAACCCAAGTTTCGGGCATTGGAGGCAGACACAAAGAGGTAGAGAAAAAATATAAAAGATAAAAAGAGAGACAAAAGAGGGAGGGATGGAGATCCACCCCGGGAAGGGAGTGTCAAAAAAGAGAGAAGTTTCCAAACACCAGGAAACATTCTCACCCGCAAATCTGTGACGAGCCTTGGAATCTCAGAGGGCAACGTAACTGGGAGGAAAAATATATAAATAATGAAAACACACAGATTACGTGCCTAAGGCAACTCCCAGCAGAGAAGCAGGGCAGACATCTGCATCTGCTATTAGCAAGCAGGGACTGGACAGGGAGGCGTGGGCTGCATTGCTTAGGGTAAGAACCAGGCCTGAATGCTGCAAGAGCAATCTGAGGAAACTAACTTGAGATAGCAAACCAGACTGTGGGATAGCTATCCTGCGAAACTGCTAAATCCCTTCAGTCGTGTTCGACTCTGTGTGACCCCATAGACAGCAGCCCACCAGACTCCCCCGTCCCTGGGATTCTCCAGGCAAGAACACTGGAGTGGGTTGTCATTTCCCTAACCTAAAACACTGCAGGCCCGCTCACAGAACAAAGGACTGAGCAGAGCTAGCCGACTGAGGGCTGGCCCATCCCCCACCAGAGACAGGCAGGTAAGGGCAGCCAGAGCCAGGAGGGGGCAATTGCGGCCCCACAGAGGCATCATCTACCAAACTGCAAGCAGGCTTCATTGCTAACCAAGACTTCTTGTGATTCTGGATGGTCAACATCTGCCAGGAGGGTCACAGCCAGAGATCAGCTAGCCAGAGGAGACACACGGCACACCTGAGAAGGTGCGCTGGTTGTACACCCAGAAAACTGAGCAGCAGGGACCGGGGAAGTGATAAGTCGCAGTGACTGCGTTTGCCAAGCACTTGGTCACCTGAGCTGCTCAGACCTGGGAAGAACAAAAAATGCAGGCCCAATTGAGTCTGTGCCTTTGTGGAGTATCCGAGTACCTGAACCTGAGCGGCTTGGACCTGGGAAGTGCATACAACCCAGGACCGGCCTCAGACAGTCCTGGCAGAGCAACCTAGAGCATAAGCAGTGTAGACAGGGAAAGCACACTCCATGAGTGGGGTCAAACACAGTGTGGCCGAGACAATGTGAGCATGCCCCACACACGCCAGTGATATTTATTTGCAATGTTCCTCCCTCCCCACAGCACGACAGAACAAGTGAGCCTAAAAAAGTGACCACCACCGCCTCCTTGTGTCAGGGTGAAAATTAGACACTGAAGAGGCCAGCAAACAGAAGCTAAAATAAACAGAGGGAACTGCTTTGGAAGTGACAGGTGCAACAGATTAAAACCCTACAGTTAGTACTGACTACATAGGAATGGGACTATAGATCTTGAGAAGTGTAAGCAGGATCAAAGAATTATCTGAAAATAAACTGACCCCACACTGTCCACAACAACACCAGAGAAAGTCCTAGAAATATTTTTACTATTATCATTTTTAAAATTTTAAATTTTTTTAAATTTGAGTCCTCTATTACTCCTTTAATTTTCATTTTTGTAACCTATTACTTTGCAAAAAAAGACCCTATTTTTAAAAGCAAACTTCATATATATATATATATAATAATTTTTGTGACTTTTTTTTCCTTAATATTGTATTTTTGAGAATCTAACCTCTACTCTAGATTTTTCATGCTTGCTTTTTGGTATTTGTTATCAATTTTGTACCTTTAAGAACCCAATCTTCAGTACCCATTTTACTTGGGAGCAAGATTACTGGCTGGATTGCTCTCTCCCCCTTTGGACTCTCCTTTTTCTCCACCAGGTCGCCTCTGTCTCTTCCCTCCCCCTTCTCTTCTCTATCCAACCCTGTGAATCTCTTTGTGTGTTCCAGGCTGTAGAGAACACTTAGGGAACTGATTACTGGCTAGATCAATCTCTCTCCTTTTGATTCCCCCTCTTCTCTTCCTGGTCACCTCTATCTCCCTACTCCCTCTTCTCTTCTCCATGTAACTCCGTGTACCCCTCCAGGTGTCCCTCACTGTGGAGAAACTTTACATCATTAACCTACATGTTTTATCATCAGTGCTGTACAGATGGAGGTCTTGAGGCTACTGTAAGAATATGACTGAAAGGAGGCTTAAGTCCAAATCCTGAGAGCACCAGAGAACTCCTGACTCCAGGGAACATTAATCAGCTCATCAAATGCTTCCATACCTACACTGAGCCAAGCACCACCCAAGGGCCAACAAGTTCCAGAGAAAGACATAGCATGCAAATTCTCCAGCAACACACGAACATAGCCCTGAGCTTCAATATAGAGGCTGCCCAAAGTCACACCAAACCCACTGACATCTCAAAACTCATTACTGGACACTTCAGTGCACTCCAGAGAGAAGAAATCCAGCCCCACCCACCAGAACACCGATACAAGCTTACCTAACCAGGAAACCTTGACAAGCCACCCGTCCAATCTCACCCAGAGCGAGGAAACTCCACAATAAAGAGAACTCCACAAACTGCCAGAATACGGAAAGGCCACCCCAAACACAGCAATATAAACAAGATGAAAAGGCAGAGAAATACCCAGCAGGTCAAGGAGCAGGATAAATGCCCACCAAACCAAAGAGGAAGAGATAGGGAATCTACCTGATAAAGAATTTCGAATAATGATACTAAAAATGATACAAAATCTTGAAAACAAAATGTAGTTACAGATAAATAGCCTGGAGACAAAGATCAAGAAGATGCAAGCAATTTTTAACAAAGATCTAGAAGAAATTTTAAAAAGAGTCAATATACAATGAATAATGCAATAAATGATATCAAAAACACTCTGGAGGGAACCAACAATAGAATAACGGAGGCAGAAGATAGGATTAGTAAGGTAGAAGATAGAATGGTAGAAATAAATGAAACAGAGAGGAAAAAAGAAAAAAGAATTAAAAGAAATAAGGACAATCTCAGAGACCTCTGGGACANGATTTAGAAAAAACAGAGGAACCAGATATCAAATTGCCAGCATCTGCTGGATCATCGAAAAAGCAAGAGTTCCAGAAAAACATCTACTTCTGCTTTATTGACTATGCCAAAGCCTTTGACTGTGTGGATCACAACAAACTGTCAAGAATTCAAGAGATGGGAATACCAGACCAGCTGACCTCCCTCCTGGGAAATCTGTATGCAGGTCAAGAAGCAAGTTAGAAATGGACATGGAACAACAGACTGGTTCCAAATTGGCAAAGGAATAAGTCAAGGCTGTATACTGTTNGGATCACAACAAACTGTCAAGAATTCAAGAGATGGGAATACCAGACCAGCTGACCTCCCTCCTGGGAAATCTGTATGCAGGTCAAGAAGCAAGTTAGAAATGGACATGGAACAACAGACTGGTTCCAAATTGGCAAAGGAATAAGTCAAGGCTGTATACTGTTACCCTGCTTATTTAACTTATATGCAGAGTACATCATGTGAAATGCTGGACTGGATGAAGCACAAGCTGGAATCAAGATTGCTGGGAGACTTATCAATAACCTCAGATATGCAGATGATACCACCCTTATGGCAGAAAGCAAAGAACTAAAGAGCCTCTTGATGAAAGTGTAAGAGGAGAGTGAAAAAGTTGGCTTAAAACTCAACATTCAGATCATGGCATCTCCAAAATCATGCAGACAGTGACCGCAGCCATGAAATTAAGACACTTGCTCCTTGGAAGAAAAGCTATGACCAACCTAGATAGCATATTCAAAAGCAGAGACAGTTTGCCAACAACAATCCATCTAGACAAAGCTATGGTTTTTCCAGTAGTCACATATGGATGTGAGAGTTGGACTATAAAGAAAGCTAAGTGCCGAAGCATTGATGCTTTTGAACTGGGTGTTGGAGAAGACTCTTGAGAGTTCATTGGACTGCAAGATCCAACCAGTCCATCCTAAGGAAATCAGTCCTGAATATTCACTGGAAGCATTGATGTTGAAGCTCCAATACTTGGCCACATGATGTGAAAAACTGACTCATTTGAAAAGACCCTGAAAGATTGAAGGCAGAGACGACAGAGGATGAGATGGTTGGATGGCATCACCGACTCAATGGACATGAGTTTTAGTAAACTCCAGGAGCTGGTGACGGACAGGGAGGCCTGGCATGCTGTGGTCCATGGGATCCCAGAGTTGGACATGACTGAGAGACTGAACTATACACACTATCATAAAAATATGGAATTTTCCAAAGATGACCACAATTTCTATCTCACACGCTCTTCCTACCACATGACACTGACACTCCTCTCACCTAGAGTTGGGGTTTGTGGAGTGAGCCAGTGACTACAGAAATGACATTACATGAATTCCAAAGCTGAGTCCTATTAAAGATAAGGCTTCCATCTGTTTCCCTCAGGATTCTCACTCATGGAACCCAGTGCCTGCCACAAAGAAACCCAGGCCACACAAAATGGACACAGGTGATTTTATGTGAAGAGCAAACTCATTGGAAAAGACTGGTGCTGGAAAAATTGAGGGCAGAAGGGAGCAACAGAGGATGAGATGGTTGGATAGCATTGCCAACTCAATGGACGAGTTTGAGCAAACTCCAGGAGATAGAGAAGCACAGGGATGCCTGGTGTGCTATGGTCCATGGGGTTGCAAAGAATCAGACATGACTTAGTGATTAAATAACAGAAAACTGGGACACCTTCCTTCCTCTCCCCACTCACAGACCCAAAAGCCAGCCAGGGCCTGTTACACAGGTGGTTCTGCTTCAAGTCACTTTAATTCACAAGCCATACACAAATTCACACACCCCACCTAATATCAGCCTATTTAGGGAAATTGAGATCTCTCAATTGTTCAGATTTCTACTAGGGCAAGAAACTAGTAATCTGTGTAGTAACTGCCTTGTGTAGTGTGTGGATCAAAGAGACCGCAGAATCAACCCATGATGGACATTTGGCCTTAAACAACTGATCTCTGGGCTGTCCTGATACCGGACATTTTTTTTTTTAAGCTATGAGATGCAACTCACATACAACATTCACCTCTTTAAAGTGTAAGTCTATAGTTTGAAGTATATCTACTGTTGTGAAACCATCACTAAATTTAGAATATTTTTAATCATTGCTCTCTCTGGCTCTGTCTAGTCTGGACATTTCATCTAAATGCAATCATACAAAAAGAAAAAGATAACCAGGGACTTCCCTGGCAGTCTAGTGGCTAAAACTCTGCACTTCCACTGCAGGGTGTGTGGGTTCAATCCCTTGTTGAATGTGGAACTAAGATCCCATGTGTTGCCGTGCAGTGAGGCCAAAAATACTCAACAAAAAAATATAACCAGCAAAATCTACTGTATAGTACAGGGAACTATATTCAATATTTTTAAACAACTTATATAGGAAAGAGTCTGGGAAAAAAATGTTCAGTCCCTACGTCATGTCCAACTCTTTTGCAACCCCATGGAATATAGCCCTCATGGAATACAGGGATTTCCCAGGCAAGAATAGTGGAGTGGGTTACCAGTTCCCAATCCAGGGATGGAACCCATCTCTCCTACTTGGCAGTCAGATTCTTTACCACTGAGCCACCTGGGAAGCCCCTGAAAAAGAATATACACACATATAACTGAGTCAACTTTGCTGTACACCCAAAAAAACAACACTGTAAATCAACTATTCAATTTAAAAAACAGCTGTAGGAACTGTTTAGCTCAGATGTGACTGAGGTACCGACTGGCATCTTCAAGTAAATTAGGAACTCTTACAAAAGAAAATGAAATCATTCAATTAGACCAAGAGAATACCCTAGTTATGTTACCAGCAATAATATTAAAATTTAAAGAAAAAAATTTCATCCAGCAATGGGATAATTTAGTAGCCTCCATACCTCAGTCTCTCATTTGTAATAGGAGTGATAGCACTATGGGGCTTCCCATGTGACTCAGTGATAAAGAACCTGCCTCCCAAGGAAAGAGATGCTGGAGACAAGGATTCAATCCCTGGGTCAGGAAGATCCCCTGGAATAAGAATGACAACCCACTCCAGTATTCTTGCCTGGAAAATTCCATGAACAGAAAAGCCTAGTGGGCTACACAGTCCATGAGGTCAAAAAGAGTCGTGGGCTAGTCAATGAGGTCAGAAAGTGTCAGACACAATTTAGCAACTGTGCCTCTGACAACCCCACACCAACAAAGTAATCAACCAAAAACTGCAATGAGGATATTCAAAATCGATTTTAGTAGTTCAATGGTTTTTAGGTTTTCAAGACTTTTCTAGGGCTTTCTTGGTAGCTCAGCTGGTAAAGAATAAACCTGCCATGCAGGAGACCTAGGTTCGATCCTTAGGTTGTATATATTCCTTCTCCAGGAAGATCCCCTGGAGAAGGAATAGGCTACCAACTCCAGTATTCTTGTCTGGATAATTCCATGGACAGAGGAGCCTGGCAGATTAGTCCATGAGCTCCCAAAGAGTCAGACACAACTGAGTGATTCACACCTGCAAGACTTCTGATGCTATGTAATTGTTACGTTTCTACATTTTTCACTTCAGTAATTTTTACTTATCCTTTAAGATCTCAGCTATTTCTGACAAATAACCTTCTCTAGACAATCTAAATTACATCCCTTTCACTCTTCCTGTTCACAGCATCCTTCTTTCCCTTAAGAGCATCACCAGAACTCAGAATTTTGCCTACTTAACTCAGTTACCTAGTTTCCCCAGTAGACCTTCAACTCAAAGGGCACAGACTTTATCTGTTTTGTTCACAATCCTATCCCAAGTGTGTGGAATAGAATAGTGCCTGGCACCCCTGTGCTAGAGTCAGTGTTAACACTTTAGTCGCTCAGTCAAGCCCAACTCTGCAACCCCAGACTGCAGCCCACCAAGCTCCTCAGTCCATGACATTTTCCAGGCAAGGATACTGGAGCAGTTTGCCATTTCCTTCTCCAGGGGATCTCCCCAACCCAGGGATCGAACCCGGGTCTCCTGCACTGCAGGTAGATTCTTCACTGACTTGAGCTACAAGGGCCTTATTCAAATTAATTTTCATTAAGAAAGTAATCACATCAGAACTTCCTTGGTGGTCCAATGATTAATAATTCACTTTGCAATGCAGAGTATGTGGATTTGATCCCTGGTCAGGCAACTAACCCTATACTCCACAACTAGAGCCCCTAGTTGTGCTGCAATGGGAGATGGTGCTACAACTAAGATCTCATCTGCCACAACTGAGACCCAACAACAGTAACAGAACCAAATGAATTATTTTCAAAAAGTTTGTATCAAAATAATAAAACTTAACTTCACCTAAATTACTAACAGTTCACTGAAAAATTTTTAGCAGTTTCTTGAAAAGTATATACTTCCCAAGAACTAACAAGCAATCCCACTCCTAGGATTTTACACAAGGAAAATAAAAACCTATAATCACACACAAACCTATATGTGAATGTTTAGTGGTTTATTTGTAATTATCCAAAACAACCAATGTCCCTCAGCTGTAAACAAGCTTATAGTTATTAAAAAGGAACAGATTACTGATACATGCAAAACAGATCATCTCAAAGGCATCATGCTATAAAGAAACCAGATTCAAAGGCTACATATGGTATCAATTCAGGTGACACTGCTGCAAACAAAACAGGGAAAGAATATAGGTCAGTAGTTACCAAGAATAAGAGGTAGAGAAGAGTGATTGACCACACAGGGGCATGGGGAATCTGGGGGAGGGGGAAAGGTGATGAAAATATTCTATACCATGATTGTGGTAAATAAACTTTTTTGGTAAACTTTTTATCAAAACTTGCAAAATGCCTTTACAGGGTAAATTTTAGGTTAAGAACCTCAATGAAAAAAGTGGTAAGAACTTTAAAATATTCTGCTAAGTTTTCTATTATTGCTTACTTGAAACATTAACGTGATCTTTGTTGTCACTGAGCACTCAAGGCTGAGATCCATTGGCCTGCTGAAGTTTGTCCCAGGTATATGACAAATTCACTAATCTCACTCATTTCTATTAACAGCAGGACTATGCTATGTAGCATAGCCTATTTAGAAAAGAAACCCATATGACCCTTTCCAAGTTTTCCACTGCATCAGAGATCAATGACCTTTCAAAAAGAAGCCATGTGGCAGTTTCCACCTGAGCAAGCAATGCAACTTCAATTGTAATTTTAACTAGCCTAGAAGTTTCCAGAGGCCTGCAAACAAGAGGACTCTGAGGCCACCTGGGTGAGAGGAAAAAAAAAAGGTGGTGAGGTTTGTAAGAAAAAAGGAGAGAAGTCATGATAAGCAAAACCAGATAAGGAAAAATTTCAGAACACTGCAAATAAAGGAAAACACATTTCATTCCATCTTCTTTCTCATATCGAAGAGCTTGCTCTTATCACAAGATTGACAACTCATGCTGCTCATTCAAGATACAAGGGATTAATATACCTTTAATAATTCCCACAAGGGAATAACTAATATACCTTTAATAATTCCCAAGTGACTGTACATAGTCCTGCAGCATTTCACAAGGATATCTAACACCTACCTATCAACATAAAAGGACATCTTGACACACAAGTTTTTATCCCTTTTCTAGAGCTGCCCATTTCAAGAATTGTATATAGAGCCAGAAACAGCCTGCTTTTTGGCATGAGCTCAGTACTCAACCTAACAAAAGGTAACCAAGATAAATATATTTTTAATTTAAAAATCTATAGTCCTGTCCTGGTATTATATACTCCATTCTGCAAACTACTAATAATCAAGCTCTTCAGTATATGTAATCTGGTTTTGGGCAGACCAGAACCCAACCAGATGAATTGCTCATGCTCTTGAAAAAACCCCCAAAGCATAGTTAATCTGGCCAAAACAACTAGACTGTCTATTCTGGGAATAGGATTAAGAAACATCTTTTCAGAAATCACACTGCCTCTCATATTCTGAAACCACACAAGAATTCCTGGGGCCAAGTTTCAACAAGATTCCACTTCAACAGCTAGGCAATTTTAAAAATGGGGTTTAAGGTCAAGCACCAGTTTGCTTTGTAAATCTTTTCAGTTAGTTCATATTCAGAAAGGCAACTATATAAAAACTGAGCAAAACATTCAACCTGAACCTAGAAATTCATGTTTTAAACTGTAGTGACCACCAGTAGGTGGCGCTCACAGCAATTCTGTACAGACAAATCTATGGCTCCAAGTGTGCCTATTGTCCTGCTCTCCTTAAACTTCCTCTTAATGAAAGTTATTTTCTGCAATGAAACCTTCCTTGTGAAAACAATCTTCACTATTTACTAGCTAGCAATCTTTATTCTTATCTCCTTTAACCAGTTAACACCATACCTGTCAAAACATAAGGAACAAGCTAGGGACCAAATCTGTCATTTTAGAGCCCCTACCAATGGCCATAGAAATTTTTATCCAGGAAAAATTGCAATTAACAATCCACCTGTCTACATTTCACAGGATGCTTTCTATTTGCAAAAAAGGCTTCTAGAATGCTATCTGGTGATCTCACCAGTTTCAGCTGGATTAATTTTCCTTTCATAAAAGCCAAGTTATCAAATACTGAATTACTCAGTTTCTACAAATGCGTTAAGACTTACTATCAAAACCAAGGTTAACTTAGAATTACATTGCTTATACCCAGAGACCAATTATCAAATGCCCACCTAGTTTTTCCCATTTGTGACCAAGTCCTGCAATTGACAGGTCACCAAAGGAATTCCTCTGGTGTTAAGGGTTATTTTCATTCAACTGTCAAATTATAGCAACCTGCAAATGACAACTTACCAACTTCTAGTTTTTTAAATGGCAGTTAACTTTGAAAACATTTAACTAGATGAACCTACACTCAGACCCAAATGGGCCATACCTCACCAATGTAACAATGTTCTCATCACCCAACCTTGCCCATTAGATGAGAATTCCTATAGAGTTCATTTCTATTTAAGTGACAGGAAACACAATTAGCCTCCAACATCTTTTATTTTTCCTAGAACCTGTATACAATTAACTCTAGCAGGGCAGTACTCAGTATTGTTTAAGCCTCACATTTTAGATTAACTACTCATTATGTGAATGCACATCCTCATAACTGGGAAACATTTTAAATGACATAGATTTATGTAACCATACAAAATTTTATATGCAACAGGAGCTTCTATACTATAGAATCTGACCTTACAAACTAGCTTACATATAAAACAGTTACTCTTTGTTCATCTGTCCTAATCTAGAAAGTGTTGCACCAATGCTTAAGATGTTATTAAAACAGATGAGTTCTCAACAATTTTAACAAACCTGAAGCTCCACCCTAGAAATACAAACCCATAATTTGAAAATTTTACCAGAAATAGCTCATGAGCAACTCTTACCGAAGTAGTACTATAAAGAATTACAGTGTTGACCAAAAGAAGACACAGGTTTCTCATTAAACTTTTTTTTAATGGGTCTCAAATTCTGTGACAGATTTTTGGTCAAGTTGTTTTCATTAAAAAGTACTGATTTTAAAAACTAATAACTTAAACTGCCACACACAAAACATATGGTCCACAATAACATTCTCCTTTCCTTCTGAAGGTTTTACGATGCATTGTTATCATTAACCAGTCTTTTACTATTAAACTTAAATGGCCAATTGAGACAAACAGTTCTGAGACCGTTCTTCCACCACTGATTAAGACTGGGGTGGCAGCTATTGGGGATAATATTCATTTAGCCTTCTGAGCTTTCTGGGCAGACTTGGTGACCTTGCCAGCTCCAGCTGCCTTCTTGTCCACTGCTTTGATGACACCCACAGCGACTGTCTGTCTCATGTCACGCACAGCAAAACGGCCTATGAAAAACAAAACATTTTATTACCATTAGAAACATTTTCAAACCTTTAAGTTTACTTCTAAAATTTAGTTTTTAATTACAGCAGAAAAACATCCTTACCCAGGGGAGGATAATCAGAGAAGCTCTCGACACACATGGGCTTGCCAGGAACCATATCAACGATGGCAGCGTCACCAGATTTCAAGAATTTAGGGCCATCCTCCAGCTTTTTCCCAGAACGACGATCAATCTTCTCCTTCAACTCAGCAAACTTGCACGCAATATGAGCTGTGTGACAATCTAGCACAGGTGCATATCCAGCACTGATTTGGCCTGGATGGTTCAAAATAATCACCTGGAAAGAAGACTTGCATTTAGTTTTGTCTCAAAGACGCTTAAAGTTATAGCAATAAATAAAAACTCGTCTCTAAGTGTTACCTGAGCTGTGAAGCCAGCAGCTTCCATGGGTGGATCATTTTTGCTGTCACCAGCCACATTGCCACGACGGACATCTTTGACAGACACGTTCTTGACATTGAAGCCCACATTGTCCCCAGGAAGGGCTTCACTCAATGCTTCATGGTGCATTTCTACAGACTTCACTTCAGTTGTTACATTAACTGGAGCAAAGGTGACCACCATGCCAGGTTTGAGAACACCAGTTTCCACACGACCCACAGGGACAGTACCAATACCTAAAATAAACGTTTATAGGACTTAAAATAAATGCCTCAAACGCAGGCCAAAGGTAACATACCAACCCAGACAAATCCTGATGGTTTTAGTCTACTTACCACCAATTTTATAGACATCCTGGAGAGGCAAACGCAAGGGTTTGTCAGTTGGGCGAGTTGGTGGCAGGATGCAATCCAGAGCTTCAAGCAGTGTGGTTCCACTGGCATTGCCGTCCTTACGGGTGACTTTCCATCCCTTGAACCATGGCATCTAAAACAAGAAAGGCTGTGTTACCACCAAACTAAACCCCCTTACAGAACTTAGTCTTAAAAACTTGAAAATCACTTAAAAACTTGAAAATCACTTACATTAGCACTTGGCTCCAGCATGTTGTCACCATTCCAGCCAGAAATTGGCACAAATGCTACTGTGTTGGGGTTGTAGCCAATTTTCTTAATGTAGGTGCTGACTTCCTTAACAATTTCCTCGTATCTCTTCTGGCTATAGGGTGGCTCAGTGGAATCCATTTTGTTAATGCCAACAATTAGCTGTTTCACACCCAGGGTATAAGCCAGAAGGGCATGCTCACAGGTCTGCCCGTTCTTGGAGATACTGGCTTCAAATTCACCAACACCAGCAGCAACAATCAGCACAGCACAGTCAGCCTGGGATATGCCTGTAATCATGTTTTTGATGAAGTCTCTGTGTCCTGGGGCATCAATGATGGTAACATAGTACTTGCTGGTCTCAAATTTCCACAGGGAGATATCAATGGTGATAACGCGCTCGTGTTCAGCTTTCAGTTTGTCCAAGACCCAGGCATATTTGAAGGAGCCCTTTCCCATCTTGGCAGCCTCCTTCTCGAACTTTTCAATCATTCTCTTGTCGATCCCGCCACATTTGTAGATCAGATGGCCAGTCGTGGTAGACTTCCCTGACTCTCCGTGCCCAGTGACAACGATGTTGGTGTGGGTCTTCTCCTTCCCCATTTTGGCTTAGGTTTAACGGTGGTTTTCACGATACCTGTGTCCTGGTGGCAAACCCGTTGCAGAAAAAAAAGCGCTAATATTGTTTAAAATCAAACTGATTAACCACTTCATACCCATTAGGATGGCTATTATCAAAAACAAGATCATGAATGTTGTTGAGGATATGGAGAAATTAGAACCACTGTGTCTTGCTGCTGGGTATATAAAATGGTGCAGTTGCTGTGGAAAACATATATATGTGTATATATATGTGCATATATATATGTGTATATATAATGGAATTAGCCTCAAAAAGAAATGAAATTCTGGCTCATGTTACAACATGGATGAACTTTAAAAACATTATACTAAGTGAAATAAGCCAGACACAAAGGGACAAATATTACATGATTCCACTTATATGAGGTACCTAGAACACTCAGATTCACAGACACCAAAATTGAATAGTATTCACCAGGGACAGTTCTTGAGCAATGAAAAAAGATTTAAAAGGCATGAAATCAAGAATAGGAGAATGAGCTTATTGATAAGAAAAATATGAAAACCTGGTTTTCTTTTATAAAAGGTCTTCAGATTCATTTTCTCCAGCTTTAAAGAAAACCAATTATTACTATATGCATAACTCACAGAGAGAGAATAACTGAATAATAATTAGCCCAGGAAGTTTGGAGCCAAATATTCCCTGATTGCCAATTGACCTTGAGCAAAGCACTTAAACTCTCTGCTCTTCAGCCTCCCTGACTCTACAATGAAAAATACAGCTTCCTCAGAGAGGTGTTAGGAAATTTCCTGAATTCACCATTGTCAAGTAAATCCATGGCATGCAGAAACCCAAGGGAGGCATTTTGCTCCTTTCAACTTCATAGAAAATCTAAAAGCAGTATATTCAGTGAGGATCATCAAGTGTTCATTTTGGACACATAAATGCTCCAAATAAGAAGATAGAAGCTTTATATATAATTGTTAGTTTTCTTTGTTGTGCCAGTCAGAAGTCCACACACGTTTGTTGACAGCTGCAGCGCAATTCCATCTTCTGTCCCTTTGCCTTTGCCTTGGTGACTTGTGGTTGTAGCATCAAACACTCAGGACAAGTAGTAGAGCCAAGGGTCAAAAGTGCCAATCTTTTCCTTTCTTACCAGCACTCTTTCTTTGCTTTTGTTTTTTTCCCCTAACTTTGTTCATCCTAGTGCAATTATGGTGTGACCCTAAATCCAAGCATGTCTTCACAAAAACCTCTCAAATGTATGATTTACAAAGACTGCTTTGGAGCTGAAGCAAGCTGCTGTGCTGTGCTTAGTTGCTCAGTCATGTCTGACTCTTTGAGACCCCATGGACTGTAGCCCACCAGGCTCCTCCATCCATGGGAATTCTCCAGGCAAGAATATTGAAATGGGTTGCCATGTGCTCCTCCAGGGGATCTTCCCAACCCAGGGATTGAACCCAGATCTCCTGCATTCCAGGTGGATTCTTTGCTGTCTGAGCCACCAGGGAAGCCCAAGAATACTGGAGTGGGTAGCTTACCTCTTCTCCAGAGGAACTTCCTGATCCAGGGTCTCCTGCATTGCAGGCAGATTCTTTACCAGCTGAGCTATCAGGGAAGCCTAAAGCAGGCTACCTTGATGCTTTAAATAGAAGTGGCATTTTTACTTTAAAAGGAAAATAATAAAGCTATCAAAAGGACTTTTAGGGTTAAATTCTTTTTTGAGGATACTAAGTTAATTTAAAAAGACAATATACAAAAGAAGGTGACCTTTTTTTTATAAGAACTATAAACATGCCATCATTAATGAATTGCATTACAGGCAAGAAAAGAAAATGAGCAGTTCTGGTGAAGGTCAGCATTTAACTTAAGATGATGGAATGGCAGACAGCATAGTTAATGTTTTAAGTAGTTTAGATATTTTTACAAACCATTCTTTAGAAATAGATATGAGCATTAAAAATAAATGAACATACTCTGAGGCAATAAACTCTTGTTTAGACTTTGGGATCATATTAGCAATTCATCTTTCTTATGTCAGCTAAAGATAATTCAAAATATTAATCAGAAAGAATGATGGCGCTGACTACATCTGACTTACAACATCCTTTCTTGCAGTTAGGTGGCTTTTTATTATATTACCTTGGTGAAGGGAAATTTGTTTTACTTTAATGGCAAAGCAAAACAAATTCAGCTCTTGTGGTGAGGGGAAAATGCTGTATTTCTTGAACAAAATTATATTATAATGTGCTGACAAATTCAAAACAACTGTTCTGAGTAATGAATGCATAGGGAAACTCCAGACCAAAGGGACTGGAACAGTAATGACAGACAGGAAATACCCTGATTTTTTTTTCCCCTAAAAACTGAGCTGAAGTTCCAAGCGCTTTTCACTCTTCAGTTCCAAATATCTTTCAACAGTGTCACTACAAAAATGAAATAAGGGGAAAGAAAGAGCCATCTGTACGCCCAATCTGTTTGCCTTAGAAATACATGGTTGATTTTCATGATTAATAAGTCTTGTTTCGCTCAGCCCAACTGCCTCCCATCCAGACTGGTGGTAGGGGATCTGGAACTCCATGCCAGGAGCACCGCTGCAATGTTACTCTACTCTAGTTTCAGTACAATGGTGTTTGCTGTCAGATGCCTGGGTTTGCATCCCAGCTTCACCACTTAGCAGTTCTGTGACATAAGAGCTGCTTAAGTTCTTTAACCTCTCTGAACATCATTTTCTTCTGTAAATGAGAGATAGTAACAGTCACTGTGCTAAGATGAAATGAGGTGATGCTTGTGAAGCACTCAGCACTGGCCTGACACAAAATAAGCAGTTAATAAATGCTTCTTCTTATTTTTGCTATAAGCTTGGACTTCCCTGGTGGCTTAGACGGTAAAGCGTCTGCCTACAGTGAGGGAGACCCGGATTCAATCCCTGGGTTGGGAAGATCTCCTGGAGAAGGAAATGGCACCCCTCTCCAGTACTCTTGCCTGGAAAATCCCATGGACGGAGAAGCCTGGTAGGTTACAGTCCATGGGATCGCAAGGAGGTGGACACAACTGAGCGACTTTACTTACTTACTCTGGATGACTTAACAACTCCCAAATGCACAACTCACTGTTCAAAAAGTATTTGGGCAGGGGATACCCTTATAACCAAATTAGTAGAGTTCATGATATCTTTCAGGTGCCAGGGTTACTTTCTGGCATAAATTAGAAGCACAGGCACAGAAGTTTTAAAGAAGGAGACAGCATGGCAGAGTCCACACTACATTGATCTTGGAATCAGAAAGAACCTGGATTCAGTTCTTAGCTTGGTCACTACAGTGGGTTGAATTTGGCCTTCAAAAGATATGTCCAGCTCCTAACCTTTGGTACTTGTGAATGTGATCCTCATTTGGAAATACTGTAGGGTCTTTGTAGGTGTAATGAAGTTAAAAATCTTGAGATTAGATCACCCCAGATTCCGGGTGGGCCCTAAAGGCAATGACGAGTGTTCTTATAATGGATAGGAAAGAAGACAGGCACGCACAGAGGGGAAGCCCACGCCCAGATGGAGGCAGAATTGCTTACAGATGCAGTGATGCACATCTAAGCCAAGGGACCCTAAGAACTGTGGGCAGCCATCAGAAGCCAGGAGAGAGGCCCAGCACGGACTCTCCCCAGAACCTCTAGAAGGAGTCAACACTGCTGACACCTCCATGTTGGACTTCTGGTCTCCAGAGCTGTATAAATATATAGTTCTGTTGTTGTAAGCCATCCTTCTTATGGTAATTTGTTACGGCAGCCCGAAGAAAACAATACCATCAGTAAGTTGGAAAGTTACTGGACCTCTCTGAGGACCAATGAGATCAAGAATACAGACATCTGGAGATGAGAGGCATTCAATAAATGTTAGCTGAAAACATTCTTTCTCTTCATCTCCACAACAACCTGGTTTTGTAAGTTTAGTATTATCCTCACTTTCTTATGAATAAGTGGATTCCCTAAAAAAGTTGACCAACCAGCCCATGGCCAGGTGAGTGAGTGAAAGTTTTCTGGCTCCAGTACTAGTCAACCAGGCCAATTTGTCCTCTTTCATGTCTCCAGAATTTTGCCAAAATTATGTCTGTTACTTATTTCATTATGTTACTGTACCAGACTAAACTGCTATGTATCTCATGAATACAAAAATATAAAATATTAGCTGAGGAGGGAGAGGAGGAGACAGTAAAAGTGGGTGTAAAGTGGAAGCTGAGGGAAAGTACACAAAATCCAAGGGCAGATTGCTTATCTCAAATAAAGATATTAGAAAAAGGTTTGCGGAAGTAATAAAAGTTTTATAGTAAGCCCTAAGGGATAGAGAGGAAGTCTTTCTTAAATTGTTAATTTTCCTCATAAAGAGTAAAAGTGAAGATCGCTCAGTCATGTCCAACTCTTTGCGACCCCAATTCTCCAGGCCAGAATACGGGAGTGGGTAGTCATTCCCTTCTCCACAGGGAAGAGGATCTTCCCAATACAAGTCTCCTGCATTTCAGGTGGATTCTTTACCAGATGAGTCATCAGGAAAGCCCAAGAATACTGGAGTGGGTAGTCTATCCCTTCTCCAGCAGATCTTCCCAACCTAGGAATTGAACCAGGGTCTCCTGCATTGCAGGCACATTCTTTACCAGCTGAGCTACCAGAGAAGCACAATGCAAAGAGGGCTGTGGAAACTGCAGGTTGATGAGGATGGGATAAAGAGTGGTTATCATCTAGTTATAATGCCTCAAAGCCATTACTGCCCACCTGGAAATTTCAGGCTGGGTTTGAGAGACTCCAAGAATCACAAAGGGACTAAATCCTCATAGCTTACCCATTTATAGAAGGCAGGAAAATAGCACTTTTTGAATGACTGAAAGGTCTTTAGGTTTACCTGAAATGTGCGTTATCTCACTTTCACTCATCTCAAACATTTGTTTTGGGTTAACTTTTTTCAGGAGTTAAGAAAAATACAAGTAGTTCTTAAACATAGAGAAATAAGTACTCAAATTCACTCATAAAAAGAACGCACATTAAAACCACACTAAATGAAAACTAATTTTTTACTTAGCAAAACCCAAAACATTTGAGAAAAATTCTGTTTTGTAAGGATATGAGGTAGTGGTGGAAGTAAAAATATTTGCATTCCATATAAAGGGCAATGTGGCAATATTTATCACAATTTAAAATATTCATATTTTAACCCTGTAACTCTGTATCTAGGAATTTATAATGCAAATAGGCTTATATATATATCCAAGATGACATATGTATATCCAAAGTAATTCATATTGTTTGTAATATTAAAAGGTTAGAAATGACCTGAATGTGCATTAACAAGAGGATGGTTAAATCATTATGGCACATCTATGTAATGCAAAACTGTAAGGGTATTTTTAAAACAAAGATACTTTTTATGGACTGATTTGAATAATCTTCATGAAATATTGTTAAGAATAAAACAACATACAGAACACCGCATACATTATGCTAAGTGAGAAGAATATGTATGCTTATCTTGTCAGCATACAAGGTAATCTTGCTTTGCAAGAAACTGGTGACATCGGTTGCACTGATAAAAGTGAACTGTATAACTGGGGAAAAAAAGAGGGCGCATGATGATTTTGAAGCATCAAATTCTTTGACCCTCCTCTCATCAGGAGGTAGAGTTCCCTCTCTTGGAACCGGCTGGGCCTTTGGGACTGCCAAGAGGAGTATAATGCAGTAGAAGGGCTGCTGCTGCATGATATCCAAGGCAATATTTGAAGAGCCTGCAACATCTGCAGGAGCCCCTTGGGAGAGTCACTCCAGGAGAGAGAGAGAGAGAGAGAGAGAAATACCCCAGAAGCCCCAGCTTCTTGAGTCTTCCTGACTCCAGAATCAGACACATGAGTGAAAAAACCTTTGAGATGACCCCAGCTCTAGCCACTTTCTGACAGTAACAGTAGGAGAGACTCTAAAGGAGACCTGACTCATTGACCCCTAGCTTCCTTGCCAACTAATTACACACTGTTTTAAGCCACTATTTTGGAGTGGTTTTTGTTGTTGTTCAGTCATGTCCAACTCTTTGTGACCCCATGGACTGTAGCACATCAGGCTTCCTTGTTCTTCACTGTTTCCTGGAGTTTGCTCAAACTCATGTCCACTGAGTCAGTGATGCCCTCCAACCATCTCATCCTCTGTCATCCTCTTCTCCTGCCCTCAGTCTTTCCCAGCATCAGGGTCTTTTGCTCTTCACATCAGATGGCCAAAGTATTGGAGCTTCGTCTTTAGCATCAGTCCTTCCAATGAATATTCAGGGTTGATTTCCTTTAGGATTGACTGGTTTGATCTCCTTGCTGTCCAAGGAACTCTCAAGAATCCTCCAGCACCACAGTTCAAAGCATAATTCTTTGATGCTCAGCCTTCTTTATGATCCAACTCTCACATTCATAATGACTACTGGAAAAACCATAGCTTTGACTATATGGACTTTTGTTGGTGAAGTAATATCTCTGCTTTTTAATACACTGTCTAGGTTTGTCATAACTTTTCTTCCAAGGAGCAGTTCAGTTCAGTTCAGTCGCTCAGTCATGTCTGATTCTTTGCGACCCTATGAATCACAGCATGCCAGGCCTCCCTGTCCATCACCAACTCCCGGAGTTCACTCAGACTCGCGTCCATCGAGTCAGTGATGCCATCCAGCCATCTCATCCTTTGTTGTCCCCTTCTCCTCCTGCCCCCAATCCCTCCCAGCATCAAAGTCTTTTCCAATGAGTCAACTCTTCACATGCGGTGGCCAAAGTACTGGAGTTTCAGCTTTAGCATCATTCCTTCCAAAGAAATCCCAGGGTTGATCTCCTTCAGAATGGACTGGTTGGATCTCCTTGCAGTCCAAGGAGCAAGTGTCTTTTAATTTCAAGGCTGTAGTCACTGTCTACAGTGATTTTGGAGTCTAAAAAAATAAAGTCTGTCACTGTTTCCATTTTTTCCTCTGTCTATTTGCCATGAAGTGATTTGCTTCATGGTTTGCTAGGCAGTAAAAGATAACTGGAAGAGAGGCCCTTCACTGTTAACCCTTTATACATTTTGAACATTGACTCACATGAATACATTTCCATTTAAAAAGTAAGTAAAACTAAAATTATCCCCCCAAATTTCCTGGCTTAATCTTTTTCCTATATTTAACCCTTAAAATGCTTTTAATCATATAACTGTCTGATTTCCTTGGCTTGATTATCCTCAAGGACTTACTGATAAGTAGGAGTCTGTCTGGTGTGAATTGAGAAGAGCTGGAATCCCCCATACCTGCTCCAGACAAACAAAAATCTTTGCTTCCTCAACAATGGAAGTTAATTCCTTAGCCAATAACATATGCAAATATGATTAATATTCTTAACATTAAATAAATGCATTCTAGCAATTACCTTCTAATTGTGAAGAGAAAAGTGTACTTTTACAATGGAGGGTACCATCTGAACTGAGCATTATGAATAGAGGGTAAAGTGGCATGATGTGCCCAGGATACAGTGCAACATGAAGTGTACAGCATCACCCATGAACTATTTGCTCCAAGAATGTTAAACTTGAAACTGCTCAGGCTTTTAGATCTGACTTCAAGTTTACGGGAAGTACAAGTGACAGAGAAACAAATTAAACACCTCCATGAGAAAACAATCAGACAAATTCAGAATATGGAACATTCTACAAGATAATTGGCCTGGTCTCTTCTAAATGGCATTGTTGAAGAGATGGGGAAGCAGGCATTCTTATGCATTATTGTAACCCTAGATTTATCTCCAAGGCCATGTACATCCCTGGCTTAGAAAAATCCCTCTATCTACCCTGAATGCCAACACACATTCACAAATAGAATTTGTGTTCATCAGGATATACAACAAGAGGAATAATCATCTAAGAACTGACAAAGCAAATGTCATTTAGGACAAAACATTAAAGATCTGATGAAATTAAACTTATTTCAAGAATACTGTGTAATATCACTTGAGGTAGCAGGTATTAGTGCCTAGATTATAACTTAGCTACTATAAATATTAGTGAAATAAAGAGAGAATTTAATCAATATCTTTATGCTTCTCTCAAACTAGAGTCTTTTTAAAATTTATTAATCCTTCAGGCTTATGTAGAATTCCTATAACAGTGCCAAATTGTTTAATGTACTTAAAGCAGCCTAAGACTAAGTTAGAATTGCTATGCTAAGAGAGCCAGTAGTTGCACTCAAATAAGTTAATTATATCCAAAAAAGCCTTTCATATATCTACCGCCCACGGTTGTTCTGAGATTTACTACGCCATCAAAAGTGGGACTCAAGCAACCTAATGAAATTCACTATTTATGCCTATAATCACAGCAGTGATATTTCAAGGCAGTCTCATTAGCAGAAATATTTGTAGTCAACTCATTTGGGATGCCCTTGGAAAAGAAATATGCGAAGCATATCAAAAGGGCATTGTTCCCTTTGAGAACAGGGATTTATTTATTAAAACCTTAGAGTAAATACCAAGATTAGATTAGTGTAACTGTTTCATTCTTTTCCCAGACAACAATAGAAGATGTCAGGCAAGCTAAGAAAGTGCTGAATTTAGTGTAATGCAAAGCTGTAAATAGTACTTTGCATTGAGAGAGAATAAACACTTAGGAGAAATTAGAAGCCAAGATTATTGCCTCTATTTTTTTAATCTAGTGGCTTCCAATCAGTTAACAGTACCATCCACAAACCTATTTAGCTATATTACTAAATTTTAATTTGAGAAATTAGGATCTATAAATTGTTTGCTGCCCATGGCTTCTGAAAGTAATGGTTTAGGGTCCATAAGCCAGAGAAGAGTCTCATTCCTGGGATAATGAGCGTGAATTCAGATTCAAGCATCTCATTAAACACTGTATCCTACTCTCTTTCTGTGACACAATCAAATGACATGTTCAGTGCCTCCCGAATCTAAGACCAGTTTATCTACTCAAAACACTAAGACTTGGTCTTCATGGGCTTAAATTCTCTCTCTTACCATTTACTTCAATTAAATAGGCAAATCACTTTGGAGGCCATGGTTTCTTAGTTTGTAAAATGAGAATAATGATAGTAATGACCTCATAGAACTGTGAGGACTAAATGAGAAAACCACATAAAGCACTTAGAACTCTGATGGGCACATAACACCCACTCCTCTTATGCTCAGCATTTACTTTAGAAGGCACCGTACGAGGCACTGGTATTCAGTGATGGATGAGACATCTTCCCCTCAGCAATCTCACAGTCCAGCGGAGAAGCAGACATGGAAATAAATCATTCCAGTGTTATCCCTGAGACAGAGCAGTGTAGAGGACGTGCATGGCCCCCCTGACTTGCTGGGGATTATGCCAGGACCCCAGAAGTGTTGCAGAACCCCACGCGACAGAGGTACTTCAGCAGGCCCTTAAAAGATGAATAAGCCTTTCCCATGAGTTGAATGACCTAAAATTATACACATTCAGTAATTTAGCATTATTTTCAATTAAACTACACTGCATAATGCTGCTACAAGTAAGAGGCAGGGGCAGGCTTACATTGCTCTCTAAAACCTTCATTTTGGATAAAGAACACTTGGTACATATACACAATGGAATATTATTCAGCCCTAAAAAAGGACGAAATACTGCTATTTGTAGCAACACTGATGGAGCTAAAGATTATCATACTAAGCCAAGTAAGTTAGAAAGAGAAAGATAAATACCATGTGATATCACTTATATGTGGAATCTAAAATACAACATAAACGAACGTATTTACCAAACAGAAACAGACTCACAGACAGAGAGAACAGATGTGGTTGCCAAGACAGAAGAGAAGTGAAGGAGAGAAAGATTGGAAGTTTGGGATTGGCGGATACTATGAAGTACATAATGGATAAACAATAAGGTCCTACTGTATAGCACAAAGAACTATATTTAATATCCTATGAAAAACCATAGTAGAAAAATATGAAAAAAGAAAGTGCATATATATATATATATATGTATACCTCTATTACTTTGATGTAAAGTAGAAATTAACACAACACTGTAAACAATTATCAGTTCAGTTCAGTCACTCAGTCATGTCTGACTCTTTGCAACCCCATGGACTGCAGCAAGCCAGGCTTCCCTGTCCATTACCGATTCCCAGAGCTTGCTCAAACTCATGTCCATTGAGTAGGTGATACCATCCAACCATCTCATCCTCTGTCATCCCTTTCTCCTCCTGCCTTCAATCTTTCCCAGCACCCGGGTCTTTTCCAATGAGTCAGTTCCTCACAAAGTATTGGAGCTTCAGCTTCAGCATCAGTCTTTCCAATGAATATTCAAGGTTGATTTCCTTTGAAAATGAAAGTGAAAGTTGTTCAGTCGTGTCCAACTGTTTGTGACCCCATGGACTATACAGTCCATGGAATTCTCCAGGCCAGAATACTAGAGTGGGTAGCCTATCCCTTCTCCAGGGAATCTTCCTAACCCAGGAATTGAACTGGAGTATCCTGCATTGCAGGTGGATTGTTTACCAACTGAGCTATCAGGGAAGCCTTTTAGGCTTTACTGTTTTGATTTCCTTGCTGTCCAAGGGGCTCTCAAGAGTTTTTTCCAACACCACAGTTCAAAAGCATCAATTCTTCAGCACTCAGCTTTCTTTATGATCTAACTCTCACATCCATATGTGACTATTGGAAAAACCATGGCTTTGACTAGGCGGACTTTGTCAGCAAAGTAATGTCTCTGCTTTTAATATGCTGTCTAGGTTGGTCATAGCTTTTCTTCCAAGGAGGGAGTATCTTTTAATTTCACGGCTGCAGTCACCATCTGTAGTGATTTTGGAGCCCAAGAAAATAAAGTCTCTCACTGTTTCCAGTATTTCCCCATCTATTTGCCATGAAGTGATGGGACTGGATGTCATGATCTTAGTTTTCTGAATGCTGAGTTTTAAGCCAGCTTTTTCACTCTCCTCTTTCACTTTCATCAAGAGGCTCTTTAGTAGTTCTTCACTTTCTGCCATAACGGTGGTGTCATCTGAGTATATGAGGTTATTAATATTTCTCCTGGCAATCTTGATTCCAGCTTGGACTTCACTCAATCTAGCATTTAACATGATATAACCTGCATATAAGTTAAACAAGCAAGGTGACAATATAGAGCCTTGAAGTATTCCTTTCTCAATTTTGAACCAGTCTGTTGTTCCATGTCTAGTTCTAACTGTTGCTTCTTGACCTGCATACAGATTTCTCAGGAGGTAGGTAAGGTATTCTGGTATTCCCATCTCTTTAAGAATTTTTCAGTTTGTTGTGATCCATACAGTCAAAAGCTTAAGCGTAGTCAATGAGGCAGAAGTAGATATTATTCTTGAATTCTCTTGCTTTTTCTATGCTCCAATGGATGAAGCAACTTGATCTCTGGTTCCTCTGCCTTTTCTAAATCCAGCTTGAACATCTGGAAGTTCTCAGTTCACGTACTGTTGAAGCCTAGCTTGGAGAATTTTGAACATTACTTTGCTAGCGTGTGAGGTGAATGCAACTGTGTGGTAGTTTGAACATTCTTTGACATTGTCTTTCTTTGGGACTGAAATGAAAACTGACCTTCTTCAGTCCTATGGCCACTGCTGAGTTTTCCAAATTGGCTGGCATATTGAGTGCAGCACTTTAACAACATCATCCTTTAGAATTTGAAATAACTCAGCTGTAATTTCATCACCTCCACTAGCTTTGTTCATAGTGATATTTCCTAAGGCCCACTTGACTTTGCACTCCAGGATGTCTGGCTCTAGGTGGGTGATCACACCATCTATACTTTAGTAAAAAAAAAAAAAAAACAAAAATAAAACACCCTCATTCTTATGTCCACACATAGGCGATCATACATTATAGCTTTGTTCCATCCATACACATGTGAAAACTGCCACAGAGTTCTCCTAGGCCCAGGACAGCTGAAAAACTGTCCGAAAGATTTTGCGTTGTCTAGCAATTCAGGTCAAGCTAGCACTTTGAGAGTCATTGCTTTTCTTAGGGAAGAGTTGTACAGAATTCCCTGTTGGCTTGAGAAAAAGTTTAGATTTGTATTATCAATCTGTATCAATTAAAACTAAGGGAGTTTTCCTCTTTGCTTTGGTTACTGGGAAGCTTGGAAACAAACTGGCTAACTGACAACCTTGAATACATAGGGCCAGGTGGTACTCTTTCCTCTTGTTTTGAGTTCTTACCAATATTTGACATCTTTGCAATTTCTTTAATTTATACGGTGTGTATTTTTTGAGACAAGTTCAAATCCTCTCTTGATTATAAGGAAACTAATATGACTTTAGAACTCTCAAATTATGACTAAGTCATAAAGTAGCACCTCAAAGAGTTAACACCCTACCCAAGGGCTTTATTAATTCCCTGGGAATTTATTCATTGATGAGAGATCAAGCATAAAGTCCCAAACCATCAAACACCAAGGGGATATTTTTCTGGGGAAAAGAAGAGTACCTTAACAAAACTTTTCTGGCAAAAGAAAGCATTCAGATCCATTTGCTAGAGCAAACAGGCCATCTAGCACTATACTAGATGGCTGTTTGAGGCCAATGGAAATTCTGAAAACAGTGAGTTGGAATAGCTCCACTGGCCAGACCAGTTGGACAGCCACCAGGACTTCTAACAGAGACTTCCAGAAGACAAACTGACAGTGGAAAGAACTGGAAAATTAAGATACACACACACACACACACACACACACACACACACACACACACACCCCAAGCCTGATAACCCCATAGTGTCTAAAAAGAAGGCCATTACATTTTTGAAATGGGCAACTCACTCTAGAATTACCACTGGATCAGCATCCAATTCCAAATGATCCCTATGATTAGAGAAAGATATTTATATCAAGTGGCCCACCAAAGGAAGGAGGATATTAAGTGACAGCATTACATAGAGCCACTTAGACACAAGGACACATACCATTCTTGAAGATACCTGTGCACACGTCACACACTCATAGCTCGACTTTGGGCTAGTATGTTACATATATTTACTCCTTTAACTCTCCCAAGAGGTAGGGTTTAGGTCTTATGCCTTGTGGTCAGGAGCTACAGAAATTAACAAACTTTGTTTGGTACACACATAGGGTGTCAGTGTTTGAGCTGGACTTCTATCTCAGGTCTGGTAATCCCTCTGTAGATCATGCAATCTCTACTCCACTATGTGAATTAGAGAGGAGTGGGTGGAAGGAAGACTTGGAGATTCCTTGGAGGCCACCGAGGAAAACGTTATTTGACAGAGCATGCTTCTTTGCTCACATGAAAGAGAGTAAACGTGACACTGTCTTATTACTAAAACCTACTTAAAACCCTGGTGAAAATTTTACATGGTCCAGTTTTGTCACTAGTCTGAAAATACCTCTTTGGGTGCTTATTTAGAAAAGGTGTATTTCATCAGAGATGATTCCAGCGTCTGTGCTCTGAGAGATCCTGCTCTTAATTTGCTTGAGTCAAAGGCTGTGCCTGCATGATGCCATATCAGGAGGAAAAGTTAACAATTCCCTCAGGAGCAGGAATTTGCTACATGATCAAAACTTCTGGGTTTGGGAAAAATCTGGAGGTCTGACGTTGAGAGACACAGTCTAACCTAAGCCTCAATTGCTATTTTGTTTGGTACATGCCCCTATATGAATCATAAGAGAGCTAAAAACCATATATAAAAATAAACTCAAAATAAATTAAAGACCTAAATGTAAGACTGGAAACCATAAAAGCCTAGAGAAAAACATAGGCAGAACATTCTTTGACATAAATTTTAGCAATAATGTTTTGGATCTGTCTCCTAAAGCAAAGGAAATAAAAGCAAAAATAAACAAATGAGACCTAATTAAACAAAAACTTTTGCACAGCAGAGGAAGCCATCAAGAAAAAGAAAAGACAACCTACTGAATGAGACAAAATATTTGCAAAAGACAAGGGTTAATATCCAACATATATAAACAGCTCATGCAACTCAACATCAAACAAACAAACAACCTGATTTGAAAATGGGCAGGAGACTGAACATTTTTCCAAAGAGGAAATGCAAATGGCCAACAGGTGTATGAAAAGATGCTCAATATCACTAATTATCAGGGAAATGAAAATAAAAACCACAATGATCTAGCACCTCACACCTGTCAGAAGAGTCATCGTGAAAAAGAACACAAATAACAAATGTCGACAAGGATGTGGAGAAAAGGGAGCCCTTGTGTACTGTTGGTGGGAATGTGAATTGGTGCAGCCACAGTGGAAAACAGTATGGAGGTTACTCACAAAATTAAAAATAGAACTACCGTATGATCTAGCAAGTCTACTCCTCAGTATATATCCAAAAACAAAAACACTAATTTGAAAAGATACATCCACTCCAATTTTCACACCAGCATTATTTACCGATGCTAAGATACGGAAGCAACCTCAGTGTCTATCAACAGATAAATGGATAAAGAAGATGTGGTATATACATCCAATAGAAAATTACTCAGTCATTTTTTAAAAATGAAATTTTGCCATTTGCAGCAACATGGATGGACTTGAGGGTATTGTGCTAAGTGAAATAAGTCAGACAGAGAAAGATAAAGTTGAGAGTTCAGAGCCAAGAAACACGCAAAAAAACAAAAGAAGGCTGGGATGAAAGGCAGGAGGAGTGGATGCTCAGAGCCCTCGTGAGGGCCAGCAGGGCATGGACAGGGCAGGAAAGGGCACTGGCCACGATTAATTGAAGTCCTGTGTGTTGCATTTCATTCATTCAGTTTGAAGAACAAAGAGCCTTAAGTACCTGTTCTACTCATACCAAAAAACGTTCTTATTAAAACTGATATCAGTAATCAGCTTTCCTTCTGGCTTTTGCTTTCCAGTGGGAATAAGAAGTAAATAGAAGATGGCAGGTGTAAGTTGAGGAAAAGGGTGTGAGCATTATTTTCGCTAATTTAGAACCAGTAACTTAAATCATCCTCCCAACAATACTAGCAGTGACAAACACCTATGGGGAACTACCACGCCAAGCACTGTGGCTTGTGCTTTACATGTGAAATTCCATTCTATCCCCAAGATAATCCCAGGAGTTAGATACTCAGCATCTCCAGTGGAAAAAACTGTGGCTGGAGAGGGTGAGTAACTCGCCTGACACCCAGCCAGGACTCTCTCCAGTGATAAATCCTCTGCTTTTGAATCACTGTGGTTTGCAGTCTCTAGATTTTGGTGTTCAAAGCCCTTCCACATACAATACAATGGTCTTTTCAACAACTCTGAAAACAGGCCTGATTTCAAATGTGAGTTTGCCCCTTCTCAACTATGTCACCTTGGTCTCCTAAGCACTCTGAGCTGGGAGTTGACCATCTGTAATGTGAGGAAAGCAATAGTGTTTAACCACCCACTGGGATGCCTTGAGGAATAAGTACGCTACTTGAGGCATGAGTGTGCCCATCGAAGAGCAGAAGCTAAAGAAATGACAGCTCTATTGATGGGGCAGGATTTGGGGTCTATTTACTGACAAGCAGGGTGGAGCTTAAGGAGGCAGGGCTTACCTGAGGCCACTTGCCAGGAAACAGTAGCTGTTGCTGCTAAGTCCCTTTAGTCATGTCCAACTCTGTGTGACCCCATAGACGGCAGCCGACCAGGCTCTTCTGTCCCTGAGACTCTCCAGGCAAGAATACTGGCATGGGTTGCCATTTCCTTCTCCAATGCATGCATGCATGCTAAGTCACTTCAGTCGTGTCCAACTCTGTTTGACCCTATGGACAGCAGCCCACCAGGCTCCTCTGTCTACGGGATTCTCTAGGCAAAAATACTGGAGTGGGTTGCCATTTCCTTCTCCAGGAAAGAGTAGCATGAGAAGTTAAACTCAGATCCAAAATCCAGCATCCTTTCCCCTGAGACTTGGCCCCAAGTTGTCCATGACACCATTTTGTGGCGCTCAGTCTGGCTTGCCTTCCCAAGGTATCCTGGCAGCTGCGGTTACAAGCAGCCTCTACTGCAGGTGCACTTCAGCTCAGTGGGAACATCTGGATGCTCTTCACGGCAGTGCTGAAAGGAAATTTCCCCCATTCTGTTGGCACAAGTGGACAACAGGTTTTGAAAAGTGCAGTTCAGAGCACTCCTATTCCCGACTCCCCCTGAATAAGGACATGTGTTTGAAATGCTGCCTCTGGCAGGCCCAATGATGTGGGAAGCACAGGCAGTGTTGTTGAAATGATTGAGACTTACCTGATGAGACCTGGCGCCAGTGACAACTGGCAGGATCTGTTTCTACCAGGTATAAAGGTTTGGAGAGAGAGAGAAGGGTGAAAGGGTGGTGAGGGAAAAAAGAGAGAAAGAGGGGCATGGGGAGAGAGAAAGGGTGGGTGGTGATGACTGCAGGAGGGAAAGGACTCTTAGATTAAAGACCAAATCTTCCAGTCTCTGACCTTTAAAAGACAGGGTCAAATTCTTCCAAAGAATTTATGCTAGCTTGATAATGAATCCTCTGAAAGTAAGCCTATTCCCCTCTCATTAGAATCTAGCAGTATCAGCTGTAAGCAAACGTGTGAAGCAGGCACTGTTTGCTACACTCATCAACCCTTTAAATTCTTACTCTGCTTTCCTGCTCCCTGTCCTCTGTGCAGTGAGGCCACGCTCCTCATTCCAACCCCTGGCCCATGATTCTTCCTTTCCTTTGCCTCATTCTTCTCCAAATGTGATTGATCTCAACTCACAGGGAGGAGGAAAGCAAACCCAGGGAGAGGAATCCATATTAAGTTGTGAATGGCTGATGGCCTTCCCAAGGTGCTCGTGGTTTAAGAAGTGTATACTCTATATCGGAGAAGGCAATGGCAACCCACTCTAGCACTCTTGCCTGGAAAATCCCATGGGCAGAGGAGCCTGGTGGGCTGCAATCCATGGGGTCGCTAAGAGTCAGGCACGACTGAGCAACTTCACTTTCACTTTCATGCGTTGGAGAAGGAAATGGCAACCCACTCCAGTGTTCTTGCCTGGAGAATCCCAGGGACGGGGGAGCCTGGTGGGCTGCCGTCTACGGGGTCACACAGAGTCAGACAGGACTGAAGCAGCTTAGCTCTATATGGTGAATTTCAGACAAATTTCATCAAGCTCTGAACCAGTTTATTTTCACAAAAGTAAATGGTTACACTGAATTCAAAATTCTAACTTCAATACATATTTAATCACTGACCCACTGAAAAAAAATATATTGACTGACAGATACTGTGCTGAGGATTAACTGGTGAGAAAGACTCCTCGTAAATATTACAGTAAAAGAATCTACAGCTTCCACTAGGGAATAAACTGGTCACCCAGCCTGCACTGTCTTGTTGGTCCTATGCTTTGTAAATAGCAGAGGAGGAGGAGGTTATGGAGGAGGAAGAGGAGCTGAGAGATGAGGACGGGGAGGAAGGGACTTGGAGGCTCACCGGCAAGGCTTACAGCTCCAGTTTGCGAGAAACCCCTCTACTCTATTGACTCTGTACCTCATTACCTCCCTGTCTCCAGAGTTTACTACTTGGAATAGGAAGGCATTCCTGTAATACATATTAGTACATATTAGTGCCAAGGTTATTTTATAATGTGAAAATTTTTGTTAAATATCAAATTTCGTGATAAACCTTTAAATACCAAGTTAGAAATTAGGCTTCCTTAGAACATAAAGTTACCACAAAGTTATTTGTTTCCTTTGCTCTGTCTCCTTCCCATACTCTCCCACCACTTAGATAAGGTAGCTTATCTAAGCTATTAACCAAACCCTCAAAATGCTCAAAGGTGTCTGCTAAGACATGTTACTAGAGGATACATAGAAACAAGGAAAAACATTGCAACACAAGGGGTGACATTCTTTCCTTTGGATAGTTATGACTCTGCCCACTCTTGGAGCTCAACCAGGCATAGCCAATAATCAAGATGAGGGAAATTCCCAAGAAGAAACAGGTCTAAGTGAAAATACTGTCTAAAGTAGACACCTGTGCGCAGCTGTGAACTAATTGCCCTTCCCAGGGAAGAGGAGAAAGGAAGAAGAGCCGTGAAGCTGTCTTCTCAGTTCCGAATGTTTACAATCCTCTCATTAGAACAATTTTCTATGTGTCTGGTACACAACTGTATACATTGTTCTGTGGACTTGGGGTATTTTCAAACATACAGGCAAAGGACCTCCTTAAGCTCAGAGTCACATTTCAGTACAAATACAAAGCTCACAGAACTGAACAGTCTGGAGTTGAGCATTTCATACACTACAAGAATGGCCAGTTTTGTCTCTTTGCCAAGGTCAATGGGCCAAGCTTTCCCCTAGTACTAGAGGAAGCTGAATCTATCTTAGAAACATGAGCAAATTGGAAAATCTGAACAGGAGTTATTTGTTTCACAAAAAGCAGCAAATGTGGTACAACTTTAAAATCCTAATGATTTCACCACAGCCCTGGACTTCTGTAGCCTTAGAAAGGCTGCTGCCTCATGCTTCCCAGCAGAGCCTAACATCACCCCCTCGTCTCCCCAACCCCCTCCCCTCACCCCTACACACACTGCTAGCAGGGAGGCCGCCCTCCAGATAAACCCTTCCAGGTCTGCAGTTTGCTGACTGGAAGAATACAGCCCTTCTCTTGTCATTTCCTTTGTGTCAGTTAAAGTGGTATCTGTAAAAATGTAAATGCTAAGTGCTCCCAATTTAATTTACTGTACATTTATTGAACAATTACTATGTGTCCAGCTTGATAGCTAGCTTAGCAAATGCCAGCCTTAACCAAACAGTACAATCATCTGGGAAGCTTTAAAAAACCATCTGCCAATGCCCAGTCCCTAAGAGATTCTGATTTAATTGGTCTGGAGACTTGGACAGCAGTATTTGCGAGGCTCCATGGTGTTTGTAATGCAGTCAGAGTTGAGAACTCCAAGCTAGGAACTGGAGATGCAGAAACCAATGCAGCACAGTCTCTCCCTTGTAACAGATCCTGTGTCTTTGGCTAACTTATAACTGGCATTGACATTTCACCTTGGGTAAAACAATCCTAAGTTTTGTTGACACTGTGTGCACAGGACCTCGGTCACTTTGGGGAGAAGTATTCACTATCTGGTAGCCAAACAAATGGGCCACATGGTTCTTTTAAAATGTCTGCGATTTATTTCAGTGATTGTTTCTCACAGGCACAATTTCCTCTCACAGCTGAAGAAGTCCATTAAAAACTGATAGCTGCTCTCTCCTGCTCAAAATTCTCCCAGTCCCTAGCATAAAAATCGGCACAAAGACAACACACCATCCGTCTTGATTCAGCCAAAGTCACCCCTCAGAGCCAATCACAGACAGAACATAAATTTTGTCACAGGAGACATGCCTAGCGAGGTGCTTATGACTAAACTATTTATAAAACACTGCCACAAATACTATTCTTAATCACATGGGATAGGTTAAAATATCCCCCCCCCCCTTTTTTTTTTGTCTCTTATCCTTTTAAGCAGGAGTCAATGATGTTTTCCACCAGTTCAGAGTCTGGCCAATTGTGACCAGTATAGGAGGCATCCCAGGAGTCTTGGCCCAGCTGGCCAGTGGGAGCCTGTATCCAAGGGGTGGCCGGTGTTCCGCTGGACCACCAGGGGGAAGATATGGCAGGCGTCTCCTGTCCTCTCCTCTCCCTCAACCACCACCATCACGACCCCCAACCGTGTCCAACTGAACAGATGTCTGCCTTAGCGTCTCTATTTGCCCTTAAATTCTTTCCTGATTGGAATCCTGACCCCAAGCCAAGTTTGCTTACCCTTGACCTCCACCACAGAACCACTGGTTGATGAGAGCAAACCCCAGACCAGAGCCATAACCAGAAATCTTGGGAACAAATGTTTTGAAATCAATCTTCCTATATTCCCAGCCTCACCCTGCCCTGTCTGGACACAACACACACACAAGACCCTCTCTCAACTGGGGAGGAGATATTGTCTCCATTACTCTCACCCAGACCCATCGCTAACGTTCACGGCGTCCAGAGCAAGAATAACAGTTGATGACTGCCACATCATAAGTGTACCTATTTAAAAGTTACAAATCAAGTTAACTGTTAAATAAAACACATCTTACCCTCCTGCCTTGACAAATACATCTTCATACTGATGTTAAGTTTTTCCTCTTTGGCTACTCAGTGGAACTACATTTTGGTACGCTTATTATGCTTGCTTTTATTTTGTCATGATATTATTATCATGATAATGATTGGTAACTTATACTCATTTATCATGATTACAACCTGTAGTCACTCCCAATGATGTAAAATATTAAAATATAATGTATTCAAAGTACAAAATCTTTAATATATTTTTATTGAAAATTTAAGGCAATGGCAACCCACCCCATTGTTTTTGCCTGGAGAATCTCAAGGACGGGGGAGCCTGGTGGGCTGCCATCTATGGGGTCGCACAGAGTCAGACACGACTGAAGTGACTTAGCAGGAAGTGAGGTTAAAAATCAGTATCACACTTTACACCTGATGTACCTACATCTGTGCTGTGTGCACAATCACTCAGTCATGTCTAACTCTTTGCAACCCCATTGTCTGTTACCCACCAGGCTCCTCCATCCCTGGAGATTCTCCAGGCAAGAATACTGGAGTGGGTTGCCATGCCCTCCTCCAGGGGATCTTCCCAACCCGGGGATCAAACCCAGGTCTCTCACATTGTAGGCAGATTCTTTATCATCGGAGCCACCAGGGAAGCACATCTGCATACATACAAATTTAACATAAATATTAATATTTTACTATTTCCAAGCATTCTTCAGCTGCCATGTGCAACTGATGCAAATACCACAACAATGTGTGAGTAAATCTGGTACAATATATTATAATACAAAGAGAGACCAAAAAATGAACATTTGGTACTATTGGCATATGATAAGAATTGATTGCATTCATGCTGTATAAGAAGAACTTGACGAGTTAATTTGTCTTTTCTCTCAAAGTGCTTCGGCCATTCAAATCCTCGCAGCTCCCTAAACCAGTGTTTGCCCCTGAAACCATCAATGGTACAACCCACAAACCTTCCTGACATTCAAATGTAGTCATATTTGGAAACATTTTGATGCAAGGACATAGGGGGAAAGATGTAAAGAAGCAGTACCCTGGGCCCTAAACAGTGTAAGTCACTTGAAATCATATCTCAACTGCCAAAGGCACCACTGTCCAGGTACTAGTAAATTCATTTGTGTATGTGTTTGTTTATTCCTCTAGAGGGAGCCAAGAGAAGATATCCCTCTTGCCTAGGTCTCTTGCCAGTTATCAAATGGGGCTGGCTCATAGTTGGAATAGCTCTCAACCACATTTGGAGAACAGTTGAATAACTTTAAAATATTTAATACTGTTTCTAACCATGGTAAAATAGTTGGAACTCAGAAAAATATACTAAATAACATTTTTAGATATTGAACAACAGGCAGGACAGGACTGGAATCATTTTGAGAAAAAGGAAAAAAAATGAAGAGAGTCTTTTGATTGCCCTGACTTTTCTGTATGGACTCACTATCAGGAAAGTGGTGCAGGGAGGCGGTTCACAGCAAGTACAATAAAATCACTGAGTCCAAGAGACAAAGTTTGAAGTTCAGGACGGTGAAGGCAGCTGGAATCCATGTGGCAGAGAACGAGCTCCAGATATTTGCACAGAGTTCCTCTTGAGTCCATTGCCAGTATTAAACTTGAGTGCAAAGGATGAAATTCTTCTATGTCAGGCAAAGAATGACGGGGAAACTGCAGACTGGAAAACTCCCAAAGGCTCACACAGGACATCCTCAGGGCATTCAGCAGAAACTCCAGGAGGGTCACACTTACTGATAAGATAAACTAGCCCTAGATTAAAACTTATTCCAAACCACTCTAACAGAGCTTTTAAACAAATCTTGAAAGGATAAAGCTGATCAGCAAATATTGCTACCTAATAGAACAAAGTACAAATAGAGAAAACAAATTCAGTATTCAATACCCTAAAATTCACAATATCCAGCATTCAATAAAAATTACAAGGCATGAAAAGCAGCAAATTGTGACCCACAACTTGAGGGGAAATCAGTCAATCAAAATAGACTCCCAATTGAAAACAATAATGGAAATAACAAAGATATTGAAATATCTATTTTAAATATTTTCAAGTATGTAAAAGAAAATATAATGAGAAGAGAAATTGAAAATATAAAAAGAACCCATAGAAATTCTAGAAGTAAAAATATTCACTGTGTAGAAAGATAAAATTCACTGGGTGGGATTAATAGCTGACTGGATACAGCAAAAGAGAAGATCACTGAGTTTGAAGATAGAGCAATTGAAACTATCCAAACTGAAATACACAGAGAAAAAAAGACTGAAACAATGACCACAAATTCAGTAATCTGGGGAAAATATGAAGCATTCTAATATGTTTGTGTGTGTATGCGTGTTAGTCACTTAGTTATGTCTGACTCTTTGTGACCCCTGGACTATAGCCTGCCAGGTTCCTCTGGCCATGGAATTTTTCAGGCAAGAACAGTGGAGCTGGTTGCCATTTCCTCCTCCAGGGGATCTTTCCAACCCTTGGATCAAACCCGGGTTTCCTGCATTGCAGGTGGTTTCCTTACTGTCTGAGTCACCAGGGAAGCCTATATATCTGTATATAATTTTATTCCCAGAAGGACAAGGAACAATTTAAATATTTGAAGACTAAGAGAATACAAAGAAAGCCATGGACTGGAAAAAATTACCTCCAAAATGCACATTTGGTAGGATTGCTATACAAAACATACAAACAAAAACACTTTTAAAGCTCAGTTCAGTTCAGTTCAGTTGCTCAGTCATGTCCCACTCTTTGTGACCCCATGAATCACAGCACACCAGGCCTCCCTGTCCATCACCAACTCCCAGAGTTCACTCAGACTCCCTTCCATTGAGTCAGTGATGCCATCTAGCTATCTCATCCTGTGTCTTTCCCTTCTTCTCCTGCCCCCAATCCCTCCCAGCATCAGGGTCTTTTCCAATGAGTCAACCCTTTGCATGAGGTGGCCAAAGTATTGGAGTTTCAGCTTCAGCATCAGTCCTTCCAATGAACATCCAGGACTGATCTTTAGGATGGACTCATTGGATCTCATTACAGTCCAAGAGACTCTCAAGTGTCCTCTCCAACAGTTCAAAGCATCAATTCTTCGGTGCTTAGCTTTCTTCACAGTCCAACTCTCACAGCCATACACAATCACTGGAAAAACTATAGCTTTGACTAGACGGACCTTTGTTGNTAGGATGGACTCATTGGATCTCATTACAGTCCAAGAGACTCTCAAGTGTCCTCTCCAACAGTTCAAAGCATCAATTCTTCGGTGCTTAGCTTTCTTCACAGTCCAACTCTCACAGCCATACACAATCACTGGAAAAACTATAGCTTTGACTAGACGGACCTTTGTTGGCAAAGTAATATCTCTGCTTTTGAATATGCTATCTAGGTTGNACATTCAGAAAACTAAGATCATAGCATCTGATCCCATCACTTCATGGGAAATAGATGGGGAAACAGTGCAAACAGTGTCAGACTTTATTTTTTGAGGCTCCAAAATCACTGCAGATGGTGACTGCAGCCATGAAATTAAAAGACGCCTACTCCTTGGAAGGAAAGTTATCACTAACATAGATAGCATATTTAAAAGCAGAGACATTACTTTGTTAACTAAGGTCTCTATAGTTAAGGCTATGGTTTTTCAGTAGTCATATATGGATGTGAGAGTTGTACTCTAAAGAGAGCCGAGTTGGAGACGATTCTTGAGAATGCCTTGGACTGCAAGGAGATCCAACCAGTCTGTCCTAAAGGAGATCAGTCCTGGGTGTTCATTCGAAGGACTGATGTTGAAGCTGAAATTCCAATACTTTGGTCACCTGATGCAAAGAGCTGACTCACTGGAAAAGACCCTGATGCTGGGCAGGATTGGGGGCAGGAGGAGAAGGGGACAACAGAGGACGAGATGGCTCGATGGCATCACTGACTCAATCCACATGAGTATGAGTAAACTCCAGGAGTTTGTGATGGACAGGGAGGCCTGGCATGCTGTGATTCTTGGAGTTGCAAAGAGTCAGACATGACTGAGCGACTGAACTAAATTGAACTGAATCTGGGAAAGATTGAAGGTTAGAGAAGAAGGGGACGACAGGGGATGAGATGGTTGGATGGCAACACTGACTCAATGGACACGAGTTTGAATAAATTCCCAGAGTTGCTGATGGACAGGGAGGCCTGGCGTGCTGCAGTCCATGGGGTCACAAAGAGTCAGACGTGACTGAGTGACTGAACTGAACTGAACAATTAATTAATCATAGTCTTCCCACGTGATCCAGCAATCATGCTCTTAGGTATTTACACAAATAAGTTGAAAAACAAAAACCCACATCCAAATGTTTACAAGAATTTTATTCATAATTTTCAGTAAGTGGAAATAACCATGATGCTCTTCAAAAGGAAATGGATAAATTACGTTTCATTCATACAAAGGAATTTTATTCTGAAAAAAAAAAAAAGCTACCAAAAATACAGAGGGATCTTAAATGGATATTGATCTCTGAAAAAAAAACCATTTGTAAAAGACTATATAGTGTATGTGGAGAAGGCAATGGCACCCCACTCCAGTACTCTTGCCTGGAAAATCACATGGAAGGAGGAGCTTGGTAGGCTGCTGTCCATGGGGTCAATGAGTCAGGCACGACTGAGCGACTTCACTTTCACTTTTCACTTTTATGCATTGGAGAAGGAGATGGAAACCCACTCCGGTGTTCTTGGCTGGAGAATCCCAGGGACGGGGGAGCCTGGTGGGCTGCCGTCTATGGGGTCGCACAGGGTCGGACATGACTGAAGCGACTTAGCAGCAGCAGCAGCATATAGTGTATGATTCTAACTATATGACATTCTGGGAAAGGCAAAACTGTAGTGACAGTAAAGAGATCAGTAATTGCCGGGGGAGATGGGTGAATAGATGTTGCAGGAAGGGTTTACAGGGCAGTGAGACTACTCTTTCTGTATGATGCTGTAATGGTAAATTCAGGACCCTATGCATTTGTTAAAATCCATAGAACTGTACAGTACAGAGTGAACTTTAATGTAAAGTATGGATTTTAATTAGTAATAATGTATCAATATCAGGTATCAATTATAACAAGTGCACCACTAATGCAAGATGTTAATAATAGGGAAACAATGATTAAGGAAGAGAATATTTACAGGAACTCTCTGTACTGTCTGCACAGTTTTATTTAAACATAAGAAGGCTCTAAAAATGTCAATTAAAATAATAAAACAAAACTGTGGGGATCAGCAAGGGTTCTTCAGCACCATGCAGCTGATGACTATCACGGTCCAAGCTACAAGTCTAATGTCTTCATCCCAATTCAGGTAACAATGCTCATTTCTAAGAAGAAGGGAGAGAGATAGAGGGGAGAAATCTTCCTTTATACTGGAGCTGTCCACCAAGTTACATATGGGAGCTATACCAGGCAGCTTTATTCTTATAGCTAGGGTGACTATACGTGCTGGTTTGCCTGGAATAGTCTTGGCTTATGCCTGTGACCAGCATAAATATTAATAGTGCTCCTCTTGACATGGAAACAACCTAAGTGTTCCTCAACAGATGAATGGATAAAGAAAATATGGCAGATAGACGGAGAGATCGACAGATAGAGGGGAAGGGAGAGAAAAATATTTCAGTCATAAAAGAGAAGGAAATGCTGCCATTTGATAGAACAGAGATAGACTTCCGGGCTTCCCAGGTGGCACTAGTGGTAAAGAACTCACCTATCAATGCAGGAGGACACAAGAGACACAGGTTTGACCCTGAAGTTGGAAAGATCCCCCGGAGGAGGGCATGGCAACCCACTCCAATATTCTTGCTTGGAGAATCCCATGGACAGAGGAGACTGGAAGGCTACAGTCCATAGAGTTGCCTAGAGTCAGACACAACAAGCAACTTAGCAAGCATGGATGAACTTCAAGGGCATTACGCTAAGTGAAGTAAGTCACATACAGAAAGACAAACGCTGTATTATCTCATTTATATATGCAATCTTAAAAAACTGAACTCATAGAAACAGAACAGATTGGTGGTTGACAGAAGGGGGGACGGGGTGGGAAAGAGGTGGGGAAATTGAGAGAAGGTGATCAAAAGGTACAAACTTCCGGCTATAAGATAAGTAAATCCTGGAGATGAAAGGTACAACACAATAAATTTAGTGAGCAATAAATATTAAATTATATATTTGAAAATTGCTAAGAGAGTAGATCTTAAAAGTTCTCATTACAAGAAAAAAATTGCAAGTACGTGAAGTGATGGATGTTAATTAAACTTGAAAGTGACGTGAAAGTGTTAGTTGCTCAGTCATGTCCGAATCTTTGCGATCCCATGGACTGTAGCCTGCCACGCTCCTCTGGCCATGGAATTCTCCAGGCAAGAATACTGGAGTGTGTAGCCACTCCCTTCTCCAGGGGATCTTCCCAACCCAGAGACTGAACCTATGTCTCCTGCATTGCAGGAAGAGTCTTTACCCTCTGAGCCACCAGGTGAGCCCTATGGTAATATTTCATAAAATTTACAAATATCAAACCATTATGTTGTACACCTTAAGCTGATATGAAATTATATGTCAGTTATATCTCAATAAAACTGGAAAATATAGTATCCCTTTCTAGTCTCAAAATTGGCCAGTTTTATACAATTCATTATATGACATTCTCCTAGAAGCAGACTTTCAATACCTTCAATAATTACTTTATAAAATATATATACTGTTATTGTTTCCATCTCATAGATGAAAACTGAGGCACTAAAAATATTTGACAATATAATGGTAAAAAAAATGTTGAAATTTGACTAAACCCATAAACCCATAGATTCAAGGAACTCAGTGAATCCCAAACAGTATCAATATACATACACAACCCACACCAAAGCATCTCATAATCAAATTGCACATCAGTGAGACAAAATCTTAAAAGTGACCAGAGGAGAAAGATAGACTTCAAAGACAGTGAAACATAGTGAAACAAAAGAAAGATAGTAAACATAGAAATATAGTGAAATAAAGAATGATTACATTATCAGAAACTATGCAAGTGAGGGAATCATAAAACACCATTTGAAAGAGCTAAATGAAAAAACTGTTGGAATTGTATATATAATGGAGATACCCTTCTGTGTTCTGGAAAAGTCCATGCATATCTATTGTGACAGAAAGTAACCAAGTGGTTGGCTTACGCCAGAAATGGTGGGTGGAGATTGATTGCAAAAGAGGCACGAGAGAATTTGGGGGATGACAGAAATGTTTCTTATCTTGATCATAGTAATAGCTGCTCATCTGTATATTTGTCCAAAATTATTGCACTATACATTCAAAAGAGGTGTGTTTAATTAAATTGAATTAATTTTTACCTCAAGTTGATTTGTTTTAAAATTATTTGACAACTGCAACACTTTAAACTTCTGAACAAATCCTTGGTTGCTCTACTCTAGTTAAAACTTAGCTTTTTATCTTCCAGCTGAATAGACACTTGTGAATGACCTGGAGCTAAGCCTTTGAAAGCTGCCTTACAGTCACCCCATTCTGTCTTTCAACAAGCCACTATGCTCTCTGAAAAGTAGTACCCAATACCCCACCAGAGATCCCAACAATACTCAGAACTAATCCAGATGTGGTCAGAGTTCTCTGATTTCTGAAGCCTGGTGAGATTCAGGTGATCTCTATCCCAGTCACCCAGTCACTGATAGCAAGTTGAAGCCCCAGTATCATCACCAACAGGAATAAATGCATTTTCTAGTTTGTTTGGTCATGAATTACAAATATCTCTAACAATTATATAGCAACTGATTCCACAGGCAATTTCAAAACACTTGTTGCTGTTTTTCTTCAGTACATTCCCCAGATTCTGAGTAAAAGATTTTCAGATGTTAGTGGGTGATTGTTTATAATACAGATTCTGTCCCCTACAACTCTACTTCTTCACCTGAGTTAGTAGGCTGGAGCCTGTTAGAGAAGCACCTGATTCAGGGAGTCTGAGGACCACGTCTTAAAAACTATTTGTGAACTGGAGGAGCCTCAGGAGTGCTAAAGACTCACAGGAAAGTCATCTGGAAGTAGGAGCACAAAAAATTTCTAGAATCCCCTGAAGGTAGGAATGGCTGAAAGGCTCTGGATGTTGTCAGAAAGAGGACTGAAAGGGTAAAAGTGTTCTAGGTGAAAAGTGCTAGAAGGAAAGGTTCAGATGTGATTGTGGTGACTTATCCTGGCTTCTCATCCTACCGCCCTTCAGGGAGTTCAGGTCTCGGTGGACTCTTGCTTATCAAGATGTGATATTCTACATCTTCTTCGATCCTATAATGTTTAGTTACCTCTGTCTCTCAGGAGAAGGCACTGATACAGAGCTTGGCATGCAGGAAATTTAGTAGAGAGTGTTCTGGGATCAACAGGTGTGTAAAGAGATGGAAGCAGGACTAGGTGGAAGAAGAAGCTGGGCTGTGATGCAGATAGATTCAGCCAGTCCCTGGGGGAGCTCTGAAATAGGAGTGAGCCCTTCAGCACTGTCTCAGCCTGGGGCACCTCCAGCTGGCCTGTTATTGCCTGTGCCCCAGAGAAAGGGTGAGAACATCAGAAAGGGAACTCCTTTCAGATGAGTCCTCCTGGAGGAGGCTGATAGCTGATCCCCGCATCGCTCTCAGCAACTGGGGAATAAGTCCATAAGGTCCAAAGCAGGATCTGGGTGGTGCATTGTTGCAGCCACGATACTTCCTCACTTTCTTTTGCTGATGTTTTTCAAGAATAATATCAATATTTTAGCTGAACATTTCATCAGAATACGTTTCTCAATCTTCTAGGCTACGGTTGCAAATATAGATAATTCCATTGACCCCATGACCTCTCGGTTCCCTTTTCCTGCCCTCTTCCACCTGATAAACTCCTACTTATTCTTCAATTATCAATCCAGTGTGACCTTCTCGGTGAAGTCTCTCAATTTCTACTAGTAGACACAGGCTTTCCACCCACTGTGTTCCTAGGGACCTCCAGCTATCTCTGCAAAGACATAGTCTGTGGTATTTTCATGTCTGCATGTGTTTCTCATGATTAGAACATAAGATCCTGGGGAAAGGAAGTGGGTCACTATTTTATTTGTATGATCCCAGCACTCTGGTGCTGGAACAGTATCAATATTTAATTATATCAGTTGATTTGAATGTAGTAATGGCTCCACGACCTTGGAAAAGCCTCTCCTAAGTATTGTGGGAATCTAAGGAAAGCTAATGACTTGGCACTTGGTCAAACATTATTTTTTCATGCTTGTTATTTTTTAAGATTAGAGAGAATTTGAATTTCAAAGCCTTTGATTTCAGAAATAAATTTAATTAATAATGTATTTTCTCACATGCTAAAGTAATGCTCAAAATTCTCCAAGATAGCCTTCAATAGTACATGAACCGTGAACTTCCAGATGTTCAAGCTGGATTGAGAAAAGACAGAGGAACCAGAGATCAAATTGCCAACATCCGCTGGATCACCAAAAAAGCAGGAGAGTTCCAGAAAAATATCTATTTCTGCTTTATTGACTATACCAAAGCCTTTGACTGTGCGGACCACAACAAACTCTGGAAAATTCTGAAAGAGATAGGAATACCAGACCACTTGACCTGCTTCTTGAGAAATCTGTATGCAGGTCAGGAAGCAACAGTTAGAACTGGAAATGGAACAACAGATTAGTTCCAAATAGGAAAAGGAGTATTTCAAGGCTGTATATTGTCACCCTGCTTATTTAACTTATATGCAGAGTACATCATGAGAAATGCTGGGCTGGAAGAAGCACAAGCTGGAATCAAGATTGCCAGGAGAAATATCGATAACCTCAGATATGCAGATGACACCACCCTTATGGCGGAAAGTGAAAAAGAACTAAAGAGCTTCTTGATGAAAATGAAAGACAGTGAAAAAGTTGGCTTAAAATTCAACATTCAGAAAAAACTAAGATCATGGCATCTGGTCCCATCTCTTCATGGCAAATAGAAGGGGAAACAGTGGAAACAGTGACAGACTTTACTTTCTGGGGCTCCAAAATCACTGCAGATGGTGATTTCAGCCATGAAATTAAAAGACACTTGCTCCTTGGAAGAAAAGTTATGACCAACCTAGACAGCATATTAAAAAACAGAGACATTACTTTGCCAACAAAGGTCCATCTAGTCAAGTCTGTGGTTTTTCCAGTGGTCATGTGTGGATGTGAGAGTTGGACTATAATGAAAGCTGAGTGCTGAAGAATTGCTGCTTTTGAACTGTGGTGTTGCAAGGAGATCCAACCAGTCCATCTTAAAGGAAATCATTCTGGAATATTCACTGGAAGGACTGATGCTGAAACTGAAACTCCAATACTATGGCCACCTGATGTAAAGAACTGACTTATTTGAAAAGACCCTGATGCGAGGTCCATGTGGTCCATGTGGTCACAAATTCTAAAAGCTGTAAGAATACACTACCATGTGTGAAATAGATAGCTAGTGGTCAAAAAAATGAACAAACAAAAAAACAAAAAAAGTTGTTTTATAACACAGGGAGCTCAGCTTGTTGCTCTGTGATGACCTAGAAGGGTGGGAAGGTCAAAAGGGAGGGATATATGTATATTTATAGCTGATCCACGGTGATGTACAGCAGAAACCAATACAACATTGTAAAGCAAATACCCTCCAATTAAAAATAAATTCAAAAAACAAATAAAAGCTCTAAGAATGTGTCACCCCTTCTTCTATACTTCTTCTTCTCATTTCTTTTGTGAATTTAAAAATTAGTGTGTTTGCAGGCAGATCGAGGAAACTGAAATCTGATAACTGGTCACTTATACTTGGTTAACATATTATAACAAGCATTCTGTAGTTCCAGATTTTTTTTAGCAGACTCTCAACTTCCAGCTGTCTGTACCAATAGAGAGCTGTATGTGAGCACCCGAGTTATCTGGTTCTGATTTCTCATTTACCTTAGTGATGGTTTAGTGCTCTTTTGAGATTGGCAGCTGAGGCAAAGCTATTAATAGCTAGCTGTCCTCCTAATCGGCTTGTGTTTTACTTCAGTTTCCTCATCTGTAAAATGAGAAAAGTTCCCCCAGAAATTCTAATATTTCTTCCAGTTCTAACATTCTTTATTTTGCATTCTGTCTATATTGAAACAGAATTGCTAATTCTTAAATGTTTTGATATTTACATACAATTGACAAGGTTGCCCTCATAGGACATGATTTCTGTTTAAAAGTAGTTAAGTTTTGGAACCCTTTTTCAAAATAGTCATTCCTATTTTTCTTTGAATAATGTAACAAAATATTGCTACATTAAAATTTTCATATGAATGCATAATAATCTAAAATACTTTTACATCAGTTTTTTGTTTTTTGGTTTGTTCATTCTTTTAACCTTGCCACGCGGCATGTAGGATCTTAGTTACCTGACCAGGGATCAGATCTGTGGCCCCTGCAGTGGAAGCATGGAGTCTTAACCACTGGACTTAAAGGGAAGTCCCATCTTAAAATATTTTTAATAAGAAATATATATATGAGACAAGGGGAAAGGGAGATCAAAATGGGAAATAGGTGATGTAAGGCTGCTACTTAGAAATGACACAATTTCCAAGCCCTGAGACTAAAATTAGAACCCTTACTCATGGATCATATCTATGGCACTTGGCAGAGGACAGAAAAGTGGGTGCTTGAGGATGGTATTTAATCTCTCTGTGTGTATGTCTGTCTCCCTCTCTGAATTCTCACATAATGCATTTTATGCAGTTACAAACAAAAGGCTCATTTCTGGGGAACTAGACATACATGGGGAATCTCTGAGAAGAAATGACAAGAAGTTAAGTTAAATGGTGTGTGCGGAAGAGAAAGCTGGAACAAAACGATGTGTTTTTGGAGATATATGGCATCATCAAAAACATCACACCAGCGGTTTCCTGGTATCTGTGAAACTTGGACCAATTTAAGGTGCCATATTTGATAGATTATTGGAGAAGGAAATGGCAACCCACTCTAGTATTCTTGCCTGGAGAATCCCAGGGACGGAGGAGCCTAGTGGGCTGCCATCTATGGGGTCGCACAGAATCGGACACAACTGAAGCGACTTAGCAGCAGCAGCAGCAACATTTGATAGATTATGGCAGAACTGAAGAGAAACTGGAGTGGTGTATTTTTTTTTAAAGCTTTATTGCTTTCTGAAAGATAAATTTCTTCTTTGAACATTATCTATGTCTTTCTATGAGATATATTACTATACTCCCTGGCCAGTTGGGAGCCTATAACAGTTAATTTCTTTTTTTGGCTGCCTCCTGATCTTACAATGAATTTTTTAGGTAATGGTCTTAAAACACAAGAGATGCAAGGATGACATAGAATCAGAGAATTGTGAAGTTGTAAAGGGCCCTTGAGGACAAAATTTCACAGCTGCTCTGTGACTTTGTTTCATTCCCTATACATNCTGTGAAACTTGGACCAATTTAAGGTGCCATATTTGATAGATTATTGGAGAAGGAAATGGCAACCCACTCTAGTATTCTTGCCTGGAGAATCCCAGGGACGGAGGAGCCTAGTGGGCTGCCATCTATGGGGTCGCACAGAATCGGACACAACTGAAGCGACTTAGCAGCAGCAGCAGCAACATTTGATAGATTATGGCAGAACTGAAGAGAAACTGGAGTGGTGTATTTTTTTTTAAAGCTTTATTGCTTTCTGAAAGATAAATTTCTTCTTTGAACATTATCTATGTCTTTCTATGAGATATATTACTATACTCCCTGGCCAGTTGGGAGCCTATAACAGTTAATTTCTTTTTTTGGCTGCCTCCTGATCTTACAATGAATTTTTTAGGTAATGGTCTTAAAACACAAGAGATGCAAGGATGACATAGAATCAGAGAATTGTGAAGTTGTAAAGGGCCCTTGAGGACAAAATTTCACAGCTGCTCTGTGACTTTGTTTCATTCCCTATACATAATAAACCATCTAGTCCAAGTGAGACGCAGAGACTGAGGTCTGTGTGGGAAGCAGTGCTACTGAGTTTTAGCTCTCATTTTTTGGCACAAATCACTTAACATTTGGTTAACTCTCCATGAACCCCTGGTTGACCTTGAGCAAAACATTTAATCTTCAGTTTTGTTCATCAGAGAATAGAGTTGAATTAGAAAATTGCAAGAACCTCTTTCAGTTGGGAACATTCTGTCCCTTCTTAATGCCACACCCAAAGCTAAGTGATGTGTATTTCCCTCTCAACTGCCCAATTCGGTTGCCCACTGCCCTAAGAAAACTTAATACACACAAAAAACAATATTCAGAGAAGCTAGGGGATTGCATTCATATTACAAAAGCACTCTCTCCTTTAGAGGCATAAATTTCCTTTAAATAGTTAACTACTAAATACATTTTTATTTTATGACAATTATATTTTTATACTTTTTGGTAATGCGTGTTTGATGAAAAGTCAAATGTACCCTCCAGTAATCAGCACCCTCAAGTTTATCATATCCCTCCCACTCTGACCTCATGTTTATAGCCTAAGCAATATCTTGCCATAACTTCCATATTATCCACAATTCCTCTTATACCCGCCATCCCCATTCTTTTCTCTAAGCCAAATCCCTCAGTACCATTCTCTCTTGCACTAACTAATTCCTTTTCTCATCATTCATCATCTTTTTCTCCCATTTCTCCTGCTTCAGCTGACTCTTATAGTTCACCCAGAGTTCACTCCTTATGCCTGGTTCAAGTTCAACATCAAAACCAGCTCTGCTCCTTAAATCTGTGTTGTTGTGGTTATGGATGTTTTGAAAATCAAGAGGAGTTCCTTTCTCTATTCTAACACTGAAGCTCACCCCATTTCTTGCTTCTCTCTGAGTTTCAACTGATTAAATTAAACATTCTCTGTGATCCATAAGTAATATGTATTTTTTCATTATCACTGAGACAAGTCAAATTAGAAATTTTATGAACAAGAAAAAGAAAATTTCTGACTTGAATAAACTAAATTCTTTTGGGAAAGGTACCATAAAACTCTAGGATGTTATTACTGATTTGTCAGTTAATAAGGAAGCAATGCTTTTCTTTTTTTTTCAGATTTTATTTTATTTTACTTTATAATACTGTATTGGTTTTGCCATATATCAGCATGAATCCGAAACAGGTGTACACGTTCCTAATCCTGAATCCCCCTCCCTAATTTAGAAAGATGGTAATGATAACCCTGTATGTTAGACAGCAAAAGAGACGCAGATGTATAGAACAGCCTTTTGGACTCTGTGGGAGCAATTTTTTCTTAAGCAACATTTTTTAAAAAAGAATTACGCAGCATTCTTCACTTACTTAGAGCCAGACATCCTGGAATGTGAAGTGAAGTGGGCCTTAGGAAGCATCACTATGAACAAAGCTAGTGNAAAAGTCTGTCTAGTCAAGGCTATAGTTTTTCCAGTAGTCATGTATGGATGTGAGAGTGGGACTATAAAGAAAGCTGAGTACTGAAGAACTAATACTTTTGAACTGTGGTGTTGGAGAAGACTCTTGAGAGTCCCTTGGACTGCAAGGGGATCCAACCAGTCCATCCTAGAGCAGATCAGTCCTGAGTGTTCACTGGGAGGACTGATGTTGAAGCTGAAACTCCAATACTTTGGCTACCTGATGAGATAACCTGACTCATTGGAAAAGACCCTGATGATGGGAAAGATTGAAGGCAAGGGGGAGAAGGGGATGGCAGAGAATGAGATGGTTGGATGGCATCACCAACTTGATGGACAAGAGTTTGAGCAAGTTATGGGAGTTGGTGATGGACAGGGAGGCCTGGCGTGCTGCTGTCCATGGGGTCACGAAGAGTCAGACATGACAGAGCGACTGAACTGAATCTACAATTTACCATATAGATTAAGAATTTCAGGAATTTCCCCATCTATGTTGTATGAGATTTAGCCTTGATATTCCTGTACCGGAGTGTCAGGCCACATCTTAACAGAAATCACATTTTAAGAGAGGAAGTTGATCCAACATGGGAACAAGATGCATCACTTTTTCCATAAAAAGTAGACATCTACTTCCAAAATTTATTTACATTGGAATAAGGCTGAAATCTGTGGTGTCATTCATGGTAGCATTTTCATAAAGTTACTAAGCTTTAAAGCTTTTTATAAAATATTAATTTCAAACACAGAAAAACTCATCTCCAGAGAGTTAAACTGACTTGCCTAAATTGACACAGCTAACTGGTGACAGGAAAAAAAATGGGCTTTCAGATTTTCTGATGTAGTTTCAAAATCACACAAATAGGGAAAATAGGAAAAATGAATACTCATTTTTCTATTTCAGTTCCTATCATTTTGGCCATGCTTACTGTTTTAGCTCAGCTCAGACTAATCCTCAAATTCAATCTTGTTCATTTTAATTTTTTTTCTGTTTCCATTTCTACAAGTTCAAATTTCAAAGGAAGTTTTAAGGTGCTAACTGATATATGTTCTATGATAACCTCAAGTTTTAAAGTTACATATTTTATTTTTGCTTTTGAACTGTAGTGTTAGAGAAGACTCTTGAGAGTCCCTTGGACTGCAAGGAGATCCAACCAGTCCATTCTGAAGGAGATCAGCCCTGGGATTTCTTTGGAAGGACTGATACTAAAGCTGAAACTCCAGTACTTTGGCCACCTCATGCGAAGAGTTGACTCATTGGAAAAGACTCTGATGCTGGGAGGGATTGGGGGCAGGAGGAGAAGGGGACGATAGAGGATGAGATGGCTGGATGGCATCACTGACTCGATGGACGTGAGTCTGAGTGAACACCAGGAGTTGGTGATGGACAGGGAAGCCTGGTGTGCTGCGATTCATGGGGTTGCAAAGAATCGGACAGGACTCAGCGACTGAACTGAACTGAACTGAAATGATTGGTTTAACTACATTAAAGCTGAAATTAGCACTAATTTTTAATTCCGAATGACAGTTTTCCTGTTATTTTACTAAGTTCACATGTGGGTAGTATAATTATTCTATTTACTTTAGCACCTCTAAAAATATTACAAATATGTTAAGTTTTAATTGTTCATGGAAATCAACTAATGTGTAAATAATTCAAAGTCTATTTTCATTTCTTACAATTTGCATTTTTATACTCCAGATACGCTTATGCAGGAAGATATGAAGTCTGATTACTAACTGCTTAAATACATAAGGTAGTTTCAAGAGGCACAGAACAAATCTTCATTAGAAGTAGCCTGTTCAATGAATATAGGAAGGCACACCTAAGAAGGCCAGTGTTCACTGGGGCTTATTCAAAGGCCCATAATGACAGCTGATGAAAAGGTGGTATATTGATAGCTGGTGATTCGTTCTTTTCATTTGGTTCCCCCTATGACCTATGGCTATCATTTTGTTACCTACATATGTACATAAAAGGTAAATAAGAAGGTGATATGAGATTGCATTGATTCTCTCCACTTACCTTCAGAATATAATTTCAGAATAGCCCCTAAAAGGTGAACTCTTTCAGGTAAACCTCATGATATCCTGAGGAGTAGTCAGTGTGAGACTCAGATGCCTCATACCAGCTTTCAAGCTTGGGATCATAAAATTTAAAGTTGGAAGGGCCCTGGGCTGTCCTGGTGGTCAGGTGGTTAAGAGTCCAGCTGTCAATGCAGGAGACATGGGTTCAATCTTTGCTCCAGGAAGATCCTACATGCTGTGGAGCAATTAAGCCCATGTGCCACAACTACTAAGCCCAAGAACCACAACAAGAAAAGCCACCGCCGCAACAAAAGAAGCCACTGCAATCAGAAGCTCACACACCTCAATTGGAGGAAACTCCTGCACAACAACAAACACCCAGGGCAGCTGAAAATAAATTAATAAAAATTAAAGTTGGTAGACCCCTAAAAATTCACCCAATCACTCTCACTCATTGTCTACCTGAGAAAGCTAAGGCCCAGAGAGACTAAGTGACATACTCAGTGTCACACAGATGGTTAGTAGCAAAAGTTAGAAAGAGAACCCAAGTGTCTGGGTTCCCAGACCAGTGCTTCTTCCCTCAATTCCACTCCAGGATCCCATATTGATTTCTGTCTCAGCTGTATCTTTTATGTACAAGGATACCTTGTACAACTCAAAGATACCTACATTCTCATATGATAGCCTAGCAGATGTTGTAGAAGCAAAGCAAGGTAATGGTCAAAATTTTAAAGAGGCAGCACCCTGACACAGAGCCAAGAACGATGTTATGTTTCCGAAGTCCAGGATTCTTTCTATTCATCATTCACTATGATCAAGTACTTCAGCCTTGCTGAGCTCCTGATTTCCTCAGTTATGAAATAGAAAGGTAAGGGGATGATCAGTGATTATCAGTGTAGCTGCAAGCAGCTGACACATAATGATGTTCAATAATAATCGTCCAATCTGGATTGGTTGAATAATTCAGGCACCCAAATAAATGGCAGCATAGGGCTCATGAAATCACTTTAGACATATGCTTTGGACAAATTGTACCAAGGTACCCATTTTGTCAAGAAATATTTGTTAAGTGCCAGTCAGGCACTGTGCTAGGTACCAGAGGTAAAATGGCACCATAAAGACATGGTCTCTATTCTCAAAATTTTATGGGGTAATGGAGGGGACAGTGACTCACTATGATGACACAACACAGAGGAGTGGACCTTAATCTAGAGCAAGGGGATTTGAGAAGGCTCCCAGAGGAAGCTGCCTGTGAGCAGAGATCTGACGAATAAGGAGTTACCTAGATCAAAGTTAATGGGTGGACTGTTCCAGGAAGAAAAAACATAACATGAAGACCTAGAGGTGAAAAAGTTTCATGATCTGGAGGAAATGCAAGAAACTGAATGTGTTCTGGTGGGAGTGCGAGGTTTGAGTCTGCAGCAGAGGCAGGGGCCAGGGCGTCTAGATCTGATAGACCAATTTAAGGTACTTAACTGAAAAATTTTAAGCACTAAATTGAAACAATCACAGAAATGGCTTTCTTGATGAAGAATTGGAAACATTTATTTTAAACTTTGAGGGCTTTTCCCCCAGTGGCATGAACATACCTATGTATGCTCATTTCAATATTTAAATAGCTCATTCTCTTTTGCCCAGAATCTATATAAATCATTATTCAAATAATAACTACCCCCACAAGGCCTACATCTTTAAAATAAATAGCATAAGCAAATTTGATTGATTTTACTCAAAATGATAGCAGTGACCACAATCACAAGTGATTAAGTTTAAAGAATATGGGATAAATACATGCATTGCAAAATTACAGTTAAAATGTCCAGCATTTGATATAAGGAGAAAAGACAAGAGCAACTAGGGTAAAAAACCAGAGTAAATAAGCAAAAGGAAATGTGAAAATACACTCTAAGCTGTGAGCTTATTAAAATTGCCACACCCACCCTATTTACGGGATATTGGCAGCTCTGGAAAGCTACACCACCACTAACTTTGCTAGATAAACCAAGTCAGGGCGTCAGTGGAAAAAAAGACTTACTTGGGTTTGCCAGAGTGATGCCATGACCAACTTTTCCTGAACCTCAGCCTAGAAACAGGCTCTCCCTATGCACTCAATGGCTGAGGTCCTGGGCAGAGAGCTGGTGAGTCGGGGTCCATCTCCTATGCATATGGGGGCCTGAAAGGGCACCAGGCTTTTATATCAGAAGCCCTCTTGTGAATAGGAGACTTGTACTGTTCAAGGGTACCCCAAATGCTGGGGGCTTTGTTTCTTTTGATAAAACACATGAGCTACTTTCTTGTCAGCTTTGCTTGAACATCTTTTACATACTTAAGATCTATAAAGCAAATAGAAACAGCAATAATTTACATTTATTGAGTATTTTTCCTTCTACAGGGTTTCCCCTTGAGGCTCAGCTGGTAAAAGCCCGAGGCTTCAGAGTTTGAGCACAATGTTGTTTGGGGAAAGCAGTACCCTCAAGCTGAAGATTTTATTTTACGGAATAAAAAGATTTATTGACCACAAGCAAGTGGTAGGTGGGTGGTAGCAGCTATAGGGGAAAGTTGACCCTCAAGAGGCCCTCAGGTGGAAACAAGAATAACAACAACAACCAAGCCTTCAGGTTAGAGATGTGACAACTATCTAGGAGATGGAAGTAGGGAAGGGCTCTTTGCAATTTCTGTTAGGTTCTAACTTTTAGCGCTTAGTTGTTTAATTGCACACATTATACACAACCTTCTAAATGTTATGTATAAAACATAAGTTTACTGTCCCTAAACTTGGAAAATACAGATAAACAAAATGAGAAAAGATAATTCTGGCACTGAAATACAATCACAGTTCACATTCTGTATCTCTCTTTCCAGACTTCTGTTGCTCTAGCGCTCTCATTTTCTCTTTAAGTGTAATTATACACACATGATCTCATTTTTAATGTATTAATTTATATATTCAAATGTATGTAAAAAATGTATCATACTGCACACGCCATTCAGAATCTTTTTCTTCTTAACAATCGTGTACATTACTCCCTGAAATATAAATTTGATAATGGTAGAGGCTTTGCTTGTTCATGGTTCCGTCCTTAGCATCTAGAATAGTACCTTCATGTAGGCATCCAATAATACCTACCGACAGAATGAGTAGTGCATGAATATTGTTCCAGGGAAATCAAGCATAGCTATGCATGCATGTAGCATATTAACACATAATATGCATAGTTAAATACAGGTATACAATGAATGTCCCAGCACCATCATCTGTATGCACGAATCCTGCCTGCCCCAGGTCAAATGTTACCTCTATCAAACCCACCTCGGCTTCCCCTGACTCTCTCCTTCCAGCTATTCCTCCTCTGACTACCATGGGTTGTTTCTTTACCTTTCATTGGTACTTAACATTTTCTATCTTGTTTTATAGTTATTTCAGTCTGTGTTTCTTCATCTGAACTCAGAGTAGTTTCAGTATAGCATCTAAGTCTAGTTTATTTTTGTAATAATAATAACAGCAAAGATAATTCTATGCATGCATTCATCATCTTATGCATCAGGGGTTGTATGGTTACGTGTGCATTCTTATAATCACAGAAAGTAGGTGTATTAGTTTGCTATGAGGGCCATAACAAAATACCACAACCAGCTAACTTAAACAACAGAAATTTATTTTCTCACAGTTTTGGATGCTTCAAAGTCTAAGACCAAGGTGCTGGCAGTGCTGAATTCCTCTGGCCTACAGATGGTCACCCTCTTGCTGCTTCTTCACATGGTCATTTCTATACACACATGCACCCCTATGTCTCTTCCTCTTCTTAAAAGGACACTAGTCATACTGGATTAAGGCCCTACCCCAGTGGCCTCACTTTAACAAAATTATCACTTTAAAGACCTTATCTCAGAACTTCCCTGGTGGCCCAGTGGCTATGACTCCATGCTCCCAATGCAGGGGCCCTGGGTTTGATCCCTGGCCAGGGAACTAGACTCCACATGCTGCAACTAAGAGTTTGCATGCCACAACTAAAGATTCTGCATACCCCAACTAAGACCTAGCCCATACGCAGCTGATCAGTCATTTCTGACTCTTTGCGATCCCATGGGCTATAGTCCGCCAGGCTCCTCTGTCCATGGGATTCTCCAGGCAAGAATACTGGAGTGGCTTGCCATTTCCTTCTCCAGGGGATCTTCCAGTCCGGGGATTGAATCCAGGTCTCTTGCATTGCAGGGAGATTCTTTATCATCTGAGCCACCAGGGAAGATTAATATCTGGCACTGCCAAATAAATAAATGTTTCTTTAAAAGACCTTAGTTTGGTACTTAACATATGACTCTAAATAATAATTCTACCTATAACAGAGTATTATGATTTTTCACATTTTATAGATGAGTTATCTGAGCTTCAAAAAGACAAAATGACTTGCCTGAGGTAGAAATGAGCCTTTCGCTCAAGCCCATCTCTCCAGAATCTGTTCTCTGGGACCACTGTTCCCCTCACCCTTACCTCTCACCTCCTACTCCCAGATCATTTGCAGTGGAGCCTGAGTACACGGTAGCTGCTCAAAGAGTTCATGTTGAGTAAGTAAATGAAACACCGAATGTGAATTGGCTAATGATGAAAGAATAGGCCCTGAGATTGGGATGTCCAAGCGGCTTGACCTGAGGGCTAGGAGGGAATTGAAAGCATAGATTTAGGAAAATTGTTCAAAGTGGCCCATCTAATATTCTCCTCTTCAGTAGTCAGAAGACATGAGTACAATGAACCTTTCTCCAGAAAAAATAATTCAGGCAATTTAGAAAGGAGATTCCAGCCCAACAAAAGCAGGAACTTGACAGTAACAATTGTGTGTCTTCAGAAGGGCTAAGATATTGTTTGGTGTAAAAGGCAGATGAATAAAAAAGCTGAGACCTAGATTTAGGTGAATAAAAAAGATGAAAGTTAAACTGGCAAATAATAGGAAGCAGATCATTGGGATATTGTCTAAAAGAAGGGAAGTACAGGTAAAATTCTAGAATCTTGACACAGTGAACAGGAAGGTGCCACTCTATCAGAAAGTCTACCTTCACAATAAACAATAGCTTTAAAAAGTAACAATGTTCACTCCAGCTTTTTCAGCTTCCAAACTGTAGCAGACACTTTCAAGTGCCCCACCCTTACCCTCCTGGTCCTTAACCAGTCAGTCGGCCTGACTTCCAGATGCCAGCCCCGGAGTACCTCTGCCAGCTTTCTTCAGCCCCTGGAGTCTGCTCTGTTAATGTGGGTGAAAAACAAGAAGTGCCAGAGAATTGAAAGGAGCAGCCCTCAACTAGTTACTGGAAGGAGTTGGTGGATAAATGCCCCAAATCCCTTGGCCCTTTGGTAGAATAACATGTAGATACAGAGTCTATACTACCTCCCAGAGGTCCCCAAAGCCTCGGGTGTCACTTAGTAAAAAATCACTTTAGAACACATTATTTATCCACTCCCTTACCTTCTTTGCTTTACTTTCTTATTTCACCATGAATGTTTCCTGGGATCACTTCCCAAATAAATTCAGTTCAGTTCAGTTCAGTCGCTCAGTCATGTCCGACTCTTTGCAACCCCATGAATCGCAGCACGCCAGGCCTCCTTGTCCATCACCAACTCCCAGAGTTCACTCAGACTCACGTCCATCGAGTCAGTGATGCCATCCAGCCATCTCATCCTCTATCGTCCCCTTCTCCTCCTGCCCCCAATCCCTCCCAGCATCAGAGTCTTTTCCAATGAGTCAACTCTTCGCATGAGGTGGCCAAAGTACTGGAGTTTCAGCTTCAGCATCATTCCTTCCAAAGAAATCCCAGGGCTGATCTCTTTCAGAATGGACTGGTTAGATCTCCTTGCAGTCCAAGGGACTCTCAAGAGTCTTCTCTAACACCACAGTTCAAAAGCATCAATTCTTCGGCGCTCAGCCTTCTTCACACTCCAGCTCTCACATCCATACATGACCACAGGAAAAACCATAGGCTTGACTAGACAATTACTTGCTCTTAAATCTTCGTCTCAGAGACCTGCTTCTGGAAGTATAGGAAGGAAGGGGGGCATGTTTTGGGGGCAGAGCAGGTACATAGATTCCTAATCCCGCTGCCCCTTACATTATAACTTTCTCCTCTATGACATCTCCCCTTGTGGGAAAGTTAACAGAAGGTGGCAGTTAAGAACCAGTCTTGAAAGATCCCTTCCCAGAAAAATTTCCTCATGTTTTAAAAGATGAAACAAAAATTAAATGTGCCCTATATTCCAGGGTCCCAGACTTAACACAGATCTTCCAAACTGATTTTTAAATATGTATTGTAGTTCTACCACTAAAGAATATATATCCAAAAAGTTCCATGGATATTTATTTGAGAAATGCTGAGTTAAAGTCAATCGGGATTTTTAAGCAGGAATTCTTCTAACATTTTTATGCTAAGGGACACTCAAAATACCCAAGAAGGGGATAGAGTGTGGAACATCTCCCAGTTTACTCCCCTAAGAGACTCTTTTGGGGCTAGTGGTCCACAGAACATGTAGAGGGAAACACTGTCTATTTCTAAAATAATCCTTAGGAAGCCCTTCTACAGTCAAGTCTTGGTCTCCTTATTTAGCGCCATCTCCTATCACTCTTTTGTCTGCCCCCATCTGCTTCCCAGACTTCAAGACAAAGGTGTTTCTCAGCATCTTCTAAACATATCAGGCCTTTCATGACTCCGGGTTTTTGTGCATGCTACTTCTCAGCCTGGAAAGGCATCATTCACTTTCCCACCTGGTGAATTCCTCAGTTGATCTTTCCAGACATGCCCAGAAATTACTTCCTGTGGACAAGCTTCTCTGGCAACCTACGTCTTATTTAGTTTTCTGTTCCCAGCATTTTCAAGAGGCCTAGAACCCTCATGGCAGAGACTTGTATGAATGAATGCAAGAAACATATGAGTGAAGTGAGGTATAAGGCAGTTAAATGATGCTGGACAAGTCATACTTCTTTGAGTCCAAAGCCAGAAATAGAATGAGGGCTTCTCACTCATAGTCTGGGCTCATCCCACTACCTCTGTCCACATTCCAGAAATCAGTGATATTCTTCAGGGAATTTTAAAATTGTGATAAAATATACATAGGGTAAACTTTACCTTCTCAACTATTTTCTACTGTATAGTTCAATAGTGTTAAGTACATTCACATTGCTGGGCAATAAGTCTCCAGGTCTCTCTCTCTTCATCTTTCAAAACTGAAATTGTATACTCATTAAACAATAACTCCCCATTCACCCCTCCCCTAGCCCTTGCACCCACCATTCTATTTTCTATCTCTATGAATGTAACTACTCTAGGTATCTCATATAAATGGAATCCTACTGTATTTGTCTTTTTGTGATTAGCTTTATTAGCATAATGTCCTCTAGTCTCGTCTATTGTAGCATGAGAGAGATTTCTTTCCTTTTTAAGGCTAACATTCCATTGTATGTATATATCATGTTCTGTTTATCCATTCCTTTGTGATGCTTGCTTTGGTGGCTTCCCCCTTTCTGATATTGTGAATAATACTGGTATGAACATGAGTATATAGATATCTCTTTAGGACCCTGCTTTCAATTCTTTGGGTATATCTAATGCATCTTCTTTGACTCACATTTAAGTTTAACATTTTCTTTTATGGTAAGAAAGGTACTGAATAATGATCTCAACCTTTCTCTTGTCAGCTATCACCAGAAGCATGAAACCAGCAATTTGATTAAAAAAAAAAAAACTGTGTCAATTAGAACACTTTGATTAGCTGTAAAAGAAATCAATTTCCACTAGTCTAAGCCNATGTAGGTAAATTTGAATTTCCACATCACTTGTGCTTAGAGATTATTTCATAATATTTACAGTCTAGATTTTCTGAAACAGTGTTACAATAGTATAGTGAAACTAATAAATTGCCATTTTCTTCACCAAAATTTGTAGCTGTTTATTGAACAACAAGAAAACGAAGATCATGGCATCCAGTCCCATCACTTCATGGGAAATAGATGGGGAAACAGTGGAAACAGTGTCAGACTTTATTTTTTGGGGCTCCTAAGTCACTGCAGATGGTGATTACAGCCATGAAATTAAAAGATGCTTACTCCTTGGAAGGAAAGTTATGACCAACCTAGATAGCATATTCAAAAGCAGAGACAATACTTTGCCCACAAAGGTCCACCTAGTCAAGGCTATGGTTTCTCCAGTGGTCATGTATTGATATGAGAGTTGGACTGTGAAGAAAGTTGGGTGATGAAGAATTGATGCTTTTGAACTGTGGTGTTGGAGAAGACTCTTGAGAGTCCCTTGGACTGCAAGGAGATCCAACCAGTCCATTCTAAAGATCAGTCCTGGGTGTTCTTTGGAAGAACTGATGCTAAAGCTGAAACTCCAGTACTTTGGCCACCTCATGTGAAGAGCTGACTCATTGGAAAAGACTCTGATGTTGGGAGGGATTGGGGGCAGGAGGAGAAGGGGGCTACAGAGAATGAGATGGCTGGATGTCATCATGGACTCGATGGATGTGAGTCTGAATGAACTCCAGGAGTTGGTGATGGACAGGGAGGCCTGGTGTGCTGCGATTCATGGGGTTGCAAAGAGTCGGACATGACTGATTGACTGAATTGAACAGAACTGAAGCCAATGCGGAGATTTATTGGAAAGGTGTGAGGGTATCTGAGTTACCCAATGAAGAGTCAACCTCACACAAGAAAAGCAGTACTAGGCTGCAGGAACTAGGAGGACCAGACCTCCAAGTTGCCCTTGGGACTCTCCATCTCTGTCTCCTCTCTCTTCTTCCTGCATGCCTGCTCTAATTTTTTTTTTTTTTTTTCCCCTGTCATTGAGCTCTGGTGCCACCTGGAAGAAAAATGGAATCTTAATCCCCTTGTAACCAAAAATAAGGTCTGGTTGCTCTCTGTCCAAAGCTGATGAAGAGGCGAGATTGGTGGAAAGGAGGAGGGGTGTGTTGAGGGTGGGATCTTGTCCAAAGGCTGACTCCCCCTATCTTCCATCCCCAACAGTAGGAGGCAAGAGCTTTTACAGACAGAGGGAGGCACCTGGGGCTACATACAGAAACAGCACAGTCAACTCTGATAGTTATCTTGAAATTGGTCATTGGTGGTCTGACCATTGTCATCTTAATTGTATGTTTCACAACTGTAGAAGTACAGTTAATCTTCAGTTCCATGGTCAGTTTGTTCCTATTTCTCTGAGATCAGTTCTTGAAATTTTGACAGCTGATGTCATGGCTACAGCTTGGTCATCACGTAGCTAACTTCTTCCACCTGGTGGGGGTTTCAGTATCTATAAGACAGCTCACAGGACATGGCTCAGAATGTTATCTATAGCCCTTGAGGAGGCACTAAAAGGCCCTTGACTTTGCTGAATGACTAAACTATTATTATTTGGTCTCCTTTGACTGTTTTCCTTTATTTCTGCATTTTCTCACTTCTCTGATTAAACTTATTCTTTGGCTAAAGTTTCTCCACAGACGAAAGGCAGGCTGAGGACATGGAGGGGAAGGACCATGGAGTCCTGCTCTGTTTCACTCTTGCTTTCACATTCATGGCTTTAGCCCCTGTAAAGACACTGGCTTAATTCAGTCTCAAACTCAGCATCCCAAATCCAATACCCCAAAATCTCAGTCCCGGACCCAGTATCCCAGGGAAGACTGTTTTTGTTGAGTCCCCAGCCTCTGATAAAGGATGGCTAGGAAGGCATAATCAAGTTGTATAAAATGGCTGCTCTCAGGGCAATGATGTGAATATATACATTGAAGAAAAGCAGACAGTTACCAAAATATCCAGAAGGTCCAGAATGACAATATGTCTGCTAACACTTTAGTATATTGAGCTGAGAGTGAAAGCAATGGAATGAGAAAACATTCAGCCACACCTACCCTTGACAAATGAAGTCTCTCATGGAGCCAAAGGGACGGTACTATTTAGGCAGCCATGAGCTCCAGAGTGGAAAAACACTTTAATCAAAATTCTGTTTCAGCAACCAAATGAATCCACAGATAATGAGGCAGGAAAAATGCCTGCAAGCCCTGAGAACTCTTTAGATAAGTGTTTGTGTCATAGGGCAATTCTAACAAGAGACTCATGAGAGGAAAAGAAAAAAAAAAAAAGATTTTCTATGGTATCAAACAAGTCCAGAGGCCAAGATTAAAAGGAAATAATAACAACACCAGAGAGATCCTGGACTATAACATTTCCAGGAGGGAAAGCCCAAGTCCAGGTTCCTCCAAGGCATCTTATTTGATAATTAGATGGAGAAATGCAGTTGGCTATAGGAAGCAGAAAGAAAAGTATAAAACTATGACTAAGAATCAAAGCTAAAGCTCACATCCCCTGTGGCCTGTCTCTGGGAAAATGTTTCTCCTGTTTGTTCATTGATTCTGAATGTTAAGTAAGTCTTTCCAGCAGTGGTTCCAGAGTGCTGGAGCAATGCATCTCAGACAGCAAATGAAAAATGAGGACTGCAAAGTTCAGAGAATAATAGAAAATTAAATCTTAACTGAGCTGCTGTAAATATCACAGCCAGCAAACAGAGCACATCAGCAAACTCTATGGGCAGTGAGGATAATAAATTTCTCCCCTCCACACAAAAATTACCAGTGGTACATAATAGGGTATTCTACGTTTGGGGGTAAGGAGGTAGTAATGAGGAGAGAGAAAGGAAGGAAAACAAATGAGATTTGTAAATTAAAATTGCTCTTTAGTAAAGAGCTCCTTTTCTCAGCCAAAGCCAACAACTCAGCATAAATGACCCTCTTGTCCAGCTTAAATGACCCTCACCAACTGCAAACTCCCACAGCCCATTAGCTCTTTCACAGAACTCATCATTTTAGGGCATCTGTGTGTGCACATGTCATATCTCCATAGCAAGACTGTAAACCCCTGGAAGTCAAAAGAGAGGGCTTGTCTCCTTTGTTCATCTTTGTATGCCCCACAGCATCCAGAGAACCGATATTTATTCACTGCCTCCAACATGCCCTGTGCTGGGTGATACCTTATGCTACAGTATCCCCCTGGGGCCTGCCAAGCACCCTGCTCAGGAAGGAGGGCTAGCACATATGGCTGAAGAAGAGACCAAGGCTCAGAGCAGTAACCTGCCTAAATCCACACCATAATGGAGCTGAGATTGGAGCTCAGCTCAGTTCAGTTCAGTCGCTCAGTCGTGTCCCACTCTTTGTGACCCCATGAATGGCAGCACGCCAGGCCTCCCTGTCCATCACCAACTCCCGGAGTTCACCCAAACTCATGTCCATCGAGTTGGTGATGCCGTTCAGCCATCTCATCCTCTGTTGTCCCCTTCTCCTCCTGCCCCAATCCCTCCCAGCATCAGAGTCTTTTCCAATGAGTCAACTCTTCACATGAGGTGGTCAAAGTACTGGAGCTTCAGCTTTAGCATCATTCCCTCCAAAGAAATCCCAGGGCCGATCTCCTTCAGAATGGACTGGTTGGATCTCCTTGCAGTCCAAGGGACTCTCAAGAGTCTTCTCCAACACCACAGTTCAAAAGCATCAATTCTTCAGCACCCAGCTTTCTTCACAGTCCAACTCTCACATCCATACATGACTACTGGAAAAACCATAGCCTTGACTAGACGGACCTTTGTGGGCAAAGTATTGTCTCTGCTTTTGAATATGCTATCTAGGTTGGTCATAACCTTCCTGCCAAGGAGTAAGCACTCAGATCTACCTAATTCCAAAGCCTAAACTTCCTCCTTGCTATATTGCTACTTAGCAAATAGCCATCATATTTTTTCTAATAATCTTGCAGATTACAGGAACGATAGCTAATACCAAAGACTTTCTCTAAACCAGGTCCTGGGGTAGATGCTTTCCATGAATTATCACATTTAATCCTTACCACAGCCCAAGGGTTTTGTAGTACTGTTGTTCCTGTTTAATAAATAAGAAAACTGGGGGACAGAGAGGTTAATAAAATCATCTAACTCTTATAGTGCGTGCTTTCAATCATTGTCTTACATTGATTTCAAAATAAAAATAAATAAATAACCAGCCAGCATGTTTGGAGTAATTACTGGACATCAGACTTTGTGAATTTTCTAACTTAGTCCTCATAACAGTCCTTGGGGCAAAGCAGTTGTTCAGTAAATTGGGGAATGAAGAACAACTGAAGATAAAAACAGAGCCACAACCATCACTAGTTGTTAAGGTAGAAAAATCCAGAAACTCATCTGTGTTTGCATTGGCAAACCACAGGTCCCAAGCTATGAAGGGTCAGTGAATGAGTATGAGAAGCATAAGAACAATTCAGACAGTAGAAAGGATTTTAGTTTGAAAAATGAGTGCAGTATAAGATCAATAACAACCTACCCAGTATGAACAGGCCTCTGTTATTACTGTAGCATCTTAAATGAACTGTGCCAGAAAATCAGCATTTACAAAAAAGACAAACAGAAGCCTTCAATTTTGTCTTGATTATATTTCAGAAATTCAGCCTTCCCAAGCTGAAAACAAATCTGTGGGATACACCAAGAAGAATTAGATTATTCTGTAGTTGCCTTGGGAGTGTAGAGAGCACTGGACAAAAAATAAAAATGCTGGGGGTTCTACTCCTGGCCCTCCCAGCTTTCTTCATCATTTGCACTATCCACCAATGCTTCTGTACCATCCTTGAGGTTAGGAATGGCCATATGTCTTGCTTTGGTCAATGAAATATGAACAGCAATGATGTGTTCCTTTCAGAGGGAAGCTTTAGAATCAGTGCATTGTTCACAATGCTCTCTCTTCCTCTGCCATGATGACACATGACATTCGAGATGACATCCATCTAGATGTATTCCAAAGTAAAAATAATATGAGCAGAGCACCTAGTTCACTTACAGTAGGAACATAGCATGGACGAGAAATAAATGTGTTGTTTTAAGACATGGACATTTTGTTGTTTGTTACTTAGCCTAACCTGATTGACACACCAACTAATGATGCATGTGACCTTAGGCCGGCTAGTCATTTACTGCACTTTGCTGACTGGGTATCAGCTTCATTTGTGCAAGCCTAAGGAATGAGCCTAGGATAGGGAGGTTTAACATGGGGAGCCAATGAGTGGGCTTCAGGATGATAATGAACCCTTAAATCACAGGTAATATTCTCTGTGTGTATGTGTGTGTGTGAGAGAGAGAGAATTTGCAATTTTAAGGGAAGAGGGTTCACAGATTTTCAAATTTTAAGAGGGTTTATGTTACTCAAAATGAGGTTAAGAATCTGGATAATCTCTAAGGCCATTTCCAACTCTAATGTGTTTTGTAGCATCTAGAGTAGAAAAAAATACCTAATTAGGCTCCTCTCTGATCTGGTAGTTCAGGACTTGCCTTGAGTCAGATTTTATTAAGGTTGTTTTCAAATAATTAAGTTTAAAAGTTCTGCTTAATAGGATTGCAAATATTGAAATCTCAGGAGGTATTCCTTAGTGAAAAGAGGGAATAGTTTAAATTCTTTTAAACTAAAGAAGGAAACATTCTTCAAAAACTGAAAATAAGGTCCCAGATCATATGTGGTGGGTGGAGCAGAGTGGGACCTACTTCTGGTGGAAAGAAAAAAGGGTTTCTCTTCCAAAAATACATCCCCAAATATGAGTTAAGGCCTGAAAGTCCAGTGTAATACTTTAGCTAAAGAAAACGAGCTCTCTTAAATATGAAGACGGTTGAATATACAAGGTTAGAAGAGAGTCTGAGACTTGTAGACAGATAACCTGATTTCAACACTGTTGGGCCACAGTTTTTCACCGACATAATAGCGATAGTAATACTCAGCTGGAACAGGGAATGTCCCAGCAGCAAAGAGATAACACACTGAAACAGGGCGAATGAGGAGGTTACATGAGGGACTGATTACAAAGCTGAGTTAGGGGTTCAGAGAAACCAACAAGACATACTGAAGCACTGGGGGAAAGAACAGAGCAGGCAGCCCTTATCACTCCTAGGTCTGAAGGGACAAGAGAAAGGACAATTATCATGAGAGGAGAGAGCTACAGCTATAATTACAGGGAAGGACTACAAAGCAGGAGCTGGGGCCTTTCAAGAGAAACACAGATAGTATTAATCCCTGGTCCAGCATGGAGGGAGCCAGAGGAAAATGTTCCTTTGTCTTCTCCTCTTGCCCACTTCTATCCTTCTGGAGTCTCCCATTGGCCAAATCCAAGGATAAAAAAAACCATGGGCAAAGGAGTCTGTGATATAGTCCACAGAAAGTCCATCTCCTGGGGACAGACAGGACAGAGAAAGTTAGAGAGAGGATATGAAGGGGGAAATGATCATTCCAGTTCTTGGGGTCATTGTAAAGATTCAAAGAGATAACATTTAGAAGCATAGGAAGCATTATATAATAATATGAGCTATTGTTTACTTTTTTCATGAATGAATACTTCACACCCTTTGCTAAAAGCAGATTCTGCTAATGCTGTGTATGGAGACAGTCCTTGGCTCTGAGAATGTAGGCAAGGGGACAGGGATAGACATCCAAGGCTCAGAGTGCAGCCACTTTGCTTAGGGAGGTGGGTTGGAGGTTGAAGAGCTGTTTNATGGACTGGTTGGATCTCCTTGCAGTCCAAGGGACTCTCAAGAGTCTTCTCCAACACCACAGTTCAAAAGCATCAATTCTTCAGCACCCAGCTTTCTTCACAGTCCAACTCTCACATCCATACATGACTACTGGAAAAACCATAGCCTTGACTAGACGGACCTTTGTGGGCAAAGTATTGTCTCTGCTTTTGAATATGCTATCTAGGTTGGTCATAACCTTCCTGCCAAGGAGTAAGCACTCAGATCTACCTAATTCCAAAGCCTAAACTTCCTCCTTGCTATATTGCTACTTAGCAAATAGCCATCATATTTTTTCTAATAATCTTGCAGATTACAGGAACGATAGCTAATACCAAAGACTTTCTCTAAACCAGGTCCTGGGGTAGATGCTTTCCATGAATTATCACATTTAATCCTTACCACAGCCCAAGGGTTTTGTAGTACTGTTGTTCCTGTTTAATAAATAAGAAAACTGGGGGACAGAGAGGTTAATAAAATCATCTAACTCTTATAGTGCGTGCTTTCAATCATTGTCTTACATTGATTTCAAAATAAAAATAAATAAATAACCAGCCAGCATGTTTGGAGTAATTACTGGACATCAGACTTTGTGAATTTTCTAACTTAGTCCTCATAACAGTCCTTGGGGCAAAGCAGTTGTTCAGTAAATTGGGGAATGAAGAACAACTGAAGATAAAAACAGAGCCACAACCATCACTAGTTGTTAAGGTAGAAAAATCCAGAAACTCATCTGTGTTTGCATTGGCAAACCACAGGTCCCAAGCTATGAAGGGTCAGTGAATGAGTATGAGAAGCATAAGAACAATTCAGACAGTAGAAAGGATTTTAGTTTGAAAAATGAGTGCAGTATAAGATCAATAACAACCTACCCAGTATGAACAGGCCTCTGTTATTACTGTAGCATCTTAAATGAACTGTGCCAGAAAATCAGCATTTACAAAAAAGACAAACAGAAGCCTTCAATTTTGTCTTGATTATATTTCAGAAATTCAGCCTTCCCAAGCTGAAAACAAATCTGTGGGATACACCAAGAAGAATTAGATTATTCTGTAGTTGCCTTGGGAGTGTAGAGAGCACTGGACAAAAAATAAAAATGCTGGGGGTTCTACTCCTGGCCCTCCCAGCTTTCTTCATCATTTGCACTATCCACCAATGCTTCTGTACCATCCTTGAGGTTAGGAATGGCCATATGTCTTGCTTTGGTCAATGAAATATGAACAGCGATGATGTGTTCCTTTCAGAGGGAAGCTTTAGAATCAGTGCATTGTTCACAATGCTCTCTCTTCCTCTGCCATGATGACACATGACATTCGAGATGACATCCATCTAGATGTATTCCAAAGTAAAAATAATATGAGCAGAGCACCTAGTTCACTTACAGTAGGAACATAGCATGGACGAGAAATAAATGTGTTGTTTTAAGACATGGACATTTTGTTGTTTGTTACTTAGCCTAACCTGATTGACACACCAACTAATGATGCATGTGACCTTAGGCCGGCTAGTCATTTACTGCACTTTGCTGACTGGGTATCAGCTTCATTTGTGCAAGCCTAAGGAATGAGCCTAGGATAGGGAGGTTTAACATGGGGAGCCAATGAGTGGGCTTCAGGATGATAATGAACCCTTAAATCACAGGTAATATTCTCTGTGTGTATGTGTGTGTGTGAGAGAGAGAGAATTTGCAATTTTAAGGGAAGAGGGTTCACAGATTTTCAAATTTTAAGAGGGTTTATGTTACTCAAAATGAGGTTAAGAATCTGGATAATCTCTAAGGCCATTTCCAACTCTAATGTGTTTTGTAGCATCTAGAGTAGAAAAAAATACCTAATTAGGCTCCTCTCTGATCTGGTAGTTCAGGACTTGCCTTGAGTCAGATTTTATTAAGGTTGTTTTCAAATAATTAAGTTTAAAAGTTCTGCTTAATAGGATTGCAAATATTGAAATCTCAGGAGGTATTCCTTAGTGAAAAGAGGGAATAGTTTAAATTCTTTTAAACTAAAGAAGGAAACATTCTTCAAAAACTGAAAATAAGGTCCCAGATCATATGTGGTGGGTGGAGCAGAGTGGGACCTACTTCTGGTGGAAAGAAAAAAGGGTTTCTCTTCCAAAAATACATCCCCAAATATGAGTTAAGGCCTGAAAGTCCAGTGTAATACTTTAGCTAAAGAAAACGAGCTCTCTTAAATATGAAGACGGTTGAATATACAAGGTTAGAAGAGAGTCTGAGACTTGTAGACAGATAACCTGATTTCAACACTGTTGGGCCACAGTTTTTCACCGACATAATAGCGATAGTAATACTCAGCTGGAACAGGGAATGTCCCAGCAGCAAAGAGATAACACACTGAAACAGGGCGAATGAGGAGGTTACATGAGGGACTGATTACAAAGCTGAGTTAGGGGTTCAGAGAAACCAACAAGACATACTGAAGCACTGGGGGAAAGAACAGAGCAGGCAGCCCTTATCACTCCTAGGTCTGAAGGGACAAGAGAAAGGACAATTATCATGAGAGGAGAGAGCTACAGCTATAATTACAGGGAAGGACTACAAAGCAGGAGCTGGGGCCTTTCAAGAGAAACACAGATAGTATTAATCCCTGGTCCAGCATGGAGGGAGCCAGAGGAAAATGTTCCTTTGTCTTCTCCTCTTGCCCACTTCTATCCTTCTGGAGTCTCCCATTGGCCAAATCCAAGGATAAAAAAAACCATGGGCAAAGGAGTCTGTGATATAGTCCACAGAAAGTCCATCTCCTGGGGACAGACAGGACAGAGAAAGTTAGAGAGAGGATATGAAGGGGGAAATGATCATTCCAGTTCTTGGGGTCATTGTAAAGATTCAAAGAGATAACATTTAGAAGCATAGGAAGCATTATATAATAATATGAGCTATTGTTTACTTTTTTCATGAATGAATACTTCACACCCTTTGCTAAAAGCAGATTCTGCTAATGCTGTGTATGGAGACAGTCCTTGGCTCTGAGAATGTAGGCAAGGGGACAGGGATAGACATCCAAGGCTCAGAGTGCAGCCACTTTGCTTAGGGAGGTGGGTTGGAGGTTGAAGAGCTGTTTCTGAATGGTTTGACTCGGGATGAACCGGAATATTGCACTGCAGGAATGGAACTGCTGAGACTTGTCTGCCATTTCCCAGAACACTGTTTATGGTGGCCAAGATATCAGCCCTTCTGTGACTCTTCCTGCTGCAATCCCTATTAGCTCCTGTTTTCCGGTTGCTTAGAAGACATACCTTTCTAAGACATAGAATCGAAAAAGCTTCTTGTTTACACGTCAGGAGATGTATTTCCAGATATGTGCATAGATGCCAAAATACTGACTTCTTGCTCAAAATGTGGTCCTGCAATGTTTGGGCTGTATGAGACTCAGTAGCAGTTTTCAGGTTAGATTACTCTGAAACGTGTTCCCTCACTAACAGGCACACATTTACTTAGCTCAGGAGTGATATGCCAAATGTGGACAGGTTTTGGTGAATCATTCTTTCCCAGTACTCTGTAAAGGCAGCTTCCTCCAAAGACTGTGGGGCAACAGCATCAGAAGAGGGTGACTTTTCTACTGAGAGTCCTAACCTGAGGAGAGACAGTCAACCTTTTGATCTACTCAGTTTCCCTTCTTCCTTCTTGAAGAAAACGCCCCTTCTTCATTGTATGGGGTCTGGGTGAGACCGTGAACATGTGACCTAAACCGGACAAGTCAGAATTTTTTCCCCAAGGATGTTCCCAAGTTTGGGAAAATCATTGGAACTTATCAACTCATCGGTGGAACCCCCAAAAGACTGCTCAGTCATTTCTGCCTCCTGTAGATCTCAAATAAGCCTAGATTCTCTTCTGTGGGGGCTTCCCTGGTGGCTCAGTGGTAAAGCAGATGTGTGTTCGATCCCTGGGTTAGCAAGATTGCCCAGAGAAGGAAATGGCAACCCATTCCAGTGTTCTTGCCTGGGAAATCCCATGGGCAGAGGAGCCTGTCAGGCTACAGTGCATGATATTTCAAGAGCTGGACACGATTTAGCAGCTAAACCACCACTGCTGCCCTGCTATGGTTGCTCAGCACTTCTTCTCATCCTCTGACATACTCTGTGTCCTTCTAATTCATTATTCTTTGGTTTACATTAGTTACCTAGGCCAGACACACAGGGATGGTCCAAGTGTGAGGACTGACAAGAATGATAACTTGGATGAGGTGCAGTTGATTCCCAAATCAGCCAATAAGCAAATTATAGACACAGGAGAGGATACATATGAGTGAGCGGGTCCTAGCTCTTCATAGAGGTATGTCTGAGGTTCAGAGGAAAAGGCATCCCATATAAAGTAAAACCTCTGCCTTTTATACTTTTAGGCTGAAGTAAGGACCAAGCTTGCATTCGAGAGTCTAACAATGACCTCAGAAAGAATGACATAATAGCAGCAACATGGATAGACCTAAAGATCATCATACTAAATCAGAAAGACAAATACCATACATCACTTATATGTGGAACCTAAAATATAACACACATGACCTTATCTATGAAACAAATAGACTCAAAGATGTAGAGAACAAACTGTGGTTGACAAGGGGGAGAAATGGATGGGGGAGGGATGGATTGGGAATTTGGGATTAGAAGATGCAAACTACTTTGTAGAGAATGGATAAACAACAAGGTCCTACTGTGTAGCATGGGGAACTACAATATATTCAATAGCCTGTGATAAACCATAATAGGAAAGAACACAAAAAGGAATGTGTGTGTGTGTGTGTGTGTGTGTATGTGTGTGTGTATGCATGCTCAGTTGCTCAGTCATGTCTGACTCTTTGTGACCCCATGACCTAGAGCCCACCATATTCTTCTGTCCATGGGGTTTTCCAGACAAGAATACTGGAGTGGGTTGCCATTTTCTACTCCATAGGATCTTTCCAACCCATGGGTCTAACCCATGTCTCTTGCGTCACCTGCATTGGCAGGTGAATTCTTTTCCACTGCACCACCTGGGAAGCCATACATACACATATACATGTATGGATAACTGAATCACTTTCCTGCACAGTAGAAATTAACACAACATTGTAAATCAACTATATGTCAGTAAAAGAAATTTTAAAAAATGAAGAGTCTAACTACGGCCACATAGTAAAAACTTTGTCGTTCTAAAGTATTATAGTTCCTACGAGCTTCCACTGACTGAGCTAACAATAGGCTTGGTTATGGCGTTATCACTGTTGGTCAAAGCCCATCTATATCCCAGTGGCCAAACATCTTTGCAGGCAGGGCTGATAATATACAACTCCTCCATAATCTGAGTCCACTTCCTTTCTGTCTTATAACTCACTGTTCCCTTTCACCTACTCTATAGAATTATTATGGGGAAAATACATTTATGAACATTATCAGTAATTCTCATAATATATCAGCAAGGTAAGAAGTATTTAATCATTTTATAGATAAAGGAATGAAAGCTCAGATACAAGATCTAAGTTCTTACACTGCACAGGAATTCAAACTCAGATCTTTTTACCTTCAAAATACACACTCCTGCTTTATCCTATCCTGCCCAGTTTTTGATCCCAGTTCTGATTCCAATTATTTCATTCCCTTGAACAAGCACTTCTCCAGGCTCTGTTGTGAGGGAGCTCATCACTACATCTCTCTACAAAATTGCTGGGACAAGATGGAGAGGAAAGAGATGAGCGTATCGGGTGATGTGACCAAGGGATTTCTGATTAACTATGAAACTATATAGCTGTTTCTATTCTTTTTGCATTTTCCAATGGCTACTTCTTTAAAAAAAAAAAGAGACACAAATATTCTATCTTTGATTTGGAATTAGAAATTCTCCTACCCACCCGAAGAAAATGAAAAGCCCCAGAGGAAAGTGTTTCAGGCTATTTTATTTCTCTCTGCATGTATTTCTTTCTATATTTGCTTTCCAAGGCTTAAACGTTCTCAGTGGCAGCTTCTCTTTTCAAATTACCCCTCAAGGAACTTCCCTGGCGGTTCAGTGGCTAAGACTCCTTATTCCCAGTGCAGGGACCTGGTTTCGATTCCTGGTCAGGGAACTAGACCCTGCCTGCATGCTGCAACTAAAAAGATTCCACATGCCACAACTAAAGATCCCACAAGCTGCAACAAAAAGATCCTGTGTGCTGCAACTAAGATCTGGGACAGCCAAAAATATATTTAAAAAGAAAATAAACCCCAAATATCTCCTATACTGACAGTAAGTTGCTGGGATCACCATCATCATTGTCCTAGAATATTTAATGCTAGTTTAACCACTCATCTTAAGCCCTAAAGGAGTCAGAAACTTAGACTAAAGGGTTCTTTCATCCTGTTTCCTGAATCCCAAGTGTGTTCAAGCAGGAGAAATAAGGGAGCTTCTGTGACCCAGGAATCAGGCTGCATCTGAGAACTTGTCCGTTCTAGAACAAATTCTTAAATCAAGCAACCCTGCAGTAGAAGCCCTTCCCCCAACTCCAAAGGAATGGTTTTCATCTCAGACAAAGGAAATCATTGGATTTCTGCACAGAGTTCTGTGACATACTGCTGCCAGCTGCATGGCTGTAAAACCATTAATTCCTTGCAGAGCATTTTATCTCTGCAAGAGGAAGAAGAGGGAGAAACACTTAGCCCAAGTGAAAGGGGAACATTTTCTAAGTGGCGCAATGTGAATTCCATTAACACAGAATCCATCTCAACTAGCCTGAAGTTCTGGTCAACATTTGAGAATAAAAGCCAGAGAAATTGGAACAGAAGAGAGTTCTACCTTCAAGAGCAGCCATGTCCGTCATGCAGCAGTTTCTGGCAAAGAGTGTAGAATTCCAGTTCAAGCTGTGTCTTTCTCTCCTTCTAACTCTTGGCTTTGACATCCGTTTCCAACACATCATCACCCATCAAGTGAGAAACAAGCCAGTTTCTCCACTTCCTCTGCCTAAGTTTGCTTTCAACTCAGTGGGGCTTAAAATGTTCATGAGATGCTCCCGGGTCAAATATTTGTGAATCAAATATACTCCAGAAAAGGTTGCTTAGTTGCTAAGTTATGTCCAACTCTTCTGTGACCCCTTGGACTGTAGCCCACCAGGCTCCTCTCTTCATGGGATTTCCCAGGCAAGAATACTGGAAGGGGTTGCCATTTCTGTCTCCAGGGGATCTTCTCAACCCAGGAACTGAACACTCATCTCCTACTTGACAGGCAGATTCTTTAACACTGAGCCACCTGGGAAGCCCCCAGAGAAAAAGCAGGGGCTGGAGAAACACAAAGGCATACATGCAACACAGCCTTTGTCCCAGGAAGCCTCCAGAAGAGCACATGGAATTAGTTATTTAAAAGGTTTATGGGGAAGTGGAAAACACAGATTGATAAACAGTGGAACACTGAATATACCCTCACTGAGGGAACAATGTAACAAGGACCCTCCCCAGGCATCTCATTGCAGTTATCTGTAATATTCTTACCTATGCAAATAAGGTTCAACAAAAATTAACTCTGCATTCTGTTTTTTAAGACTCAGTCATATTTCAGGCTGATGAGAAAACTTTCAAGGGTGTGACTAGTTATGGGTATCACTCCAAAAAAAAAATTTTTTTTTTTTGAGTCTCCCCAGTGTTACCTACGCAATAAAAACTTGAGGTCATGGAAGCCAGTACTTCTCTCTCTAATGGGACTAACCCTCTGCAGACAAGAGACCAAACATAAGTTAGAGTTTGAGCAAGATAGCTTTAGTTAAGGACTATCCTCAGATCCAAACTTTGCTGCATAATCCTTCAAACTTAGAGATAAATTCTTGTCACTTGTTTTAAACATTATGTTTTCAACCACTTTTAGTTAAGACAGTTGAGGTTAGCACCTCTGTTTGAACAGCTGCTCACCATTAGCAGAATAACTTCTCTCTGCACTTGAGGGGATCCTAATAAAGGGGCAAACAGACTGACATCCTTTTCCCTTCAGTCAGAGCTCACTGACCTTGGCCTTGCATCCTTTTGCTCAACTCTTTCTTCTCACCTTCTAAAAGAGTTTTCAAAACAGATCTCCTTGGGAGATTTTCACAAGGAACATGGATTTGCCTTGCATCCTCTTGGAGTTTTAATAGTTGAGTTTAAGGGATTTTGGAGGAGGGGGCTTGTAGCTGGAAAAGAATTCAAAGCTAGCCTACAAAGAATGGTCCTACATTATGTTAACTGAGCACCAGACACCATTAGGGAGTTTTCATATGATCACTATGAAAAGAAAGAACCACAAATGTTGAATGTCAGCCAGGAAATAAGTAGGTTACATTTATGCAGATGGTTAATATTAGGGGGAAGGAATCCAGATTCATGATTTTATTTTTCCTTAACAGCAATATCAACAAAACAAGGCAATTCTTTTCGGCCGTTTGAGGTGAAGAACTCAAGTTGTTCATATTTAGGCTTCGTTCATAGCTAATTTCTATTAGTCAATTGTCTATTGACCATCACTGCATGGCTAGATTGTTCCTAGGATGAGTAGCCTAAAGGGTTGTTTTATTCAATTGCTGGCTTCCACATTCATCAGGATTGTTAAAATTGTTTAAGTCCAGCTAAGTAAAACACTGCACTTGGACTTGCACATTTCCCTCCAAAGTTAATTGATGTTCTTAAAATGTCCCCTCTGAATTATGATTGTGAATGGTTACACACAGTATTAGGCTGATCGTCTTATTATCTCAGTCTACTAATGTGCTGATTGATGCAATAGTACACATCTGCTGAAGGAATGAAGAGCATTTCCTGAATATTCTTTGCTTTCTCCTCCTGTATGGGTATATTTGAGATAGTGAAGAAAGTAGAGGAACAACTATGGAGAGAAGAAGGGAAGATTTAAATGTATGGAGGGAATTCACCCTCCCTTTCACCTCCACACCAACTTCCAAGCCCAGCCCTGAGTGAAAGGCATATTTAATGCCGTTTGTTTATTTAGATTTTCCAAATGACAGGTCACTTACCCCTTTTGTTGTTGTTCAGTCGACTCTTCATGTCTGATTCTTTGCAATCCCACAGACTGCAGCATGCCAGGCTTCCCTGTCCTTCACTATCTCCCAATGTTTGCTCAGATTCATGTGCATTTGAGTCAGTGATGCTCTCTAACCAGCTCATCCTCTGCTGCCCACTTCTCCTTTTGCCTTTAATCTTTCCCAGCATCAGAGTCTTTTCTGATGAGTCAACTTGATAATGGATTGCCATTTACTGTTAGGCTAAAAATAGAGCCCATATAGACAGGCCCAAGTCAAGGCATAGGGCCTAATTCTGTCCTAGTGCCCCAAGACCCTACCCAGACGCCTCCTGGGCCCAACATTACCAGTACAAACAACTCCCCCCAGATTAACTTTACAGGACCCAATATTAAAGACGATCAGGACCCTTTATTTGATATGATAGTTAGTACCTATCGTGTCCTAAATTCCACTTGCCCGGACCTGACTACAGACCTGTGATTGGGTCTGTCCTGGATCCTTGAGAAGAGGGGAATGAAGAACCTAAGCTACTCCATCTTGTCAAAAAGAGAACTCCATTTTGTGAGGTTCTGGGAAAAAGACTTTGGAAATCACCCTACCTCACCCCACTACCCATGAGCCAATCAGACCCCAGACCAAAATCTCCTGACTTTACGCCCAGGAATTTGTGGTTTGCCTAGGTAATAAGAACCAATCAGAAATCAACACACAACCCTTCGGAAGAGGGTGACCAATCAGATGTCCTTCAGCCTGGAAATCCCCTTTTACACAAATATTCCCTATATAAGCAATGTAACCCAAAACTCGGGGCTCCTCCCTACAGCCGCTGCATCGGTAACGGTGGGAGCCCCAGCTCGAGCTTGGTAATAAAGACTCTCTTGCTTTTGCATCGGACATCGGCTCCCTGGTGGTCATTGGGAGATTTTGCGACTTGGGCATAACAAACTCTTAAAATATTGGAGCTTCATCTTTAGTATCAGTACTTCCAATGAATATTCAGGGTTAATTTCCTTTAGGACTGACTGGTTTGATCTCCTTGCAGTCCAAGGGACTCTAAAGAATCTTCTCTAGCACCACAGCTTGAGGTGCTCAGCCTTTTTTATGATCAACCTCTCAAATACATGACATCCATACATGACTACTGGAAAAACCATAGCTTTGACTCTACAGACCTTTGTCAGCAAAGTGATGTCTCTGCTTTTTAATATGCTGTCTAGGTTGTTACAGATTTTCTTTTAAGAAGCAAGTGTCTTTGAATTTCATGGCTGTAGTTACCATCCATAGTGAATTTGGAGCTCAAGAAATAAAATCTGTCACATCTTCCACTTTTTCCCCATCTATTTGCCACGAAGTGATGGTACCAGATACCAAGATTTTAGTTTTTTGAATGTTGAGTTTTAAGCCAGGTTTTTCACTCTCTTCTTTTGCCCTCATCAAGAGGCTCTTTAATTCCTCTTCACTTTCTGCCACTACAGTGATCTCATCTGCACATCTGAGGTTATTAATATTTCACCTCGAAATCTTGATTCCAGTTTGTGTTTCACTCAGCCTAGCATTTTGCATGATGTACTCCACATAGAAGTTAAATAAGCAGGGTGACAGTATATAGCCTTAACATACTTCTTTCCCAATTTTGAAGCAGTCCATTGTTCCCTGTTCAGTTCTAACTGTTGCTTCTTGACCTGCATAGAGATTTCTCAGGAGACAGGTAAGGTGGTCTGGTGTTCCCTTCTCTTTAAGAATTTTCCACAGTTTGTTGTGATCCATGCAGTCAAAGGCTTTAGCATAATCAATAAAACAGAAGTAGATGCTTTTTCTGAAATTCCCATGATCCAATGGATGTTGGCAGTTTGGTCTCTGGTTCCTCTGCCTTTTCTAAATCCAGCTTGTACATCTGGAAGTTCACAGTTCATGTACTGTTGAAGACTGGCTTGAAGGATTTTTGAGCATCAAAATGTGAAATGAACACACTTGTATAGTACTTTGAACGTTCTTTGGCATTGCTCTTCTTTGGGATTGAAAAGAAAACTGACCTTTTCCAGGCAGTCCAGATTTGCTGACACATTGAATGCAGCACTTTAACAGCATCATCATTTAGGATTTGAAGTAGCTCAGCTGGAATTCTATCACCTCCACTAGCTTTGTTTGTAGCAATGCTTCCTAAGGCTCACTTGACTTCACACTTCAGGATGTCTGGCCCTAGGTGGGTGACCACACCATCGTGGTGATCCAAATCATTAAGACCTTTTTTGTATACTTCTCCTGTGTATTCTTGCCACCTCTTCTTAATCTTTTCTTCTTCTATTAGATCCTTGCCATTTGTGTCCTTTATTGTGCCCATCTTTGCATGAAATATTCCCTTTATCTCCAATTTTCTTGGAGAGATATCTAGCCTTCCCATTCTATTTTTTTTCTATTTCTTTGCATTATTCACTTAAGAAGACTTCCTTAACTCTCCTTGCTATTCTCTAGAAATCTACATTCAGTGCATATATCTTTCCCTTTCTCCCCTGCCTTTTGTTTCTCTTTTCTCAGCTATTTGTAAGGCTTCCTCAGACAATAATTTTGCTTTCTTGCATTTCTTTTTCTTGGAGATGATTTTGGTGGACCTCCTGTACACTGTTACGAACCTCTGTCCATAGATTTTTAGGCACTCCATCTACAGTATCTAATCCCTTGAGTCTATTCATCACCTGTACTGTATAATCACATAGGGATTTTGTTTAGGTCATACTTGAATGGCCTACTGGTTTTCCCTACTTTCTTCAATTTAAGTCTGAATTTTTCAATAAGGAGCTCATAATCTGAACCATAGTCAGCTCCCAGTCTTGTTTTGCTGATTATATAGAGCTTCTCCACCTTTGGCTGCAAAGAATAAAATTAGTCTGATTTCAGTGTTGACTATCTGATGGTGTCCATGTGTAGTCTTCCATTGTTTTGGAAGAGGGTGTTTGCTATGACCTGTGCATTCTCTTGGCAAAACTCGGTTAGCCTTTGCCCTGCTTCATTTTGTACTCCAAGACCAAATTCGCCTGTAATCTAGGTATCTCTTGACTTCCTACTTTTGCATTCCAGTTCACTATGATGAAAAGGACATCTTTTTTTGGTGTTAGTTCTAAGAGGTCTTGTAAGTCCTCATATAACTGTTCAGCTTTAGATTCTTAAGTATTATTTACCTCTTTCAGTCAGTTCAGTTCAGTCACTCAGTTTTGTCTGACTCTTTGTGACCCCATGAATCACAGCACGCCAGGCCTCCCTGTCGATCACCAACTCCCAGAGTTCACCCAAACCCATGTCCATTGAGTCAGTGATGCCATCCAGCCATCTCATCCTCTGTCATCTCCTTCTTCTCCTGCCCTCAATCTTTCCCAGCATCAAGAGTCTTTTCCAATGAGTCAACTCTTCGCATCAGGTGGCAAAAGTATTGGAGTTTCAGCTTCNACCAACTCCCAGAGTTCACCCAAACCCATGTCCATTGAGTCAGTGATGCCATCCAGCCATCTCATCCTCTGTCATCTCCTTCTTCTCCTGCCCTCAATCTTTCCCAGCATCAAGAGTCTTTTCCAATGAGTCAACTCTTCGCATCAGGTGGCAAAAGTATTGGAGTTTCAGCTTCAACACCTTCCAATGGACACCCAGGACTGATCTTATTTAGGATGGACTGATTGGATCTCCTTGCAGTCCAAGGGACTCTCAAGAGTCTTCTCCAACACAACAGTNTAATCCATTGTATATTCTTGCCTCCTTCGTCAAAGATAAGGTGTCCATAGGTGTGTGGATTTATCTCTGGGCTTTCTATTTTGTTCCATTGATCTATATTTCTGTCTTTGTGCCAGTACCACACTGTCTTGATGACTGTATTCACCTCCTATTCACATACCCAGGAAAGCATATTTAGAGTGCAGCATGCCCTCTAAATAGAACCCAATAATTTTATCTGTATTCAACTTAAGAGAGAACGACCAGTTCCAATAGAAGGGATTTAAATGGCAATTTTGTCTACATTAGATTTCAGCTTTAGTGTCTTTGGAACTAACCCCAAGTAATTTATGACCTCACTATACCCCAAAGATGAACACATTGACTTCTGAAGCTAATCGTTTCTCATTGTGCTTCATTCTTTCATCTCAGGCACCAGCATTTCCCCCATAAGAAATGCTTGGAAACTGGAAATCATCTTTAACTTCACCTGTGCCTTTATTCAGTTTTCAAGCATGCACTACATGCAAGACACTGTGCCAGATGCTGTGGGAGATAAAAAGGAATATGTAAAACAGTCCCTGACCTCATTAAGGCTGAGTTGAGCAGAGTCAGACATGCATACACAGGAAAAGATAATTAATAAATAAAACATAAGCGCTAAATGACTATGGAAATCATCTGGTCATGGGTGAAGAGCAAGACTTCAGGTGGAGTACATGCTGACCCATCCCTGCAACCATGATGAGAGCAAAGGGTGGAGCACATAAGAGAGACTGATAAGAACAGGCAAGGGTCCAGGAAAGCAACAAGGCTGCTGGGTTTTGTCTTCTTCATGCTCCATGCAGTTGTCCCCTCCTGTCAGTAGTTTTTACTCCCCCACACATTCCATGTTTGAACTTTAATAGTAGTGACTTGCTAGAATTTTTTGAGCACCATTTTATGAGAACTGTTCCAAATACTTCACACATATAAATTATTTAATCCTCAAACTACTTCATAAGGTAAATTCTCTTATAATTCCTATATCACAGGTAAGGAAACAGGAAGGTTAAAGAGACAGAGAGATAAACAATGTTGCTCAATGTTAAATATCCAGCAAACTGAACACCAGAATGCCATCCCAGTCTTACTTTTCCATCACACTGACTCTGTGTCATTCAAAATGTCAGTTCTAACCTCAAAAACACAACTCTCATTTGCCTTCTACCACTTAAGAATGTCTGAAACCTCCTTAATTACCTAAAAAATGACTTACCTTCCTTCTGGTAATTCAAGAGCTGAGCCTCTGCAATCAGCTTTAACCTACCCTGCCAACATGATTGGAGAAGGAAATGGCAACCCACTCCAGTGTTCTTGCCTGGAGAATCCCAGGGACGGGGGAACCTGGTGGGCTGCCATCTATGGGGTTGCACAGAGTCGGACACGACTGAAGTGACTTAGCAGCAGCAGCCAACATGATTCTTTTCATCTCTTCTCCAGTGAGAGCCCTCCACTCTAACCAAGCTGGTCCACACGTTGGCCCTGCAAGGCACTTATATCTTCCTGACCATGATCACAGATATGGCTTCTAGAGTCTTTTATATTACAGCCTGCTTGTGTGGTGACAAAATCAGATCCTTGCTCCAGCAGCAGTCCGACCATTGCAGATCTAAAGGTTTAGTTTCCAAAAATGCAACTCAAGGTTAACTAGTAGTTAGACCACATTCTTCTTAATTCAAAATTCATTCATTATCAACTAAAATTACCAAGTATTGCTTGTTCTGAAATAAGCATTTCTGCCATTCCAGATCTCTTCCACACAATAATTTTGAAAAAAAATTTTTAAGAAAAGTGCCAGTATTACATATATCCCTTTTCAATTTTATCTTACTAGCTTCTGTCCAATTTTTCCACCCTGAGATTTTAAAAATACTAATTCTTTCCATTCACCTATTAATATTGTTTTAGTAAGATACATTTACATAGCCATCCATATTGTTGATTTTGAAAACTCTTGGTAGGATTTGGTCCAAAAAGTAGGGAAGATTTTTTTTCCTAATTGGTTTTGATCCACTAAATCAGCATACTTCGGATACATTTGTTCAGTCAACTGTGAATCCATCTAAATTTTCTGTGGTTTAGTCTACATTTATTTTGCCTGCATAATTATCATAGGGCACTTTATCAAAAGCTTTGCTGAATCTTTTGTTTGCTCCATGCAGACATATCCCTAATAACTAATAACTTGAAAACCTCAGTGACCTATTTAGAGATAATTGAGTCTTAGTTTATTTATATTTGTTCCTGATGATTTCCACCTTTCTAAGTGCTTTCAAACTACTAGCTTAGTAATTTAATTCAAAATTTCACCAATAATTAGTACCAAGTTTGTTAATTCTCCCTATAAAACTGAAACATGCCCACCACCATCCTTTGGTAACTTTTATTTTTGCAGTGGATTTCTAAGTCTGATGTAATGATCCTGTATTAGTTTCCTATTGCTCCTGTAACAAATTACCATATATTTATTGTCTTAAAATAGTATAGATTTGTCGTGTTACAGTTCTGGAGTTCAGAAGTCAGAAATCAATGCCACTGGCTAAAATCGGTATCGACATACCGAGGTATCAGCGTGGCAGCATACCTTTTGGAGTCTTTGAAGGCAGAACATATTCCCTTGCCTTTTCCAGCTTCTAAATGCCACCCACATCACATCTCTAACCTTCGTTTTCATGATCTTCTCTTCTCTGGTTTTCCTGCCTCCTTTTTATAAGGATCCTTGTGATTACATTTTGCCACCCAGACAACCAGGTAAACTGTCCATCTAAAGATCTTTAAGTTAACCACATCAGTAAAGTCCCTGTAGCCATGTCAGCAGAGGTCACTGTCACAGATTTTGGGGATAAGAATGAGGACATCTTTGGAAGGGGCCATTATTCTGCCTATTACAAGATCCCAAGATAAACACATAAGCAATTTGCTTTGATATCTTTGGATATAGTGCATTTGGCTTAAGTGCTAAATACATTTTAATGAGCTAATACTCTTACTATCATCTTTACTGTCTTGGACTATAGTATTCTTTGACATATTAGCATTTCTGTGTTAAAAAAAAAACCTTTTCTTTAAGAGGGGAGAGGCATGTAAAAAAGGCAGCTAAGAGGTTCTGCTTTCTCTGTCATTTCATTTGATACCATCTTCCCCAAACAATGCTCTCTTCCTCTGTGTGTGTGTGTGTGTGTGTGTGTGTTTACTTTAAAAAATAAGTGAAAACACCAAACATTTTTAAAAATAATTTTTATTTACTTTTACTAATGTAACATTGGATCTGGAAACAGTGAGAGACTTTATTTTCTTGGGGCCTAAAATCACTGCAGGTGGTGACTGCAGCCATGAAATTAAAAGACACTTGCTCCTTGGAAGAAAAACTATGACCAACCTAGATAGCATATTCAAAAGCAGAGACATTACTTTTCTGACAAAGGCCCATCTAGTCAAAGCTATAGTTTTTCCAGTAGTCTTGTATGGATGTGAGAGTTGGACTATAAAGAAAACTGAGTGCCAAAGAATTGATGCTTTTGAACTGTGATGTTGGAGAAGACTCTTGAGAGTCCTTTGGATTGCAAGATCAAACCAGTCAATCCTAAAGGAAATCAGTCCTGAATATTCATTGGAAGGACTGATGCCGAAGTTGAAACTCCAATATTTTGGCCACCTGATGCGAAGAACTGACTCATTTGAAAAGACCCTGATGCTGGGAAAGATTGAGGGCGGGAGGAGAAGGGGACAACAGAGGTGAAGATGGTTGGATGGCGTCACCGACTCAATGGACATGAGTTTGAGCAAGCTCCAGGAGCTAGTGATGGACAGGGGCACCTGGCATGCTGCAATCCATGGTGTGGCAAAGAGTCAGACACGACTGAGCAACTGAATTGAACTGAACATTGGATTGCAACATTATGTAAATTTTATGTGTACAACATTATATTTATACTTCTATATACTCTATAGTGTTTGGTTTTAACATTTTNCATCTAGTCAAAGCTATAGTTTTTCCAGTAGTCTTGTATGGATGTGAGAGTTGGACTATAAAGAAAACTGAGTGCCAAAGAATTGATGCTTTTGAACTGTGATGTTGGAGAAGACTCTTGAGAGTCCTTTGGATTGCAAGATCAAACCAGTCAATCCTAAAGGAAATCAGTCCTGAATATTCATTGGAAGGACTGATGCCGAAGTTGAAACTCCAATATTTTGGCCACCTGATGCGAAGAACTGACTCATTTGAAAAGACCCTGATGCTGGGAAAGATTGAGGGCGGGAGGAGAAGGGGACAACAGAGGTGAAGATGGTTGGATGGCGTCACCGACTCAATGGACATGAGTTTGAGCAAGCTCCAGGAGCTAGTGATGGACAGGGGCACCTGGCATGCTGCAATCCATGGTGTGGCAAAGAGTCAGACACGACTGAGCAACTGAATTGAACTGAACATTGGATTGCAACATTATGTAAATTTTATGTGTACAACATTATATTTATACTTCTATATACTCTATAGTGTTTGGTTTTAACATTTTCCCAAGTCTCAACTTACAGTCAAAGTTCTGGATATAGCATCTGTACAGATTTGTGCCACGTCTGTGGTCTTACATACATCCTTAGCTATGTGCCCAGTTTCTAAGATTCTGTTTTTGTTCCTTCTAAATCTAAGCTTGGATTTTTCCTTGAGCATGTTGTATTTCTTTAGTGTCTTCTCAGAGTCCTTCTCATTAGGATAAACCAAAATTACAGAGTAAGCATTCCCTTTTTTAAAGCTACTTATTCTTCTTAAGTGATAGTCCCTTTTAGAAACTGACTATGGACTCATTTTACCTTTCTCTGATTAAAAAGAATCCAATGGATGTGTCTGAACACGGCCATTTGTTCCTTTCTCTGCCCTTATGAATTCCAGGGTGAGTCAGTCACTTCCTCCCATGTCTCCCATACCTCTGTTTCACCAACTGCTTTTCTTTTCTGGTCAGAATTCATTTTGTCCTCTAATCAGCTGTTCCACTTTTAGCAATAGGAGTCTCCCAGCAGATGTTTGGAGAGTTAAAGTTGTGACATCACCACATGACTATTATAGGGCCAAGCAGTCCTTGCCTCAACCCCCATCACTTCTGTGCATCCTTTCATCTCCGCCTACAGGTTTCCATACACAACTCTGGACTTTTCCACATGGTGCTTTGCTAACATCTAGTGCTATGACTTGAGTGGGAGGGCTGGAGATAAGAAAAGTTAGAGCACCAGCTAGACATAGGTTTGGAGAAGAGTCAGTAAGCCATCCAGATCCATCTGCATGTTCTGTAGGTGAGTGAACAAAGGACAAGCTCTCTGGTTTAGTTTAAGGGAGTCACACAGTTTCAGGAAAGAAAACTTCACTCCAGCTACAGGAGTAGAACATGTAGCTGAGGTTATGGCAATCATTACATTCTCCTTCATAACCATAGTAGTCAGACATGAGCACACAGCCTGAGTCAGAAGAGTCAGAGTAAACATCAGGACTTTGGCTGGAGAGGCTGGAATGAAGTTTCTCTGGCCTGTATAAAAAGCCTACTGTTCGTCGAATGTTTGCAGGAATCTTGGGACCATAAGAAGAGCTCATTTTAAATAAAGTGGAGACCATGGAAGGAGAGAAAGACAAAATGACAGCAATCAGGTTCTTGATGACATCAGTGAATCATAAAATCAAGTCTTCCCTGTGTGCAGCCCCTGTTTAGGATTTTCATTTAATGTTGAAGCCCCTATGAGTTGGGGTTGCTATTCAAAATGTATCCTTCTACTCTGCAAGTTGACCTGAAGCTCTGTTCCCTCAAATTTCAACAATAACTAGGAGATTGGGTTAAAATATTAAGTTCATTTTATTTTTATTACTAATATTTCTGAATACTAAACCTGGGCCAAAAAAGTGATTTATTTTTGTAAACTGGAAAATGCCAATAGAAAAGGACAAAATATACAGACGTGTAGCATTGTTAAAGGGACAGGTGTCAGGAAGTAGTCTTGTTAGGGAGCATGGTGGAATTTTGGCTGAGATGAAAAGGAGGTTTGAAAAGACAGAGACAAACTCCCAGGGTGCAAGTCCCAAAAGAAAGCAAGGGTGAAACTTGTCAGGGATGAGAGGGATTGAGGGGGCTCCCATTGAGTTGGAAGACAGGGTGGGAAGATGGTGAGACAAATAACTTGAGAATTGTTGGGGGTGAGGAAACAACTGATTTGGAGTTCAGTCCACTCAGTGAGTCAAGCGGAGTCAAAGAGGACTGAAGGAGTGTTAAGAATCAATGACAGAGGGATGAGGAGCGACATAAAGGAGAAGGTGATCTGGCAGGAATGAAGGAGTGGAGAGTTATGGGGGAAAGCTATAGTCAGTGATTCAGCCCTGAGTTCCAGCTGCATAAAGGCATTGTCATCTTCTACTTTCTGTCTCCATCTCTATGCAGGCTACAAAAAAAGTATAAGGAGATATTCTTTTAAAATGCTGTATTTCCTTTCAACATTTTGCTTCCACAGTCTCAATTTCAATCTCAGGTACAAATATACCAGATCTGGGCAGCTGGTAAAGTCAATTAGATCACTTAGTCAAATATCAGTGATGTGTACAGAATTCCATTCTTCCTCTCCTTCAACCAGGTACATAAACATCCCTGAATCCTACAGACACCCATAAGAATAAACCCGTGAAATATCCCTTTTTGGATACTAAGAGTGCCCCCAATCAGAGAATTTAACTTTTGCTAATAAATGTTATAGTTCTCTTCCCAAGACTCTCCTCCCTTATTAAGCCAATTGCATTTTCCACTACAGCAGGAAAAACAACTTGTAAAAACCCAAAAGGGCCATGTGTGCTAGGTCGCGTCAGTCGTGTCCAAGTCTTTTGCGACCCCCCCATGGACCGCAGCCTGCCAGGCTCCTCTGTCCATGGGATTCTCCAGGCACGAACACCGCTGTGGGTTGCATGCCCTCCTCCAGGGGGCGTGCCTTCCTGACCCAGGGACCGAACCCACATCTCTTACGTCTCCTGCACTGCAGGCAGATTCTTTACCACTGAGCCACTGAGGCAGAGTCCTAAAGGGCTAAAGAGATTGTCTAATCCACCTCCCTCCCTTTCACAATCTGGAAAGTTGAGGCCCAGAAAGTGACAAATACTCATACAGGAATGGCCAGCCTGGCATCTGCTTTAGTATTGTGGTGCCCTGAGCCCTGGCCTTGGTTTGTTCCTCCACATAACGAGGGGCTCTCCTCAGCCCACTTTCCCCAGCAAACCAAATTTTGCTTTAGGTCCATCTTTTGTACCAAAATTTATCTTCATTACTGTCCAATTCCTGATTATGTACAGGGTTTATGTAAGTGTATATTTCTACTGGTTTTAGTCTCTTTCCCCATCAGAGTATAAGCACCACTCCCCACCAGGCATGGACCACCTCTCAGTGATGTCAAGCATCTTTTCATATGCTTATTTGCCATTTGTACGTAGAGAAATATCTATTCATATCCTTTGCTCATTTTCTAAATTGAGTCGTCTTTTGCTGTTGGGTTGTAAAAATTCTTTATATATTCTGGATATTAGTCCTTTATCAGATATATGGTTTGCAAATATTTTCTCCCATCCTATGTGTTGACTTCTTACTGTCTTTGATGAAATCCAATTAAGTTTTTTCTTTCACCACTATGTTCTTAGTCCGTAGGATCTTTGAACTCCAGACCTCACTACCAGTGATGTCATATCTTCCTTACTTCACTTTCAGAGGAACACATCTGGTGGATCACTGACTAGTCGAAGATTGGCTCCTAAAAGGGCGGGTCAAAGGATGTGAAAAGCAGGAGTAACAGAGGGAGCAGGGATCCCATGGAGAAACATGGCCACCAGATGAGTGCTTTCAGCAAGGGGTAGGTAAGGGATCTTTCCAGACAAAAATGCACACACATGGTCGCCACACACACCAGGAAAGCTGTCTCCCATAGCTGCCTACACCTGGAAACTGGCTGCCACCCAGTGGTGGAAATGCGCAAGGCTTTAGGGTGTTAACATTAGTTACTAGTTGCTAACAAAAACATTTTGCTTGAAATTTCAGATAGGCCGCTCTTTGGGACAGCATGTGTTTGGTTTGGGGGTTGTATTTTGTTCCACTGGGTTTCAATGAAGGACAGGCTCCTCTTCCTAAGTTTGAAACTGCCACCCTGGAGAGCTGCTTCCAAAGGTACAGCATCACATTTCAGCAGGAAAGCAGCACTGTCTTGACTGGAGCAGTTTGCTTGGTGGCCCAGTTGTGCCCGTTATATGCTACTTGTACACTTTATAGATTTCTAACCTGCCAACAGTAGGCTCCTTAATTTGAGGTGATTTTCCAGCAGTGAAAGATCTGTTGGGATGATGTCTGTAACTGTGAACCAGAGAGGACACAAGCCATAACCTTGGGTTTGGCTTTCTTACTCCAAACTCTAAATGATCAGAATAGATAACACTAAATTTGGGGGGATAGAGAAGAAGCCTCACTTAATAGACTAATTATTTTAAGTTATAATTCAGTAGTAACATCTCCAAGACACCTCAATTCAATTCAGCTTTTGATTGGCTAGTGGCAGAAATACATCTCAAATTAGCTTAAACAAAAGGTGGAGTTCATAGTAAAGATTTAGGGATATCTAAGGCAATGGCACCCCACTCCAGTACTTTTGCCTGGAAAATTCCATGGATGGAGGAGCCTCCTAAGAGCCCATGGGGTCGCTAAGAGTCGAACACGACTGAGCGACTTCACTTTCATTTTTCACTTTCATGCATTGGAGAAGGAAATGGCAACCCACTCCGGTGTTCTTGCTTGGAGAATCCAGAGACAGAGGAGCCTGCTGGGCTGGCGTCTGTGGGGTCACACAGAGTCAGACACGACTGAAGCGACTTAGCAGCAGCAGCAGCATGAAATCACAAGGGGCTTCCCAGGTGACACTAGTGGTAAAGAACCTGCCTGCAAATGCAGGAGACACAAAAGACTCAGGTTTGATCCGTGAGTTGGGAAGATCCTCTGGAGGAGGGCATGGCAACCCACTCCAGTATTCTTGCCTGGAGAATCCCATGGACAGGGGAGCCTGGTGGGCTACAGTCCATAGCGTCACAAAGAGTTGGACACACTGAAGTGACTTAGCACATGTAATCACAAGTAGGTTGTAAAACCAAATTAACTGGTAATGTATGTTGTAGGCCCGTCTGGATAGTGGGAACCTCAATTCAGTCTTACTTAAACTCTGTCTCCGTCTATGCTATAGCCTGTGCTGATTCCATTCTCTCTTAGAGAGAGAATTCTCAAGAGAAGTCTCTCTCCATTCCATTCTCTCATATAGCTGGAAACAAAAGCATTGAAATGTCCCCTATTTCACACTGCAGCTCCTACCGTGGAGGGTCTAAATGAGTCATGGCTCAGTCGCAGATAACAGGAACCCCTCCTATAAGTTTAAGCAGAAGGTAGAAGGATTAAGTTTTACCATGTGATGCCTGCTCCCTCCATCATTCCTAGAATTAGGTGCTTACAAAATCACTGGAAGAGCTGGAGATACAGACACCATGATGAGCTTCCAGGAATAACTTCTAGAACAATGCTATGTATTTGCTGCCACAATCAGAAGTCTTCCCACTGCTTCTGCTGCTCTCCTTGCAAGTGGAATCAATGTCTCATGTTCTGCTTCTGACACCCCCAAAGCTAAGTACCAGCCATTGGGACTTCAGCTACCTCAGTCACAGAAAATCGAACATCTACATACCACGCTCACCCAGAAGTTCACAACATGCACTTCTGCCTTCTACATCTCTCAAGAGCCTCTGCTTGGTATCAGTTAAGTCACACGAAAACCCACATATAAGAGTCTGGATAAGGATGTCCAAAAATAGGAACCCTTGTGCATAGTACATGGGAATGTAAAATGGTGCAGCTGTTGTGGAAAACAGTATGGAAATTCCTCAAAAAAAAATTAAAAATAGAACTACCACAGGATTAAGCAATATATATCCAATTAAATATATACCCAATTTGGGTATATATCCAATTAAATCTTAAAATAGGATATTAAAGAGATAACTATATACCCAGGTACAGTGTAGAATTACAACAGCCAAAATTTGAAGTAACCTAAATGTTCATTGATAAATAAAAGGATTTTTTTTAAATGTGGGACATACATACAATAGAATATTATTCAACCTTAAAAAAGAAGTAAATCCCATCACAAGCTACAACATGGGTAAACCTTAAGGATATTATACTAAGTTAAATAAGCTTACCATTAAAAAAAAAATACTGCATGATTCCACTTGCATGAAATACTTAGAATAGCCAAAATCAGAGAGACAGAAAGTAGAATGATGGTGGTCAGGGGCTGGGGAGAGGAGATACTGGGGAGTAGTGTTTTTTTGTAACAAGTATAGAGTTTTGGTCTTGCAAGTGGGAAAGTTCCAGAGATCATCCCCCTCCCGACACATGTGCTTGCATATGATAATTTACCACTCCAGAGGCAGCAAGGCCTCATGGGTATGCATTTCCCCCGGAACAGGGAATAAGAAAGAATAAATTCCAACTAACACAAAGGAAGCTCTCCAAGTTCTGCTCCATGGAGACTTCACCTATATAACCTAAGTGGAGTCAAAGCAATGTTCTCTTTTTTAAAAGTTGACAAAACCGAGGAAAATTTGTAATTTCGATCACATTGGAGAGTCTAAATTAGAGGTTAATTTGGGTGCGTAAATGTGTTGCAAGTACTCATGATAAATATTGGGTATATATACCTATGTTGTTGTTGTTCAGTCAGCAACTCGACACGTCCAACTCTGTGACCCCATGAACTGCACAATCCCAGGCTTTCCTCCTGTCCTTCCCTATCTCCCAGAGTTTGCTCGAATTCATGCCCATTGAGTCAGTGATGCTATCTCACCATCTCATCCTCTATCATCCCCTTCTCCTGCCTTCAATCTTTCCCAGCATCAGGGTCTTTTCAAATGAGTCAGCTCTTCACATCAGGTGGCCAAAGTATTGGAGCTTCAGCTTCAGCATCTGTCATTTCAATGAATATTCAGGATTGATTTCCTTTAGGATTGACCGGTTGGATCTCCTTACAGTCCAAGGGATTCTCAAGAGTCTTCTGCAGCACAATTGGAAATCATTAATTGTTCAGCACTCAGCCTTCTTTATGGTCCAAAGTCCATATTACTTTATAATTTTCAGCAACTTTTTTCTTCTGAATCTTTCCCATCTTATCCAAGACTAGGAAGTTCTCTCATAACAAAAAGGCCTGTTAAGATCCAATGATGACTATTTTCCTAACAGAAGTAAAAAAAATTTCAATCTACTATGGAGAATTATATCAATTCCCTGGAAGACAGAAGAGGTTTCAGTCATTTTATGTCCATCATAGAACTTTTTTCTTCTAATTAAAATCAGTTATTATGACCATGACCAGGCTACATAATGGCCGTCCAAAGATATTTGTGTCTTAACCCCCAGAACCTGGAAATATGCTACAGTACTTCACATGGCAAAAGGGATTTTGCTGACAGGATTAAGTTTAGAGCCTTGAGAGTGGGCTTTTACCCTGGATTATCCATGTGGGCCCAACACTTGGGTTCTTAACATCGGAAACCCTTTCCTAACTGTGATCAGAGGGTGACATGACCACAGAAGGGTCAGAGAGCTGTAACATTGCTGCTGGCTTTGAAGATAGAAGAAATGAGTCAAAAGCCAATTGATATGAGTGGCTTCTAGAAGTTAGGAAAGGTAAAATATTAATACGTACATATATTTCTTCCTTGGCCAACCTCCAGAAAGGAAGGCTTTCAACACTTTAATTTCATGCTAGTGAGACCCATTTGGATTTCTGACCTCCAGAGCTGTGGTGGTGGTAGTTTAGTTACTAAGTTGTGTCCAACTCTTGGGACCCCCATGGTCTGTAGCCCTCCAGGCTCCTCTGTCCATGGGCTTTCCCAGACAAGAATATTGGAGTGGGTAATCATTTCCTTCTCCTGGGGATTTTTCCTTCCTAGGGAATGAACTTGGGTCTCTGTGTTACCTGTACTGCAAGTGTGTTCTTTACCACTGAGCTACCAGGGAAACCCAACCTCCAGAGCTATATAATAATGAATTTGTGTTAAGTCACTAGATTGTGGTAATTTGTTATAGCAGCAGTAGAAAATAAATATAATGACAAAAATGAACTTCACAAAGAGTTAAAAAAAAAAAAATACTTGATGACAGAGACCATGTGGGTGAAGTAGGAATATTCTACCCAACCCTGGTTTGATTCCTGGGTCAGGAAGATTTCCTGGAGAAGGGATAGGCCATCCAGTCCAGTTTTCTTGGGCTTCCATGGTGGCTTAGATGGTAAAGAATCTGCCTGCAATCAGGGAGACTGGGTTCAATCCCTGGGTTGGGAAGATCCCATGGAGGAGGACATGGCAAGCCACTCCAGTATTCTTGCCTGGAGAATCTCATGGACAGAGAAGCCTGCTGGGCTACAGTCCATGGGGTTGCAAAGAGTTGGACACAACTGAATGACTAAGCACAGCAAAGCCAATGTTCTAGTAACATTCACTTGTGGATGGAACTCAGCACTTTTTTTGCATAAGCTCAATACACATCTCGTTACTGTGAAAAGCAAGGACAGAAATACAACCAGAAAGAAATGGAAGGCACTCTCTTTCAAATATTCATAAAGGGTGAGTATGTTTTATAAATACATTATCTCATTTCTCATATTGTTTGAAGTTACCAACCTTGTCACCACTGAGTTTTAGGGTGTCAGGGCAATCAAGTGTCCATCCATAAAAAGAAACATTAAATATCACACACAGCCCAAGTAAAATGACGGTAACTGGAAAATAATATGAGATTCTTGAAAGAAGGATAATAATAATAAAAGAGTTAGGACCATTAGGTCCAGCCCTTTCACCTGGGAGAACTGTCCTCCTGTGCTGGCCATGGAGGACACAAATTTTATTTAATTTGTGTCTTACTATTAGAGGCTTCTAGAACTTTGAAATAAAAGAAAATTGTAGGACATCATGTACTCCCAGAGCTGTTTTTCTTTCTTAAGCTCATCACTGGAAGCTATTGCTGCTCCATTTTTCCCTCCTTAAAGCTACAGTGAATATATTTCTCATGAGATGACATGGAACCACTATTAAAGTTATAGGAAATAAACAGAATACATCACAATCATGAAACACAGGGCTCTAGTTATGAGGGTCAGCCTGTCTGATCAGGCCAACCACTATATAGCCATCTACTTGCATAGTTCTTAGAAATACCAAGAAGCGCAGTTAAATATACCTTTCCAAATCAACACATGTACACTCACCCCCACCCTATGCACGTGGTCACAGCCACTGAGCTCTGTGAAGCCTTGCTTTGTAGTATAAACTTCCCAACATCATGGCCATAGGTGATTGGTCTGGGGGTGGGCAACTGATACGGGTTAGTAAATCAGAGTCTCTTCTCTAAAAAAGCAGACCTGGAGAAAGAGAGGGGGTGGGGATGTGACGCAGACAATGACAGAGAGACATTTTCCTGGAGAACCACAGCTGTAACATTTAAACTCAAAGCCTGTGGGAAAAACTAGTTTTTTTCTATCAGGTAAATCAAACAAGTAGAGGAAACTAGACTGTAAAAACAAAGAAAGAAAAATGAAGCAGACGTAGAGACACACTCTTGTGGTTCCCTTCTGCTCTTGGCTTAGCTGCATCCCTACCCTAGAGTATTCTAAAACATCTCCTTGCCCTTTCAATAAACTCTTTTGCTTTAGTTGGTTTGAATGGGTTTTGTCCATATACAACCAATGACTCACGACGAATAAGGCCCAGTGCTGAGGAGTGAGTTTGAGTTGTGATGAGATGGCTTTTGGGTGGAATACAGCCTTGGCAGTCTTTCCACCACCATTAGTGCCTCACTTCTGTAGGCAAATAGGCAAGAACTAACCAGAGAAGAAGGCTGCTTTTAAATGCCTCTTTTAAAGATGTAAGGAGGAAGGTAAGAGATTCCCTTACTCGTTTCAAAAGTAACTCTGTTTCACTCTACTTTCTCCTGCATGCATCTCAAGAGGAGAAATAAACTAAGGAGCCAATTGCTTTAGTCATTTACAAAAATGGCTATGATTGGAACAAATGAAAGTAGAAACTTACTAGTAAGCTAAATAATACAAAGGGCTAACTCAGACCAGAATTCATGTGATGATAAAGTACTGCACTGTTTCTGAGAAACATCTACTTCTACTTCATTTACTGTGCTTAAGCCTTTGGTTCTGTGTATCACAGCAAACTGTAGAAAATTCTTGAAGAGATGGGAATACCAGACCACGTTACCTGCCTCCTGAGAAAACCGTATGCAGGTCAAGAAGTAACAGTTAGAACAAGACATGGAACAATGGACTGGTTCAAAATTGGGAAAGGAATACTACAAGGCTGTATATTGTCATCCTGTTTCATTCAGTTGCTCAGTCAGGTCTGACTCTTTGCGACACTGTGGATTGCAGCACGTCAGGCTTCCCTGTCCATCATCAACTCCTGAAGCTTACTCAGGCTCATGCCAATCAAGTTGGTGATGCCATCCAACCATGTCATCCTCTGTCATCCCCTTCCTATGAGCCGGGCTGTGTAGGGTCACCCTGCTTATTTAACTTACATGCAGAGTTGCTGCTGCTGCTGCTAAGTCACTTTAGTCGTGTCCGACTCTGTGTGACCCCATAGACGGCAGCCCATCAGGCTCCCCGTCCCTGGGATTCCCCAGGCAAGAACACTGGAGTGGGTTGCCATTTCCTTCTCCAATGCATGTACGCATGCTAAATCACTTCAGTAGTGTCTGACTCTGTGTGACCCTATGGACAGCAGCCCACCAGGCTCCTCTGTCCACAGGATTACCTAGGCAAGAATACTGGAGTGAGTTGCCATTTCCTTCTCCCTATATGCCAAGTACATCATGTGAAATGCCAGATTGGATGAAACACAAGCTGGAATCAAGATTGCCAGGAGAAATATCAATAACCTCAGTTATGCAGATGACACCACCCTTGTGGCAGAAAGTGAAGAACTAAAGAACCTCTTAATGAAGGTGAAAGAGGAGAGTGAAAAAGCTGGCTTCAAACTCAACATTCAAAAAAAGAAGATCATGGCATCCAGTCCCATCACTTCATGGCAAATAGATGTGGAAACAGTGTCAGACTTTATTTTCTTGGGCTCCAAAATTACTGCAGATGGTGATTGTGCAGTCATGAAATTAAAAGACACTTGCTCCTTAGAAGGAAAGTTATGACCAACCCATACAACATATTAAAGCAGAGATATTATTTTGCCTGCAAAGACCCATCTAGTCAAAGCTATGGTTTTTCCAGTAGTCATGTATGGATGTGAGAGTTGGACCATAAAGAAGGCTGAGCCCTGAAAAATTGATGCTTTTGAACTGTGGTGTTGGAGAAGACGCTTGAGAGCCCCTTGAACTGCAAGATCAAATCAGTCAATTCTAAAGAAAATCAGTCTTTAATATTCATTGGAAGGGCTGATGCTGAAGCTGAAGTTCCAATACTTTGGCCACCTGATGAGAAGAGCCAGCTCATTAGAAAAGACCCTGATGCTGGGAAAGACTGAAGGCATGAGGAGAAGGGGATAACAAGAGGTAAAGATGGTTGGATGGAATCACCAACTCAATGGACATGAGTTTGAGCAAGCTTGGGGAGATAGTGAATGACAGGGAAGCCTGGGATGCTGCAATCTATGGCGTTGCAAAGAGTCGGACACTACTGAACAACTGAACAACCACAACTCTGAAAATTAAAATATGCATATTCTCCCTGTTCCCAAAACACACAGAGCTTCTCTCTCTCTCTCATAAACACACACACACACACACACACACACACACACACCCCTTCCTCAGTCTTAATGCCTCATATCCCACTCTGTCAGTTCATGGGTAGTACGACAGACTCTCCTAAGATCACAGAAATGATCATGTAGCAGAGAAATAGCTGTCAGATATAATGATACAAAATCTGACCTAAGCTAATATACAGCATAAAACCAAGATGTGCCTTATTAACTGCTGGTTTCTGGCAATGTCTCACATAGAAAACAAACCATACGAAAATGCTGTTACACACCTAACATGAGGTTTAGAGTGTCAGATCTGGAGTCAGGTAGAATTTGTTTTCTGTACTAGCCATACTACTGACCAGCTATGTATTATTCAAGCTCTCTGGACCTCAGTTTCAACATCTTTTTGATTAGAGAGATAATATTAACCTAATGGCACCCCACTCCAGTACTCTTGCCTGGAAAATACCATGGACGGAGGAGCCTGGTAGGCTGCAGTCCATGGGGTCACTAAGAGTCAGGCAAGACTGAGCAACTTCACTTTGACTTTTCACTTTCATGCATTGGAGAAGGAAATGGCAACCCACTCCAGTGTTCTTGCCTGGAGAATCCCAGGGACGGGGGAGCCTGGTGGGCTGCCGTCTGTTGGGTCGCACAGAGTCGGACACGACTGAAGCGACTTAGCAGCAGCAGCAGCAGCAGTCTTGCTGCATCAGGCACTCTATAGGTACAAGATAGCCCTGGTGACACCCCACAAGTAAAAGATAAGGAGAATCCTTAGGCATTCTTGGGAACCAAAGATTCTTTCTTCTCTCTTTTCAGGGTTTTTCTAGGCCAGAATTTCCTTTCCTATAATTAGGCCTAAAGAACTGCCCCAGGCAAGAAATAGAAAGTCAGTACTCAGGAATTTTCAAAAAAGAAGATCAAGAAACCTGTGCATGAGAAAATTTCTTCAACTCAAACCTGTCTACAGTGTAGAGCATCTTTCCATATTCTCTCCTTCCTTTCCCTTCTCTTCTTTCTCTTCCTTCTTTCCTCTTTTCTTCCTTCTGGCTTTGACAAGAATTAGAATAAGGACTATTTCACATTTGCCTACTAAAACAAAACAAAAACCCTGTTCAGCTGTTCCTTATTCAGTCTAGATTTGCAGACTTGACAAGGCTCATAAAGCATGAGCTTAAATAAATTCTTATTCTCACCTTCACACCTGTCCTCTACACAGGCTAATTACCTCCATGACCCCTTCTCCCTTAGAGAATGTAAGGATCATTCAGAAGATGCCACCTGGATGCTTCTAGTGGTTAAGTCAGCCCAGCCTGGCTTAGTGCAGACACACTCGTGTAAGTGACTCATGATTTATCTTGGGGGGGCGGGGGTAGATGTGCTTGTCTCCAGCCCTGTATAATCTTCACTTCAATCTTGCACGCAGCTATCATTTTATTTTCTCTGTGGGTGAGAGATCTGTGATCAAGAGGGATGGAATGACTTTCCCAAAGCCCCGTATCTATCTGACTTCAGAACATTGTGCAGCCTCAGTGTTCTTAGCAAGGATAATTCATATTATGTCATTCCTCTGCTTGAATCTTTTTAATGGTTTCACATCACACTTTGAGTAAAATCCTGACTCCTTCTCGCAATGTGCAGAACCTACCGTGATCTGGCCCCTGACTTCTTCAAACCAGCCAGTCACTGGCAACCAAGAAGGCTGACATAATTTTGCTAATAGGATGAAGTCTGGTTAACATTATATCAAGTAATGAAGTATAGTGTTTAAGATGATTTTTTTTTTGCAGTGCAAAAATCAGTTGTCTCTACATTCTTGCTATCTGCCAGAATCATTTACATTGCAACCAGTTTTCTGCAAAAGAACATCTATCCTTATGAAATTGTACAATATCCATCAATCAAAAGACAACCAAAAGTATTCCTTCTATGTAACCAGCTAATCCTCAAAGCATCAACTGCCTAACACCCCACTGAAAGGACATTCAATAATCTATTTTGCATATTTCCAAGTCTTGGATAAGTTTCCCTGACAATAACTTTGCTGTACCTTGGCTTTCCATATAGCTGGGAGAAGATTAGTGTCAGAATCTGCTTTCATGCCCAGAGTCAAATAAAATCCCTGAGTTGGAAGTGGTTCAGGGTAAAAAAAAGGATTTCAGGTTCTGCTGATTTGGCCAGAGATGGCATTTTCTAAGTTCATGGCTCTGAATAACGCTTGGAAGATGACAAGCATTCAATAAACTTTTGTCAAATAGATAAATGAAGGAACAGAGAGTGGAGGGAAACAAACTGGGGTTTGAATACAATTTCTGTCATTTGCTGACTGGGTAATCCCAGCTAAGGGTTTACCCCCAGCTAAAGGATGGTCATCCCACCATCCCACCTGGTGGTCCAGATGGTAAAGAATCTACCTGCAATGTGGGAGACCTGGGTTCAATCCCTGAGTTGGGAAGATCCCAAGATTCCCAAGAGGGAATGGCAATCCACTCTTGACTGAAGAATTCCATAAACAGAGGAACCTGGTAGGGTACAGTTCACAGGGTCACAAAGAGTCAGACACAGCTGAATGACTAACACACACATACAAACACAACCCCAGAAAACTTAATTTTCAGAATCTCAGTTTCCATACTTGGAAGATGGAGATAAATAAGACCTACCTGACAGGTTTTTGTGGAGATTCAAAATAGTGTTTATGAAACACTGCACATGCTATCTGACATATTGCAGGCCTTCAATACACAATAGTTATGGGTTTATGTGTAGGGGATACTTACTCTATATGTAGGCAACTAGCTATCTCCTGTAAAAATCTTGTGGTGAATTTTCAACCATAAATTCTTCTTGGTTGTTATCCAAATAATCAAAATCATAACCAAAAACAGGAAACCAAATCAGCAAATACTTGGAAACAAAATAACTGAACTAAATTTTAATCTAAACTCAACCTAGAACTTTTTTTTTAACTAAAAAGTATGGAGACTGTAAAATATATACAAAATTAGGCATCACCAGTTCCACCAATTTCAACCCATTGCCAGTTCCTTCCCACCCATTCTCTCCTTCCACATTATTTTGAAGCAAATCCTAGACATAGGAGAAGAAATACTTTTCTTCTGCCAGCTTGGGTTCAGTGTCGGGGAAGCCTGTAAGTTAAACTTAAAAGACAAAAGGCAGATAGACAGGAGAAAAGGCATATAAATTTATTAGTTTTTTAATTTACTTACACATAGAACACCACAGACGGAGAAGGCAATGGCACCCCACTCCAGTACTCTTGCCTGGAAAATCCCATGGACGGAGGAGCCTGGTAGGCTGCAGTCCAGGGGTCACTAGGAGCCAGACATGACTGAGTGACCTCACTTTCACTTTCCACTTTCATGCATTGGAGAAGGGAACGGCAACCCACTCCAGTGTTCTTGCCTGGAGAACCCCAGGGACAGGGGAGCCTGGCGGGCTGCTGTCTATGGGGTCGCACAGAGTCGGACACGACTGAAGTGACTTAGCAGCAGCAGCAGAACATCACAGAAGAAAGTGCATGCCCAAAGGAGTGATGAGATTTGAGGGACTGCTTTGAGGCAGATAAGGGACTTCAGCAACTCAAATGCATTCAGCTGAAAATAATTCTTATGCTAAAGTAACATACTTTGAGATGGCATATCCTGATCCCCTTCAGCATCATATCATTTCATTGATAGATGAAGTTAGCTGTTTTTCCTTTTTTTTTTTTTTTTTTAAGTTCTGTATGTAAAAGAAATGCTAGGGGGATACAAACTCTCAAAAGAATTGGAGGGGAGGCACACTTGGAAGATGCACTCCTATGCTGGACAATGCAACTCATGGTAAATGACAGGGTTCAGAACACTCAACCCTAAAATATGGCACCTTGACTAAAGGAGATTGAGAAAACAGTAGAAGCAAGTTGTTCTCTAGGACTTCCTACCCTTCTCCCCTAAAGCAGGTCACAAGACCATCATNTGGAGGGGAGGCACACTTGGAAGATGCACTCCTATGCTGGACAATGCAACTCATGGTAAATGACAGGGTTCAGAACACTCAACCCTAAAATATGGCACCTTGACTAAAGGAGATTGAGAAAACAGTAGAAGCAAGTTGTTCTCTAGGACTTCCTACCCTTCTCCCCTAAAGCAGGTCACAAGACCATCATGCAAGAGGTGCCCTCTCTACTACCAGAGAAAGGAAGCATCCTGATCTCCAAGACAGAAGGCACAGAGAGGAATCTGAATGAACAGGCCTTGCTAAGTTTCCCTCAGCTTACTACACTCATCTGATAGTTCTTACCTTACCGTTCCTCCTCAAAATGTGCACTCATCATCAAACCTAGCATGAAAATACTCAGATTTAATGGTTCTTTCAGATCATTTCCTTAATGAAATCTCCTAATCACATAAAAATTATATGAAATAAACTTGTATGCTTTCCCCTTGTTCTGGTTTCTGTTAATCTTTGTCAATTTAACGTTCAGACTCAGCCAGGAAACTTAAGAAGGAGGAGGAAAACTTTTTCCTCCCTTACATAATCCTGGGATTTCACTGAGGCTTAATTTATATAAAGCTCAGGCAGTAAATTAAGCATATTTTCTGATCACTTAACTGGAAGCTAGATCTCTGTCTGACAGGCCACTTTGATCTTTCTCCTAATTCTTCCTTAAGGTTGACATCTTCCAGAAACTATAATCTGAGTCACTAAATGCTGAGTCCTCCACAGGATGTGTATTTGGGAGTTTTCCCAGCCCAGCCCCCCCAGAGTGAGTGAAATGTAAATTCAGCTGAAGAGAAGCTAGGGATCACTCTAATGTTACTCCTAAGAAAACTTTTGTCTCAGAGTGGTAGCTACTTTAGAGACAACTGAGAGATCAGAGAAGTGAAATCCTAGGTGGAGCGGTATAGTGAGAACTCTTCAGGAAATTTTTGGAGCAGGGGCAGTTAAGAGCTACTGACCCCAAATCCAGGAGTACGGAGACGGTGGGTCACGCTTAATGTGATCCTAAAGAGTAAAGATTTAGATGGTGTAAGAGACAAATGCAAATTGAAAATAAGAGGCCTAATTCTCCCTGGTGAACATCAGGGAAGAGGCTTGCCTCCCCCTCCTCTGCTTCCTTTCACGATTTCTTTCTCTATCCTTCTCAGAGGAATGTAATGCTTCTTAACGACTCTAAATGCCAGTCTCACAACTCAAAACTTTCATCAAAGACTCAGCAGCCATTTCTTTGGAATATAATCCTTAAGAAAAAGAAGGCTCATCCCCCAGTGTCCTGGGAGGAGATGGGTCTAAGCTATCTAGTGTAATCGCCACTCAGTTACAGAAAAGAGGGAGACTGCCCTCTGCCTTTGCAGTCCCTTCAGTGGGTTGCCTGCGATGCTCATCACATTATGCTTTAATGCTTTTTGAACCTTAAAACGGTCTCCTTCTCTTACATCTTTGTGGCAAGATTTTTTGGACTGAGAGATTTTGCTTTTAATTATGTTTTCCCAATGACTGCTTGAAACCCCAAGATAGGGAAGAACATGGGGACCAAGTGCTTTCCTAAAAGCCAGGGAAATGGAAACATTAGCTCAGATTTTGACTGGAAAGTAAAAACAAACCAGAAAACACACTGTGTTTTCCTGTATTTGAGGAAAACACACCATGGCAGCTAAAGTCACATATTTTGGTCTTAGATACCCTTCAGTTTAGGATCTAGTTTTACCAGTTACTAGTTGGGCAAGGTACCTTCTCTGAACCCCAATTTTCCTGTGTAAATCTGGCATAACTAGCAGAGCATCTGTGAAAGAGAGATTTCATGAGGGTTAGATAATGCGATCGGAACGCTTAGTCCACATCTCCTGCAAGGAGTGAGCGCCATAATTCTTAATTATTCATATAATTATAATAACTTCTAGGTTTGTTATAAAAATCTGAATTATGCTTCAATGAGTGGTGAACTATCTCTGGAAACTAATTGTTGTTGAACTGTAACCCAATGATTGGCCATGTTTCCAAGGTGACCTAGCCCTGCAATAAATTGCATAGGCTCATAATAGACATGGCAGGAGAGATTTAGGACAGATATAGTGGTTACAAACTGGGATTTTGAAAGAATCATTTTGGGAGATTTTTTTTTAAAAACTGATTGGTTCCCCGGATAGGAGAAGTAGAAAAATATCTATGTGTTTTAAAATCTGCACCCCAAAAAGGTCAGTTTGCAGGTGACAATAGACAGGTTTGTCATATCCCTGTGGAGTAGGAGGAAATATTTTTCCTTCTGCCCTTCTATTTTTTTGACTGGGACCCCTCTTATCAAAGACAGATTAACAAGACAAAAACAAACAGAAATTTATTAACATGTATTTCTCTCATATTACATGGGAGAAACTCAGGGATGAGTAAATTCAAAGAGGTGGCTAGAACTCGAGGTTAGATACATCTTCAGCTAAAACAAAGTAAGAATGGTAGCTGCTAAGCTAACTCACTTCAGTTGTGTCCGACTCTGTGCAACCCCACAGACGGCAGCCCACCAGGCTCCTCCGCTCCTGGGATTCTCCAGGAAAGAACACTGGAGTGGGTTGCCATGTCCTTCTCCAATCCATGAAAGTGAAAAGTGAAAGTGAAGTCACTAAGAATGGTAGAGGGGAGGGCAATTATGGAAAAATGATCAGAAAAGTACAGTAAACAAGGGTAAGATTTGTCATGCAGATGCAAGTGTCTTCTCCATTAGTTAGAGTCTTTGAGGATTTAGTCAATCTTTCTTTTCCTGGTATCCAGAAAGAGACACCCCTACAAATGGTAGTTTCCTTTATAAATGTAAGTTTCCCTCACCAAAGGGTAACTTCCACTCTGTTTTCAGAGCTTTTCCTTTGTCTGCTGTGTCTCAAGAGAATCCTTATGCCAATGAGTCCATTAAGCTGGCATATTCTGGCCTCCCACAGTTATAGTTTGGGGTGGCGTATTCTGGCCTCCTAGACATACTTTTCCATGGTCATCTGACAGATGGCAGGAGTACTTTGACTTCAGACTCTGGTGTGGTGAGCACCACTCACCTCCAGACTATCTGCATAAGTAAGTATGAATCCCTAACTGTGAATGGTTCCCCTCTAGGAGTGTATGTCTGGCTTGGCATAAGACACTTCAGTGCCATTCTCATATATAAGTGACCTTCCTATCACTCCTGAAATGATTTTTAAAAGAACATAAAGTAGACATTATGTCTTGGAGCTCTCTCCTAAGCTCCAAAGTCAGTACTGGAATATGTTGACTATGGAGCCATAGAAACCTCTTTGGGAAGTTAGAACATCTGATGAAAATGCTCAGAACATTTGTCAGAGCTTCCAAAAGCTGATGAAAAAAAATTTCATGCTCTGATGGGTTTCTCCATAGTCAAGGGGCCCCCTTACAAAGCTGGCTCTGTAAGAAAGCCATAGCTCTGGGACTGGGCCTGCCAGGCTGACTTACAGGTCCACAAATGAGCAAGTCCCAAGCCCAAGCCCAGATGGAAAACTGGAATGTGTTAGGGGAAAACTCTGGGAGGAAGAAAAAGGCAACTCATTAAATTGCATGTCTGCCTGCCACAGAAAACACTGACAGATTTAGAGATAGGGTGGTAGTATAATTCTCAGATCCAGAAATACTGATTTCAAGTGAATTCACCAGAGAGATGTGCTTCAAAGTTGGATACTGATCCTCCACTCCCAAGAAAACATATGTGGAGGAAACATATGTGCACAGATGCCATACACATCTGTTCTAAACTAAATTAACATGTTCAACGGGGTAATGAAAATTTAAGGTCTCAAAAAGCATCAGCAATGGATAGGAGAGATATTCAAAGGGCAATTTTTAACACCTGGGCTTGGAATTCTGACCCTCAGGCTAAAAGATCTGACCTAGTTTTCCCTATACAGCTCAATCTGTGTTGAACTATGAGTCTTAATCACATTCAATTTGATAATCAATAGATACAATTTATTCTATGTCAGCTTGGCCATAGACTCAAAAATAATAAAACCATTATTTTAGTCATGTTTGATGCAACTGATAAAAACACTTCATTTAAAAATACATTTGTAGAGTCTATAAATACCCTCCATAACATTGAATTTGAAACTATTTTATAATTGATGGCAAAATTTACTAACTACAACCTACAACTATTATACTTGTGACACGGTTTTTTCCAACAGAATATAAATAGGCAAATTCCAGTGAGCATTGTGACTTTCTTTTACATTCTGGATGGCACCTAACCACCATGTTACTTCCTGTTTCTCATTATTAGCTGTGTTTTCTGATGGATATAATGATGTGAACTCACAGAGCACAAAACTCTGTTAAAGGTACCAAGGCTTTGTAAACTCTTTCAAAAGGCAACACAGAGTCTCTCACTAAAGTATGAGTAGTAACACATCAATAACAGAAAGAATGTTGCTGCTAGCATTTAAGTTGCTATTCAAAGGTACTATTACTACAAAAATCCTACTCTCATCCTGCTTTCTTTTAATCATATTGATGTCATTCTTTTATTTTATGAAAGAGAATTTCCACTGGATAGTTTCAAAAATCATCATCCCCTAGGCTTTCAATCTTTCAAAACTTATTTTGAACTTCTGAGTGGTGAGTTTTGCTCTCATAGCTCTTCAGTTTAGTTCAGTTCAGTGTAGTTGAGTCACTCAGTTGTGTCTGACTCTTTGCGACCCCATGAATCGCAGCATGCCAGGCCTCCCTGTCCATCANTTATGCTGTGAAAGTGCTGCACTCCATATGCCAGCAAATTTGGAAAACTCAGCAGTGGCCATGGGACCAGAAAAGGTCAGTTTTCATTCCAATCCCAAAGAAAGGCAATGCCAAAGAATGCTCAAACTGCGGCACAATTGAACTCATCTCACACTCTAGCAAAGTAATGCTCAAAATTATCCAAGCCAAGCTTCAGCAATAGATGAACCATGAACTTCCAGATGTTCCAGCTGGATATAGAAAAGGCAGAGATCAAGTTGCCAACATCTGCTGCATCATGGAAAATGCAAGAGAGTTCCAGAAAACATATATTTCTGTNAGCAAAGTAATGCTCAAAATTATCCAAGCCAAGCTTCAGCAATAGATGAACCATGAACTTCCAGATGTTCCAGCTGGATATAGAAAAGGCAGAGATCAAGTTGCCAACATCTGCTGCATCATGGAAAATGCAAGAGAGTTCCAGAAAACATATATTTCTGTTTTATTGACTATGCCAAAGCCTTTGACTGTATGGATCACAACAAACTGTGGAAAATTCTTCAAGAGATGGGGATACCAGACCACCTGACCTGCCTCTTGAGAAATCTGTATGCAGGTCAGGAAGCAACAGTTAGAGCTGGACATGGAACAACAGACTGGTTCCAAATAGGAAAAGGAGTACGTCAAGGCTGTATATTGTCACCCTGCTTATTTAACTTATATGCAGAGCACATCATGAGAAACACTTGACTGGAAGAAGTACAAACTGGAATCAAGATTGCTGGGAGAAATATCAATAACTTCGGATATGCAGATGATACCACCCTTAAGGCAGAAAGTTAAGAAGAACTAAAGAGCCTCTTGATGCAAGTGAAAGAGGAGAGTGAAAAAGTTGGCTTAAAGCTCAAAGGACCTTTGCCAACAAAGGTCCATCTAGTCAAGGCTATGGTCTTTCCAGTAGTCATGTATGGATGTGAAAGTTGGACTGTAAGGAAAGCTGAGCACCAAAGAATCAATGCTTTTGAACTGTGGTGTTGGAGAAGACTGTTGAAAGCCTCTAGGACCACAAGGAGATCCAACGAGTCCATCCTAAAGGAGATCAGTGCTGGGTGTTCATTGGAAGGTTGATGCTGAAGCTGAAACTGCAACACTTTGGCTACCTGATGCGAAGAACTGACTCATTTGAAAAGACCCTAATGCTGGGAAAGATTGAGGGCAGGAGAAGGGGACGACAGAGGAGGAGATGGCTGGATGGCATCACGGACTCAATGGACATGAGTTTGGGTAAACTCCGGGAGCTGGTGATGGACAGGGAAGCCTGGCATGCTGCAGTCCATGGGGTCGCAAAGAGTCTGACACCGAGTGACTGAACTGAACTGAATGAAACTTCAAAAATGTGTACTTCTCATTCTATTCATTTGGAGCCACATGACCTCTTCATATTTAATAATAAGCATTCAAAACTGTTACTTTATATTAGTGCATTTTAAATGCCAGGAAAATGGTAGACATACTTAAGAAGAATAACTAAAGCAATAATTCAGTGTTATACCAACATCCTTAAAAGTCTAGAGTCATATGCTTACAGTTTATAAATTTAATTGAATCCTGAGTGATTATGACTATCAAGTTTGAGGAGATTCCAGGTAAAGGGGCGGAGAAGGCAATGGCACCCCACTCCAGTACTCTTGCCTGGAAAATCCCAAGGACGGAGGAGCCTGGTGGGCTGCAGTCCATGGGGTCGCTAAAGAGTTGGACATGACTGAGCGATTTCACTTTCACTTTTCACTTTCATGCATTGGAAAAGGAAATGGCAACCCATTCCAGTGTTCTTGCCTGGAGAATCCCAGGGACGGGGGAGCCTGGTGGGCTGCCATCTATGTGGTCGCACAGAGTTGGACATGACTGAAGCGACTTAGCAGCAGCAGCAGCAGGTAAAGAGGAAAACTTGAGACAGGATTTGGAGACAGGAATATGTAAGGTGTCTGAGGAATAGAAAACTATTCAGTTTGGCTAAATCAGACAATAAACCAAGAGATAAGGCTGAAAGAAGACACCCAGAATGTAAATCAAGGATTGAAAACCAGATTGAGGTATCTGTGCATGATTCAGAGGGCAATAAGGGCATGCTGAATTTTTTTCAGCAAGGATCTTGTATGATTCGAGCCAGGCTTTAGAAAGATTAACAGAGCAGTGACTTGCAGAACAGAAGGGGGGAGTTAGGGGAGGGCAGGGAAATGGAGCCAGGACTGGAATCAAGGGGCCCCATTGAAGTCATCACAACACTTCTGCTTGGATGGCTCCAGGCATCTCAAATCTAAGATCGCCAAGACAGAAGTCCTCATCTTTTTCCAAAACATCCTCCTCCCTTAAACTGCCCCATCTCAATAAACAGCACCACCACTGACCTAGTCCCTCCAGTCAGAAACTGGATGTCACGTTGGATTCTCCCCTACTCCTATCCCCACATTTTATTCAACGACAGCATGACCCCAAAATGATGTCCTTTATCTAACCACTTATCTCCATTTTCCCTGCCCAAACTCCAGTCTGGGTCTATGCATCATACACCTCCATCAGGACAGCTAAAACACCCTCCTGAGTGTTGACCATTTGCTCATATTCTCCAAATGGCACTCCAGAGAGTTCTGCACAAAGTGTAAATCAGATCATATCACCTTTCAGTTTATAATCCTAAAATGGTTGTCTGTTGCATTAAAAATAATATCCAAAATTTACCTTAGCCTAAAAGGTCTTACCAGAGAAGGCAATGGCACCCCACTCCAGTACTCTTGCCTGGGAAATCCCATGGACGGAGGGGCCTGGTAGGCTACAGTCCATGGGGTCGCACACAGTCAGACACGACTGACGGGACTTAGCAGCAGCAGCAAAAGGCCTTACATATTCTGCTCTCTACTTAACCTTCAGATTTCATTTCTCTTCCTCTTATTTATGATTGCTTAACCTTCCCTCAGCCACTTGAACATATCAGGCTTATTCTCACCTCAGAGTCCTTTTAGTCTCTGGGAACTTTTAGTCTCAGTAGTATAGCTGAAAACAAGAGCCAGAGGAATAGCAACTAGAACTCATTTTTTCATTGTGAGTTTTTAAAGAGCAAGGATGATATATCACTCATGAAATCTATTCATAGATTTTCAACCGCTATTGTGTTGATTTTTGGTTTGTGGTTATAGCAGCTATTGTAGAAACTGACTGTAATAAAGAGGGTCATCTTGTAGAGAGCCCCCAAACAAAAGACTCTGCTAGCTTGCTTCTTCCCCTTGACCCTCTGGAGTGACATCTGGTTGACCCAAACCAGAATATCAAAGGTGATAGAATGGAGAAGAGGGGTGGAATCTCCTCTCTAAAACCTGCTCTGAGGTCTCATGGACTCCTCCCACCCCACCTCCAACACTTCCCTCCACCATGTCAGTTTCTCTAGAACCCCTGGTTTATTCAGATGCACAAAGCTTCTTCTACTTCACGTTACAGTAAGCAAATATTTTCCTTGAACATATAAACATCTCCTCCCTTTTCCTGCTATGTGTCTTATCCCAATTACAGTCCCAAACAAACCCATCCTTAATATTTTAAAATGTATCTATCCCAAACATTTTCTATGCATATATGCATCACTGAGTTTTAAAAATTATCTCAAAATTCTGTGGCTGAAAAAAATCATTTTTTTTTTCAACTCAGGGGGCCTATAGATTGGAACTCTAGATAGGGAATAATGAGGATGACTTGTCCTATTCTGCAATGTTCTGAGCTCAGTTGGTTATTCAGGAAAACTCTCTGACTTGATGCTGGAGACTGAAACCAACTGAAGATTTGGTCACTCATACTCTGGAGCCTGAGATGACTCAAAAATTAGGACTGATGACTGGAGAGTTGTTTGCTGAAGAAAAATCTAGACTAACACAATAGGAACAAAGGTGGGGACTGTACCAAGGCTGAAGGAAAAGCACCCACATACCAAGTTTCTCTGGTGAGAGGGAGCACAACACATTAGAAGTAATGAGAGGAAGTCCGTGAGGCTATACACACACAGACACACACACAGGTGAGAAGGAAGTCTTTTGCAAGGGGCCAGACCCCACATGGCCTTACAGCTCAGTTTTAAATTTGTATTTTACCTTAAGAGCAGTGAGGACCCAGTTAAAGTCTTAAGCAAGAGGGTGAGCATTGGAGGTTAGACTGCAATATCTTTTGGGAGGGGGACACAATTCATTTCATAACACATGCTAACAGCATTCCACTGTTGTTAGTCCCTAGGTGCTCCACCATTGCTTGTAGGTTACCTTGAACTTTCTCACACCACTATAGTATCTTCATTAAAGTCTCTTAGGTAAAACACTTCAAGTTTGCCAGAGTTGCTTTGGGACCCTGACCTATAAATACACTGTGAGAGCTATTTAATAAATAAAATGGAATGGACTTGGTTGGTGATGGGCTGCATTTGTAGGGAGTGGAAATAAGAGAATGAGAAGTTAATTTCCAAGTTTCTATCTTGTTGTTTATTGATGAGTGCAGTGCTTTTCACTGAGACCAGGTGTGCATAGAAGGACCACTGCACAGGAGACTATGACATATTTTGAGACAGATGAAGAATGTATAACACACATACATATAAAATCTGAATGTCTGTGCATTACAGAATTTATATACTCTGTACATTAAAAGTCAGCATGAATTCAAATTCTGGTCCTGCCACTTATTAGTTGAGCCATCTAAGACCTTATTATGTTCGGTTTTGTCTGTAAAATAAACGTCATAATATCTGGGTCATAGTGCTGCTGTCAGGATTGATGAGAAGAGTCATATAAAGCAATTAGCAAAATGTCTGACATTTAGTAAAATCAATAAATGTTAGTGTTAGCCAGTATTAGTTTTACACACTTAATTTCCATCTGGAGAAAGTATCACCAACAATAAAGGGTTTGAAATGATCCACCGGAATGTGTTCTAATTCCTATTTTCCACTGAAAATTTAAAACAATTTTAAATGCAGTACAGGACTGGAAAAAATAAATCTTGCTAGCAGGCTTGTACTTCTAAAGCTTTCTCTTTTCTATTTCATTTTGAACTCAGTAAGCCTATTTAAAAGAGTTGCTAACATTGATGCTGGATATCAGTTGGAGATTTGGATAAATTTCAAAGCAATGTAGATGCTTTAGGATGTCAAAGGGGCTTTGGAAAATTATGTAGCCTGACCTCTCATTTTTGGATGAGGAAATTAAGATCTGAGAGGTTAAATGACTCATCTGAGGCCACACAACTAGAGGCAGAGTTGGGACTAACATCCAGGCCTTGTGATTCATCAATTGGCCCTTTCATCTCCAACATGGCAGCTTTTAGCAAAACAGTCCAGAAAAAATGTTTACTGTACAGATTTTAAATTTATATACTGAATGCCCCCAAAAAGATACATGTTAAAATGAAGAATGAGGCACCAAAGTAGGATTTCAAAAGCATACAGGGTTTTGATAAATCCACTCTAATGATTCCTTTTGAAAAATAGATGAATGATTAACTATTGCCATTTTTAGAGTTTTATTGGACAGTAAGGAGATCAAACCAATCAATCCTAAAGGAAATCAACCCTGAATATTCATCAGAAGGACTGATGCTGAAGCTCCAAAACTTTGGTCACCTGATGTGAAGAGCTGACTCGTTAGAAAAGACCCTGATGCTGGGAAAGATTGAAGGCAGGAGGAGAAAGGGATGACAGAGGATGAGATGGTTGGATGACATCACAAACTCAATAAACATGAGTTTGAGGAAGCTCCAGGAGATGGTGAAGGACAGGGAAGCCTGGCGTGCTGCAGTCCATGAGGTCACAAAGAGTCAGACATGACTAAACAGCTAAACAACAATTTTGTAGATTTGGTGTTTTTTTTTTTCCCTCTGCAACAATGAATTAACTTAATGCTATGTTCAAAAGTATTCATTCTAAAAAGTTTCTATTTTAAAGAATTCTGACTCAATATACCAATGAAATGGTTATGTACCTTTTAATAATCAATCTGGTTCTCAAATACTGAGTTCACTTTACACAGTGGCTGGTATATATAGACATACAGCAAATATTTAATGAATTAAAAAAATTTATTCTGTAACAACAGTTAGTTATATGTGTAAAAGGCTCACCTCTGTCAAGGGTTGGACATTCTGTTTAAAATATCTTTGGTCTTTCTGAGGTGGATCTGCCTAGGTCTAGACTCCCTTTCATACCAAGAGAGTCTGCATGGATGGAGAACCAGGTGACCTATGGCTTGGCAGGATCCCAGAATATGCTTCTGAACATTACAACTGGATCAATCATGCTGTGACATTTGTGTGTACTTATGTGGAACCAATGAAATGAGTTTCCTTGCTTAGATAGAATTAAAACCAGAGATATCTATTTCTTCAAATCATCTTTACTAGTGTTAAAAAAAAAAGAGGAGCCATAAGATAATGAAAATTTCAGGGCAAAATTAGAGGAAAATTAAAATATATTTTTCGATACTGAGAGAAAAGGATATAATTTTTTATTTATAAAAGAGTATGCTTGGTAGACATAATATTTAAGAAAAAAGCCAACCTAACTGAACTGGATTATGTTAAAAGAATTTTATCATCTCAAAGACTGGTATCCATAGCAACTGAGACATCTCTATACTTACTTTTTCTATCCACAACAAGGGAAATAAACAGCCAAAGAGCTTGCTATTTTATGATATCATTATATCATAGCTAATAAATTATTATTTGACTGAGACATCTTAACTAACTATACTTTCAAAACAGGGCCCCTTCCAAAAAAAAAATAAGAAAATGTAACCAAAATACAGAAATGAAAAATCAGCTCACAACAGAGAGTTGGAACAGCACATCTAATGATGGAAGAAGTTATTTTCTGATCTTGGTCCCATGCTGGCTGATGTCCAATGCAGAGAAGCATATTCTGGGATCCTGCCAAGACATAGGTCACCTGGTCCACCATCCATGCAGACTCTCTTGGTATGAAAGGCAGTCTAGACCTAGACGGGTCCAGCTCAGACAGACCAAAGATATTTTAAACAGAATGTCCAACCCTTGACAGAGGTGAGCCTTTTACACATATAACTAACTGTTGTTACAGAATAATTTTTTTTCATTCATTAAATATTTGCTGTATGTCTATATATACCAGCCACTGTGTAAAGTGAACTCAGTATTTGAGAACCAGATTGATTATTAAAAGGTACATNAAGAGACAGAGCTCAGACAGACCAAAGATATTTTAAACAGAATGTCCAACCCTTGACAGAGGTGAGCCTTTTACACATATAACTAACTGTTGTTACAGAATAATTTTTTTTCATTCATTAAATATTTGCTGTATGTATATATATACCAGTCACTGTGTAAAGTTCTAAGGATATTAGATGTGAATGAGGCAGTCCCAGATGACAAGTTCACATCTTATGTAGAATCTAGATATATCAAATTTCTGATTAAGAGGAGAAGAGACACTCTAATATCCATTTATGATCAGCACATCATTATACAATATCCTTAGTACCCAGGACAGTTTCTTGCAAACAACTGACACAAAATTGTTGACTGAATACAAGAACTCGAGGGTATGATCAGGATGATGCTAACAATATTGAAATTATCTGTAGGTGGGAGATCTTCAAAACACAAAGCCTCAAGTTTTAGTTAATGAAAGGAATGCAGTTTAAAAATTTTTATAAATATAATTAAAGTTTTCAGAAATTTGTGATAAAGCTGTGATTTGAATTTGTGCACCCTGGCTCCAGAGATTTTTGTGCTTAACCACTATACTATGCCACCTTTCTTGAGCAAAGCAGAACAGAAAGGGAGGATACATGTTAAATTATTTCTACAGCTGCATTTATTAAAATAATAATAATAATAATGAAGTGCAAATTGAAAACCCTTAGAAGCCAAACATACAGGCTGAACTACACCCGTTCATTTATTCACTCATTTATTCAACAAATATTCATTGTGCCTCCCTGAGCCAGGCATTCTTCTGAGCATCATGATTTTCACGTGAAAAAACATTAAACCATTGCCCTCATGGTCTATTTTCTGCATAGGATTGGCTACCTTCAAACACACCTATGATTTACTTATTTATTAAGCTAATTGTCTCTTTTTAACAGAATGTAAATTCTATGAGGACATAAAATTTTATATTTTGCTACCTGAAAAAAACTGTCTTTAGAACAGTGATTGGAACATGGCAATAAACAATTGTAGAATGAATGATTCATGGAATTTACTTTTTAGTGAGGGAAAGTGTAGGGTTTTAAAATGAAATAATACTTAGCTATATGTGCAGGGCAAGATCATAAATGTACTATGCCCCATTTCTCTAAAATACAGCAGAGTGAAAGTATTAGTCGCTCTACTGTGTCTGACTGTTTGCAGCACCATGGACGGTAGCCCAGCAGGCTCCCCTGTCCATGCAGTTCTCCAGGCAAGAATACTCTCCAGGAGCGGGTTGCCAGTTTTTACCCATGGGATCTTCCTGACCCAGGGATCAAACCAACAGCAAAGATAATTCTTAATTACTATTGGATTTAGAAGGACATTATAAGTTTTAAGCAAGTTGTGAAAACACGTTGAAATCCTGGGAAGACTGTCATCCCTAAAATAAAGTCTGTTTCTGAATGCATTCTATTTTAAAGTATCAGGGAGATAAATCTGAATGTGTACTTAATAATTTCAGCATTACTCCAGCAAGTCATAAATGATACAGATAATGCAATCACCAGGAATTCTGCCAGATGCTCAAAACCCCACACTGGCTAACATCTGCACTATTTTACACATTCTATTCTATCCCTATATTTGCCTTCCTTCTTTCAGCAACCCTTTATATTTTCCTTTTTTTTTTTTTTTATTACAAAGAAGTCCCACTTTTTACTGAAGGTATACAAATCCTTTTGCTCAGAAGGAAAAGAGCTCTCCCTTTTCTTGGGTGATAGATACGCCTTTTTCACAGCTCCCAGTTTTCTCTTCTACCAGTGCTTTCCATGTTGGTTAAAGCATTTGTAGAGATAGCTGAAGAGTCTGTTAAGGTTGTGCAGTTCATCAGTGAACATCCTATTTCTAACCATTCTCTTCTTTTGGATACAACACTGCAATTAATTCTCCTTCCAGCCTCAAAACCATATGGGGCCCTTGATCAGTTCTTTGGGGTGCTTTTCAAAGTTGCCCAGGATCCCAACATTGTCATATACCCCAAGCATGTCCCTCTTCTCTTTCCAATGGTCAGCCACTTTGGGGGCAGGAGGGTGACCGTTACATGGAACAGTCTGGGAACACCCAGAGAGAAACTGCTGCAGGCCAGAGGCACTGGTCCCATAGCCTGCCACCCAAGAGATGTTCCCTGCCATTGTTCTCATCTCTCCCCTACAACAGCTTACCACAGGAGCACAGGAGGGAGGGCCAAACGTGGCCTTCAAGGAGATCAGAACCTTCCCCACTGGGGGTCACATGGGTACCAGGTGCAAGCAGCCATCTTGGGCTTTACTGCAGCAGCTCTTTGTCTTTTAAACATTTTTGGGGATTCCCTGGTGGTCCAGTGGTTAGGACTCTGTGCTTCCAGTGCAGGGGATATGGATTTGATCCCTGGTTGGGGAAGTAACATCCCACAAGCCTGTGCAGCATGGCCAAATAAACAAACAAAATTTCCTCCCCAGCCTTAACTAAACATTAATCTACTTTCTGTCTCCATAGATTTCCCTATTCTGGATTTTAATTTTGAGTAGAAGTGTAAATATGTGCTCTTTTGTGACTGGCTCCCTTCAGGTTAGGATATTATCAAGGTTAATTCAAGTTATAGCATGTTTCAGTGCTTTATTTTTATTTTTTGCCCAAATAATATTTCATTGTATGAATATACATCCTTTTGTTTATCCACTCATCTGTCGATGAATATTTAGGTTGTTTCCACCTTTGGGCTATGGATAATGCTGCTATGCACACTCATATACAAGGTTTTGTGTGAACATGTGCTTTGTTTTCTCTTGGATATGTTCTAGGAGTAGAATTGTTAGGGCATGTGGTAACTATGTTTAATCAGTTAAGAAACTGTTTTCCAAAGCAGCCACATTTTACATTCCCACTAGCAATTCCATTTTGAACTGATTGTTGTATATGGTGTGAGTTAAGGGAGGGAAATAGATGGGGAAAAGGTGGAAACAGTGTCAGACTTTATTTTTTTTGGCTCCAAAATCACTGCAGATGGTGACTGCAGCCATGAAATTAAAAGACACTTACTCCTTGGAAGAAAATTTATGACCAACCTAGACAGCATATTCAAAAGCAGAGACATTACTTTGCCTACTAAGGTCCGTCTAGTCAAGGCTATGGTTTTTCCAGTAGTCATGTATGGATGTGAGAGTTGGACTGTGAAGAAGGCTAAGCGCCGAAGAATTGATGCTTTTGAACTGTGGTGTTGGAGAAGACTCTTGAGAGTCCCTTGGACTACAAGGAGATCCAACCAATCCATTCTGAAGGAGATCAGCCCTGAGAGTTCTTTGGAAGGAATGATGCTAAAGCTGAAACTCCAGTACTTTGGCCACCTCATGCGAAGAGTGGACTCATTGGAAAAGACTCTGATGCTGGGAGGGATTGGGGGCAGGAGGAGAAGGGGACAACAGAGGATGAGATGGCTGGATGGCATCACTGATTCGATCGATGGAGTCTGAGTGAACTCCGGGAGTTGGTGATGGACCGGGAGGCCTNAGATGTGTATAAGAGACAGGAGTGGACTCATTGGAAAAGACTCTGATGCTGGGAGGGATTGGGGGCAGGAGGAGAAGGGGACAACAGAGGATGAGATGGCTGGATGGCATCACTGATTCGATCGATGGAGTCTGAGTGAACTCCGGGAGTTGGTGATGGACCGGGAGGCCTGGGGCGCTGCAATTCATGGGGTCGCAAAGAGTTGGACATGACTGAACTGAACTGAACTGAACTGAAGGTTCCGATTGCATTCCTTTGTATGTCATCTCATTGTCCTAGAACCATTTTTTTGAAAAGACTATTCTTTCCCCATTGAGTGATCTTTGGCATCTGTGTTAATCAGTTAATCATTAAGGTACTGATTTATTTCTAAACTCTCAATTCTACTCCACTGATCTGTGGTAGCCCTCCTTATCTTCAAGGGATACATTTGTTCCAAGACCCACAATGTATGTCTGAAACCATGTGCTGTGCTGTGCTTAGTTGCTCAGTCATGTCTGACTCGTTGCAACCCTGTGGACTGTATGTAGCCCACCATGGATAGTACCAAATCCTATATATACTATTTTTTTTCCTATACTTACATACCTATGGTAAAAGTTAATTGATAAATTAGGCACAGTACGAGATTAACAACAACAATAATAAAATAGAATAAAAACAACAACAACAACAATAGAATAAAAAAATAGAATAAGAGTATTTAACAATATACTCTATTGTTCATACCATGTGAATGTGGTCTCTCAAAATATTTTATTATGCAAATGTAATGCCTTTTTCACCTTAACTAAATATATACCCTGCACTATGGCCATAACTTTTGCAGTTTGAGGTACAGCAGCAAAACTAGCATGAATTTCTTTTTTCTCCTCATAATTTCGTGGACAGAAGAGTTGTTTTTACTGTATATCTTGGCAACTTCAGCATATGATTTTTTTTCCTTATTGAGAACTTTCACCTTTCCAGTTGAAGCATATCTTGGGCATATCCAAACTGCCAGCATCCCTACTCTTGCTCTTTGAGGCCATTATTAAGTAAAGTAAGGGTTTCCTGAACACAAGCACTCTGATACCACAACAGTCTGATAACCACAACTGTGACTAAGTGACTAACAGGCGGGATAAACTGGAATAAGGGATGATTCATATCTCAGGTGGGATGAAATAAAATGTTGTGAGATTTTTTCATGCCACTGAGAATGGCTCATGAATTTAAACTTATGAATTGTTTATGTATGGAATTTTTCCATCTATTATTTTCAGACTGTGGTTGACTGCAGGTTAACTAAAACTGTAGAAAGTGAAAACAAGGGTAAGGGGAGGCCACTGTATATGTTTATTATCAGGCTAGTAGTACTAGGTTGTCTTTGTTACCATTTTTTGTAGTAATCTTTGAAGTCAGAAAGTGTGAGTCTCTAATTCTCCATTTTAGGACTTTCATTTCTGCTATTTTTGGCCCCTTTAATTTCATATGAATTTTAGAATGAGTCAGTTTCTATAGTGGTCAACTTCTATAAAGAAACCAGCTCAGAATCAGATATTGGCACAAAACAGACATATGTATCAATGCAGCAGAAAAGCGAGCCCCCCAAATAAACCCACACAACTGTGGTCAATTAATCTTCAACAAAGGAGGCAAGAATATACAATGGAGAGAACGGTCTCTTCAGGAAGTGGTGTTGGTAAGGTTGGACAGCCGCATGTAAGTCAATGAAATTAGAACCTACTCTCACAGCATACACAAAAATAAACTCAAATGGCTTACATACATAAATATAAGCCTTAACACTATAAAACTCCTAGAAGAGAATATAGACAAAACATTCTTTAACATAAATCATAGCAATGTTTTCTTAAGTCAGTGTCCCAAGGCAACAGAAATAAAAGCAAAAACAAACAAATGGAACCTAATCAAGCTGCCAAACCTTTTTACAGTAAAAGGAAAGCATAAACAAATGAAAGGCAACCTATGGACTAGAAGAAAATATTTGCAAATGATGTGACCAACAAGCGCTTAATTTTCAAAATATACAAATGGCTTATACAATTCAATAATATCGAAAAAGCAAACACCACTATCAAAAAGTGGGCAGAAGGCCTAAGCAGACATTTCTCCAAAGAAGACATACATATGGCCAACAGGCACAGAAAAGATGGTCAACATTGCTAATTATTAGAGAAATGCACATCAAAACACAATGAGGTACCACCTCACACCAATCAGAATGGCCATCATTAAAACTTCACAAGTAACAAATGCTGGATATGATATGGAGAAAATGGAAATCCCCTACACTGTTGGTGGGGATGTAAATTGATACAGCCACTGTAGAAACAGTATGGAGGTTCCTCAGAAAACTAATGATTGAGTTGCCATAAGATCCAGCAATCCCACTTCTGGGCATATACTGGAGAAAACCATAATTCAAAGATATATGCACCCCACTGTTCATTGCAAGCACTCTTAACAATAGCCAATACATGGGAGCAACCTAAATGTCCATCAGCAGATGAATGGATGAAGATGTGGTGCATATATACACTGAAATATTATTCAGCCATAAAAAGGATAAAGTGATGCCATTTGTAGCAACATGGATGGACCTAGATATTATCAGACTAAGTGCAGTGACAGAAAGAGAAAGACAAATGCCATATGATATCATATATATGTGGATAAAATATGACAAAAATGATCTTATCTATGAAATAGAAAGACTCACAGACATAAAAAACAGACTTGAGATTTACCAAGGAAAAGAGGTAGTGAGTGAGGGATGAATTGGGAGTTTGGGATCAGCAGAGGCAAGCTATTATACCTAGAATGGATAAACAACAAAGTCCTATTGTATAGCACAGGGAATGATATTCAATATCCTGTGATAAACCATAATGGAAAAGAATATGAAACATAATGTATGTACATGAATAACTGAATCACTTTGCTGAATGGCAGATATTAATAAAACACTGTTAATCAACTATACTTGAATAAAGGAAATTTTTTTTAAAAAGAAAGAAATGCTAAAGTCCTGTTTCTCCTGGGAAGAAAGCCCTCCAGCTAGGAACTCAGAGGAGAGAGATCCCTGTCTTCTGGCTGCAACAGTCTGGCGTAAACTCTCTGCCTCATTGAGCTGGGAGAGGAGAAGGAGAGTGTGGTCCTGGTTCACCTTTCTTACCAAATTTTTGTTGATTTTAACAGATGTTTCTTCATTTGCTGTTCATTCTTAGGACCATTTCCAAAAGCTTTCATATTTTTTAAAATAATTTTCAACAGTTTCTCTGTGAAGCAACTCATCAGATATCCTTTAATGTAAGAATTCCAGCAAACCTTCATTTTAATTAGTTTATTCATTGCTCACTTATAGCAGAATGACTATGGAGTAAACGCAGTCCATTCATTAATTCCAAATAGGTTTGTATCAACTAGTAACATGATGTGAGATCAACGATTAATAGTAGCAGGAAGCATATGTTGAAACTGTGCTTTATACCCTGGTGAGATCATAGGCAGTAAGAGAAAACAGCTCATAGAAGGTGTGGTTTTATGACTGATTAGATAGATACCTGGGAAGGGCACAAAACGCACGCCCAACCCACAGAGACTGAACCAGAACTGTGTCTGAGTGTCTCCTGTGGAGGTATGGGTCAGCAGTGGCCTGCTGCAGGGGCTCTGGGTGCAGCAAACCTGGGTATGGCATAAGTACTCTTGGAGGAAGTTGCCATTAACCCCACCATAGAATGAACAGAACTTACACAGGACTGAGGAAACAGACTCTTGGATGGCACAAACAAAACCTTGTGCATACCAGGACCCAGGAGAAAGGACCAGTGATCCCACAAGAAACTGACCCAGACATGCTCATGAGTGTCCAGGAGTATCCAATGGATGTGTGAGTCAGCAATGGCCTGCTGCAGGGTCGGAGGCACTGTGTGCAACAGTGTGTACATAGGACCTTTTGAAGGAGGTCGCCATTATCTTCATTACCTCCACCATAATTTGGCCTCAGCTCAAGCAACACGAAGGGAACACAGCCCACCCTTCAAAAGAAAATTGGATTAAAGATTTAATGAGCATGGCCCGACCATCAGAACAAGACCCAGTTTCCCTCCTCAATCAGTCTCTACCATCAGGAAGCTTCCATAAGCCTCTTATCTTTATCCATCAGAGGGCAGACAGAATGAAAACCACAATCACAGAAAACTAACCAAATTGATCACATTGATCATAGCCTTGTCTAGCTCAGTGAAACCAAGCCATGCCATGTAAGGCCACACAAGATGGACAGGTCATAGCAGAGAGTTCTGACAAAACATGGTCCACTGGAGAAGGGAATGGCAAACCATTTCAGTATTTTTGCCTTGAGAACCCCATGAATAGTATGAAAAGACAAAATGGTATGACACTGAAAGATGAACTCCCCAGGTCAGTAGGTACCCAATACACTACTGGAGAAGAATGGAGAAATAACTCCAGAAAGAATGAAGAGATGGACCCAAAGCAAAAACAACACCTCGTTGTAGATGTGACTGGTAATGGAAGTAAAGTTAGATGCTGTAAAGAGCAATATTGTGTAGGAACCTGGAATGTTAGGCTCATGAATCAAGGCAAATTGGAAATGGTCAAACAGGAGATGGCAAGAGTCAACATCAACATTCTAGGAATCACTGAACTAAAATGGACTGGAATGGGTGAATTTAACTCAAATGACCATTATATATATTACTGTGGGCAAGAATCACAAGAATCCTTTAGAAGAAATGGAGTAGCCATCATAGTCAAAAAAAGAGTCTGAAATTCAGTACTTGGATGCAGACTCAAAAACAACAGAATGATCTCTGTTCATTTCCAAGGCAAATCATTCAATATCATGGTAATCCAAGTCTAAGCCCTGACCAGCTATGCTGAAGAACCTTAATGGTTCTATGAAGACCTACAAGACCTTTTAGAATTAATACTCCCCCCCTCCAAAAAAATATGTCCTCTTCATTATAGGGGACTGAAATGCAAGAGTGGGAAGTCAAGAGATACATGGAATAACAGGTAAATTTGACCTTGGAGTACAAAATGAAGCAGAGAAAAGGCTAACAATGTTTTGCCAAGAGAACACACTGGTCATAGCAAACACCCTCTTCCAACAACACAAGAGAAGACTCTACACATGGACATTACCAGATGGTCAATACTGAAATCAGATTGATTATATTCTTTGCAACCAAAGATGGAGAAGCTCTATACGGTCAGCAAAAACAAGGCCGGGAGCTGACTGTGGCTCAGATAATGAACTTCTTATTGCCAAATTCAGACTTAAATTGAAGAAAGTAGGAAAAACCATTAGACCATTCAGNATGGACATCACCAGATGGTCAACACCGAAATCAGATTGATTATATTCTTTGCAACCAAAGATGGAGAAGCTCTATACGGTCAGCAAAAACAAGGCCGGGAGCTGACTGTGGCTCAGATAATGAACTTCTTATTGCCAAATTCAGACTTAAATTGAAGAAAGTAGGAAAAACCATTAGACCATTCAGGTTTGACCTAAATAAAATCTCTTATGATTATACTGTGGAAATGAGAAATAGATTCAAGGGATCAGATTTGATAGACAGAGTGCCTCAAGAACTATGGACAGAGGTTCATGACGTTGTTCAGAAGGCAGTGATCAAGACCATCCCCAAGAAAAAGAAATGTAAAAAGGCAAAATTGTTGTCTGAGGAGGCCTTACAAATAGCTGAGAAAAGAAGAGGAGCTAAAGGCAAAGGAGAAAAGGAAAGATATACCCATTTGAATGCAGAGTTCCAAAGAATAGCAAAGAGAGGTAAGAAAGCCTTCCTCAGTGATCAGTGCAAAGAAATAGAGGAAAACCATAAAATGGGAATGACTACAGATCTCTTCAAGAAAATTAGAGATACCAAGGGAACATTTCATGCAAAGATGGGCACAATAAAGGACAGAAATAGTATGGACCTAACAGAAGCAGAAGATATTAAGAAGAGGTGGCAAGAATACACAGAAGAACTGTACAAAAAAGATCTTCACAACCCAGATAATCATGATGGTGTGATCACTCACCTAGAGCCAGACATCCTGGAATGTGAAGTCAAGTGGGCCTTAGAAAGCATCACTATGAACAAAGCTAGTGGAGGTGATGGAATTCCAGTTGAGCTATTTCAAATCCTAAAAGATGATACTGTGAAAGTGCTGCACTCAATAGGCCAGAACTGAGAAAACTCAGCAGTGGCCACAGGACTGGAAAAGGTCAATTTTCATTCGAATCCCAAAGAAAGACAATGCCGAAGAATGCTCAAACTACCACACAATCGCACTCATCTCACATGCTAGCATAGTAATGCTCAAAATTCTCCAAGCCAGGCTTCAACAGTATGTGAACCGTGAACTTCAAGATGTTCAAGTTGGTTTTAGAAAAGGCAGAGGAACCAGAGATCAAGTTGCCAACAGCCGCTGGATCATGGAAAAAGCAAGAAAGTTCCAGAAAAACATCTATTTCTGCTTTATTGACTATGCCAAAGCCTTTGACTGTATGGATCACAACAAATTGTGGAAAATTCTGAAAGAGATGGGAATTCCAGACCACTTGACCAGCCTCTTGAGAAATCTGTATGCAGGTCAGGAAGCAACAGTTAGAACTGGACATGGAAGAATGGACTTTCCCTAAATGGGGAAAGGAGTACATCAAGGCTGTATATTGTCACCCTGCTTATTTAACTTATATGCAGAGTACATCATGAGAAATGTTGGGCTGGATGAAGCATAAGCTGGAATCAAGATTGCTGGGAGAAATATCAATAACCTCACATATGCAGATGACACCACCCTTATGGCAGAAGTGAAGAGGAACTAAAGAGCCTCTTGATGAAAGTGAAACAGGAGAGTGAAAAAATTGGCTTAAAGCTCAACATTCAGAAAACTAAGATCCTGACATCCAATCTCATCACTTCCTGGCAAATAGATGGGGAAATAATGGAAACAACGACAGAGTTTAGTTTCTTGGGCTCCAAAATCACTGCAGATGGTGATTGCAGCCATGAAATTAAAAGATGATTGCTCCTTGGTAGAAAAGTTATGACCAACCTAGACAGCATATTTAAAAGCAGAGACATTCCTTTACCAACAAAGTCCATCTAATCAAAGCTGTGGTTTTTCCAGTAGTCATGTATGGATGTGAGAGTTGGACTATAAAGAAAGCTTAGCGCTGAGGAACTGATGCTTTTGAACTATGGTGTTGAAGAAGACTCTTGAGAGTCTCTTGGACTACAAGGAAATCCAACCAGTCCATCCTAAAGGAAATCAGTCCTGAGTATTGATTGGAAGGACTGAAGCTGAAGCTGAAACCCCAATACTTTGGTCACCTAATGCAAAGAACCAACTCATTGGAAAAGATCCTGATGCTGGGAAAGACTGAAGGCGGGAGGAGAAGGGGACAACAAAGCATGAGATGATTGGATGGCATCACCGACATTATGAACATGAGTTTGAGTTGGTGATGGACAGGGAAGCCTGGCATGCTGCAGTCCATGGGGTCACAAAGAGTCAGAGACGAATTAGCAACTGAACTGAACCAAGACAGACATCAAACGTGTGTGCTCAGTTGCTTCAATCATGTCCAACTCTTTGGGACTCCGTCGACTGAGGCCCGCCAGGCTTCTCTGTCCACAAGAATCTCCAGGCAAGAATACTGAAGTGGGTATCCATGCCCTCCTCCAGGGGAACTTATCCACCCAGGAACCGAACCCACATCTCTTGCGTCTTCTGCATCGTAGGCAGATTCTTTACCTCTGAGCCACCGGGGCAGCCCAGCCAACATACAGTAACACAAATGATTAAATTTCTAAAACTCAACATGTTGTATGGCCTTGAAGAAGCTGTGAACCAACTAGTCTCTTTACCTTTCAGAAACAGTTTGGAAAACAGGACCTTAATTCAAACTCAGCTTGATTTCTGTGCTGAAAATAAGCAATGTCAGTGGTATAAAACAGGAAACGTTGATTAAGTCTCATGTGAGTTTTAAAAGCTAAATGCTTGGAAAAGCTCTAGTCATTTGCAACAATCACGTTTACATCGACATCGATGAGAATGAGGTACTGCTAAATCTCAGAATCATTCTCAGCTCTAGAAGGCATTTCATATTGTCTAAAGTCTTAAGAGAGGTGCTGAGGAAGCACCTGATGTGACACGGTGAATATTAAGAACACAGAGTCCTTTTGTTTGCAGTTGTGCCTTTTCTTTGATGTTAAAACCTAGCATCCAAGAATTACCAATGATAGAAATAGAAGAACCTATGTTTTCTAAAGATACTTCAGGAGGAAGAGATGTATTGTGCTCAAGTGTAATTATTTGTTTTGACTCTAGAGGTTCCTGATCCCCAGTGGACTTTAAAAAATCATTTCCATAATGCTTTTAGAACTTCTAAGCAGAAAATATGAGAGCAGCAGGGGACTGACATTTAGTTTATTAGATCAGAACTGAGGTTTCTCGCCCTGATGCCTGCAATTACTGAAAAGGCACCCTTTCCCCAGATAAACTTTGCCTGCCCCTTTTCCCCCAACACACATATCTGTGTGTCCAGAACCAGCAAGAAATGGTATTTATTCAGTTGGGTTTCATTTTGTAAGTTGACTTTTGAATCCTTTCTTAGAATTTCTATACATCATATTAGTTTTCCTTGCACATACAAATTGAGTGATAATAATATAAGTGATACATATATGTGCTTTCTATGTACCAGAATCTGTTCTAATGGATTTGTGTATATTAATTTGTTATTCATCACAACAATCTCAGAAGGAATGTGAGGCATAACGAGAGTAACTTGCAACCCCATGGACTATAGCCCACCAGCTTCCTCCGTCCATGGGATTATTCCAGCAAGAACACTGGTGCAGGTTGCCATTTCCTCCTGCAGGGGATCTTTCTGACCCAGGAATCGAACCTGTGTCTCATATCTCCTGCATTGGCAGGTGGGTTCTTTACCACTAGCACCACCTGGGAAGCCCTCCCAAGGCGAAACAGCTGGCAAAAGGCAGAGCTGGGGTTTGAAGCTGTGACAAACGCTGCAATGGACTGCCTATATATAAATGTTGCTTCTTGAGGCATCAGAATAAATAAATGAGCAGTAGAGTGGTCCAAACAAAGTCAGAATGGCTTTTGGTCTCTGTTCTCTCAGCCTAGTAGTTCATGATTAGGTGAGGGTCTGTATACACACATACAGTTAAGTAGGAATGGTGTCACTACAATGGACTGTAAGTGCCAATGGGCAGATAAAAGTCACATACTGAACTGATTACAAAAGATTTATACAGGCATTTTAGGATTGCAAGATGAGCTTAAGGCTGAAACAGCTGGACCAATAAATAGAACCAAATATGCAGATGTGCTTTCTAAGAAATCAGTTAACTTATGAAGAGTCTGACATTTCCATTAAAAAAGAACTTTATTCACTGATAATCCAAAATCATTTTCTACAGTAATAACAGAACCAAAATTTTATAACCCACTCCAACACAAATTATCACCCTCTCATTATCACTCTCTCTTTAAAATCACTAATTTCTAGTTCTGGTCCTCAAAGCTAGCTGTAAGGGAACCAATACCAAATAAAGGAGATTAAGTGGCTATGCAAAGAAAATATCAATCATCTGTCAAGAACCAGTGCTTCTTAATGTTAAAAAGGTCACTTAATTTGGCCATTGGGAGTTGCAGACAGGGAGCTATGTATATCCTGGAATCATCATTCATATAACTTAATTAACTATAAGCTCTCTGAGGAGCAAAGGTCCTATCTCATATATCTTTGTATATCCTGTGTCTGACTTACAGAGGCAATCAAGAAATACATATTAATTTGATGCAGTAATTGCTACAGAATGTTATTAATGTGTATCATACATAATTTATTATATAAGCTCAGTTGATCAATCAGGCAATTTCCATATGCACAAGGACTAGAAAAACCTGAACTGTGAACCCCAATCCTGCCAGTGCTTTTTGGACCTCAGTTAAAAGGAAAGGAGGAAAAGTATCATATCCTCCAGTAGAGGGAGCCAGATTTTAAGTGTTAACCAAATCACAATTTACTCTCTAGCACTCTTTGCCAGATTCAGAAAGAGGATATCAGCATTTTGATACATAATCTTCACTTCTGAATCTTACATAATACAGCAAAAAATGGTATCATAGAGACCAACACTAAAGGCAAGATTTTTCCTTGTAATTGTTACTTCTTTTTTAACCATTCTCAGTGAGTTTCATCAGAAGTTGTAGGAGGTTTACAACCATTTATTCAGCTTGTGGGTCTCTGAGTTCAAGTAAAACTTACAGATATATAAAGATGTCACTATAGCTTGGTATTTTTTTAAAGTGGGAACTTTTTCATACAATGGTAAAGAGAAGTCCTTTGGTTTTTTACTGAGTTATAATTGACATATAACAATGTATTTATTTTAGGCATACAACATAATGACATACAAAATACAATATATACAATACACAACATAGAACATAATATTGTAAAATGATTACCACAATAAAATTTGTTAACATCCATCACTACATACAGTTACAACTTTTTTCTTGTGATGAGAACTTTAAGATTTAGTTTCTTAGAAACTTGGAAATATGCAATAGAGTATTATTAACTATACTTCCAATGTTGTATATTACCTCCCCAGGACTTATGCATCTTATAACTGGAAGTTTGTACATTTTGACCCCTTCATCCACTTACCCCACTCTTCTGCATCTGGCAACCACTCTTTTCTCTGTATCTATGAGTTTGGTGGGTTTTTTTGTTTTAGATTCTATATATCAGTGAGATCATATAGTATTTCTCTTTGTCTATCTGATATATCATTTAGCATAAAGCCCTTAAGATCCATCCATCTTGTTACAAATGGCAGGATTTCTTTCTTTTTTATGACTAAATAATAGTCCATTGTGTGTGTGTATATATATACACATATAAAATGTCTATATGTACAATGTATAGCTATATATATATAGAATATATTTTATCCATTTATTTATCAATGGACACTCAGGTTGTTTCCATGTTGTGATTATTGTTAAGTAATGCTATAATGAACAGAGTAGTGCAGATATCTCTTCAAGATAGTGATTTCATGTCCTTTGGATAAATACTTAGAAGTTGAATTGCTAGATCATATGATAGTTCTATTCTTAATTTTTTGGAGGAAACTCCATAATGCCTACCTTATTTGCTGTCAGTCAGTCAGTTCAGTCGCTCAGTCGTGTCCGACTCTTTGCGACCCCATGAACTGCAGCACGCCAGGCCTCCCGGTCCATCACCAACTCCCGGAGTTCACTCAGACTCCCTTCCATCGAGTCAGTGATGCCATCCAGCCATCTCATCCTTGGTTGTCCCCTTCTCCTCCTGNATAAGAGACAGCTCATGTTCCATTTATCCTCAGAACTAGCCCAGCCTGAATATTTTAAACCCTGGTAATATTCTCTCTTATCACAAACATTCACCCTCTCATTTTCTCATCCCCTCACTATTCCAAATCCCATAACTTCACCTTACAAGGTCCTCCAGTCTCTTGGCCACTCCATACATCCATGTCTGACCATGCTTTCCTTCTTACAGAGTTTGGACCCATGCATAATATAGCACTTCAGCAACACTCTTAAGAGTTTCAACTGTTTAATCCTTTTATCTACACACCCTCATGCATGAGGATTTTCTTACTTTTTATAAGTAAACTCAGTTTTAATTACTAAGTATATATCCACCACAGAAAACTCTCATAACTCCAGGTAACTCTTCTGAGTCTCATTCCCATTATATCCAAGTATCTGCTAGATGTCCCCACCCGGATGTCCCAAACTCAACATGTCTCAGATAGAACTCATCTTCATCCACATTCCCACTTGTCCTTCAGTGTTCTCTGTCCTCATCAATGGTACCACTGATGTCATCTTGGATTCCCACCTACCCCCCCATATCTAATTAATCACAAAGACCTGCCAACTCTAAATCATAAACTTCTCTGTCTGCTGCTCTCTGTCCACAATGACATCATTTCTCTCCTCACTTTTAGAGTAGTTTCGTCACTGGTCCTTCTGCTTCTAGTCATGCTCCTTCCAAGCATTCTCCACACTGCCGTTATCTTTCTAATCATATTTCTTATCCTATTACTCACTGCTTAAAGCTCAAAACTTCCTGGATCAAGTCTTTTCTTCTCCATGATATACTTGGCATTTTGTGATCTGGTTTCTGTCTTCCTCTACTGCTTCAGTATCTTAGTTAGTTTTGGTTCAGCTCAGTTCAGTCACTCAGTCGTGTCCGACTCTTTGCAACCCCATGAATCACAGCATGCCAGGCCTCCCTGTCCATCACCATCTCCTGGAGTTCACTCAGACTCACGTCCATCAAGTCAGTGATGCCATCCAGCCATCTCATCCTCTGTCGCCCCCTTCTCCTCCTGCCCCTAGTCCCTCCCAGCATTAGAGTATTTTCCAATGAGTCAACTCTTTGCATGAGGTGGCCAAAGTACTGGAGTTTCAGCTTTAGCATCAGTCCTTCCAAAGAACACCTAGGACTGATTTTCTTTAGAATGGACTTGTTGGATCTCCTTTCAGTCCAAGGGACTCTCAAGAGTCTTCTCCAACACCACAAACAAAATACCATAGACTGCGTACCTTAAACAATGAACATTTATTTCTCATAGTACTGGAGGCTGGGAAGTCCAAGATTAAGATGCAGGATGACTAGGTGTCTGAAGTCTCTCCTCCTGCTTGCAGACAGACGGCCTCTGTGTCCTCACATGGTGGGGAAAGAGGAAGGTAGTAGGAGCAAGCTCTGGTCTCTTCATTTATTCCAAAATAAAGACCCCACCCTCATGACCTCATCTAAACCTAATTACTTCCCAAACACCTATCTCATAATACCATCACACTGGAGGTCAAAACTTCAACTTACAAATTTCCTGGAGGACACAGACATTCAGTCAATAACACTTAGCTTCCATCATTTCCGCCACTCTCCCGATCAAGGAATTTTCTAAAATTCATCCTACCTCTGTGACTTTTCTCTAGCTATTGCCTCTGTCTAGAATTCTCTCCTCCTCTCACCTTGCTCAGTGTAAAAATAACCACTTTCTTTTAGGCAAATTTATGCTCTTTCATCAGGTTTCAACTCATGTTTCAACTTATTGAGTAGCCTTCTCTGACTTCCTCCAACAGGCCAAAGAATATCTCTAGAATTCCATTACATTTGCACACATATCTATTATAGAAATCATCATATTACTGTCTATTTATAGGTTTATTTCCCATATAATCTATGGTTTTATATACAAGCCAGTCCTAGTTACTTAATAAATATTTGTGAAATGAGTAAGTATATATATGGACAACATACACTTCTAACAGCACAGCATACTAGATCTTCTGCTTTGAAATGGATTTACTATTCAGGAACCGTTTACAGTACATATATTTTTTAATGTTGGAAAGCAATTTAGCCAACTCCTCAAGTTCAATGGTTTTCTTTAATAAACTTTCAAATTGAGGTATAATATACATTTTGACAGGGCTTCCCTGGTAGCTCAGCTGGTAAAGAATTTGCCTGTTATGTGGGAAACCTGGGTTCAATTCCTGGATTTGGAAGATCCCCTGGAGGAGGGCATGGCAACCCACTCCAGTATTCTTGCCTGGAGAATCCCCAAGGACAGAGAAGCCTAGCAGGCTACAGTCCATGGGATTGCAAAGAGTTGGACATGACTAGCAACAAGCACAGTAAAGCATACATACTGAAAATAAGCATACAAAAGTTTACAGCCCAGTGAATTTTCACAGAGTGACACAGTGTGGTGCCTACCAGCTGGATCAAGAAACAGAGCATTATGCTCCCTGAAACAGCTCTAATGCCCTTCCTAGTCACATCATGACCCCCCAAACGAATCACCATTTCAACTTCTAACACTGTAGGTTAATTTTCCCTTAATTATATGTTTTGAACTTTTTATAAATAAAATTACAGAGTACTTCTTTTTTTTATATCTGTGAACTCAACTATCTTTTCTTTACTTTTTTTGCCTGCCAGGTTTCTTTTTTGGAACCAGTTTTACTGAATTCATGTAGAAGTGTTTTAGCCTTTTAAAAAACAAGGCATTTACTCCAAGCAAACTGGCTTATGGAAAATACAAATTTCACATTACAAGGCTTGGCTATCAAGTATTACATCTCTGTAACAATTTCTTAGTCAACATCTTCAGGTGTTTATCATGAACACTTTTTAAAATGTTTCAGTGAAATTTTCATTTTAGAATATTTTTAGACTTACACAAAACTTGTACAGAGTTCTCATATACCTCTCACTTGGTTTTCCCTATCATTAACATTAGAATTGTACATATGTCACAGTTAAAGAACTAATGCTGATGCCTTATTACTAGGTACTTACTTCATTCAATTCTCCCTAGTTTTTATACAATGCTCTTCTGTTCTAGGATCCCATGCACGATGTCACGTTACATTTAGTAATCATATGTCCTTAGGCTCCTCTTGGCTATGACAGTTTCTCAGACTTTCCTTGTTTTAGATGACCTTGAAAATTTTGATGAATACTGGTAAGATATTTCATAGTGCCCCTTAAATGAGATTTATCTGTTTTCCCACGATTCAACTGGAGTGAGGGGATTTTAGAGGAAGACCACAGAGGTCAAGTGCCATTTTCTTCATATAATATCAAGGGTGTGTGTGCTTTCAGTTGCTCAGTGGTGTCCAACTCTTTGTGACCTCATGGACTGCAGCCCACCAGGCTCATTTGTCCATGCAATTTTTCAGGCAAGAATACTGGGATGGGTTGCCATTTCCTACTCCAGGGGATCTTCTCAACCCAGGGATCAAACTCACATCTCTATATTTCCTGCATTGCAGGTGGGTTCTTCACTGATGAGTCACTGGGAACACCTATCAAGGGTAGATACTACTTATTATTGCTGATTTCGACCTTGATCACTGCATTGAGGTAATGTTTACTAGGAGTGTTTACTAAAAAACTTACTCTTCTTTCCCTATTTCCATACTATTTGGAAGAAAGTCACTATGTGCTGCATACACTGAATAAATTGTATGTTATGCTCACATGCCCTACTGTTCAACTACTGTTTCATTCTTCTGTTTAGAACTAAAATTCTAGAAATATAGAATTATTTGCTGTTTAGCTCTAAACATCTAGAAATATTTTAAAATTCCATCACTGATATTTTCCCATGAATGATCCCCACCCTCATGTCATATAAAGCAGTGATTGAAAGGTGAAATGATCTGCTTACCCTCTACTCAGAAAAACTCCTTCCCTTACTCCAGGACTTGAACTGAAGCAGACTCATTCTTCAGAGAAATCTAAGGTTCTGTAGCATACCATCTGTCTGGCAATCACTTGAGATACTTTTCTTTGCCTGATTTCTCTAAAGTGAGAGGCATTAAATTTGCCTCCACACTTACTTCATCTGCTTTTTTTTTAAAAATCATTTTATCTTGCCTCTCAATTACCCATTTCTTTGAGTCTTGTCTTTCATAGCCACTGTCTTACAGTTATCCAATAAAATCATAAATGCCAACAGCCTCTTTTCTTCTATTTTCCTGCTTTATGAAAAAGCTTTGTACATACTCCACTGGACTTAAAACTACTTATGAGAAAGAGGCATTCTGAAAAGAAATGCTCTTTATTTTATGATTTCCCTATGTTCTTTTCTTCAGTTGGCTTGAAAAGAGAAGTGTTTTAAGATTCCTACATTTGCTTGAGGCTTTTAGAAATATTTCTTTGTTTGAGGTACTTCAGTTTTTAAAAAGTCACTATATATACTATGCAGTTTGTTTTTTAAGTAATGAATAAGGACTTTCTTGTGGCCAATTCTGGGGTCTCATTTTTTAAAAAAAGCCCAATCAACTCTTTAATTGCCAGCATCATATCAGCTATCTTATCAGTATAGTATCTGAAATAAGCCTACTCAGAGTTTGTATGCATATTTAATAAAAATATGAATTAAATACACCAAACATGTACAATATTGAAAAATACTCTACCATTAATCCACTTTTAAAATCTCTTCTCACTTACCAATTATAACTTGAATTTATCCTCTCCCAAATATCTCCAAATTTGTTTTCTTATTTTGGGAATTCCACCCATTTATATAGACTTAAGTTTTATTAAATGAAATTTTTTCTAACAGTTCTCAATATTAGGCCAAAAGCCTATAGAATCTAACATTCTCATGTTCAATAGATAGATGGACATATATTATGCACCTATATGAATTCAACACATTAAGTTTTAAGGGAAAAAAGACTTGCTAATCCTTAGTCTGGTAGTACAATAGAGAATAAAATATTTATAATCAATGAATACTTGATCCTGCCTATATTAAAATGATAAACTGGAACCCCAGGCCACAAGTTTTAGTTGTGTTTAATGAAAATTTCAGAGTGAAATGTGACACAAATCATTTTTAGAAGGTAAAGCAGAGTTAGCCATTGCCCTTCATTTAGAAAGATAAGGGAGAAGAGTCGAACATACACATGCCAGTTATCATAACATTTAAGGTGAATCTATCTGGTCCCATCATTTCATGGGAAATAGATGGGGAAACAGTGGAAACAGTGTCAGACTTTATTTTGGGGGGCTCCAAAATCACTGCAGATGGTGATTGCAGCCATGAAATTAAAAGACGCTTACTCCTTGGAAGAAAAGTTATGACCAACCTAGACAGCATATTCAAAAGCAGAGACATTACTTTGCCAACAAAGGTCCATCTAGTCAAGGCTATGGTTTTTCCACTGGTCATGTATGGATGTGAAAGTTGGACTGTGAAGAAAGGTAAGTGCTGAAGAATTGATGGTTTTGAACTGTGGTGTTGGAGAAGACTCTTGAGAGTCCCTTGGACTGCAAGGAGATCCAACCAGTCCATTCTGAAGGAGATCAGCCCTGGGTGTTGTTTGGAAGGAATGATGCTAAAGCTGAAACTCCAACACTTTGGCCACCTCATGTGAAGAGTTGACTCACTGGAAAAGACTCTGATGCTGGAAGGGATTAGGGGCAGGAGGAGAAGGGGACGACAGAGGATGAGATGGCTGGATGGCATCACTGACTCGATGGACGCGAGTCTGAGTGAACTCCAGGAGTTGGTAATGGACAGGGAGGCCTGGCATGCTGCAATTCATGGGGACGCAAAGAGTCAGACACGACTGAGCAACTGAGCTGAACTGAACTGATACTTCATCATCATGAAGTTGGCTTTCTGTCTAAGTCTGTTTACTGAAAGAAGTACTTGGGCTTTCTTCCCTTATTAGTAGTACTGGAATTTTTTTTTAATTAGAAAAATATCTTTATTATTTCTGCAATATTGCACTATTCACTGTAAAAATCATGATAATGGCTTTTTCACAACTTCATAAATTATGTAAAAATTATTTTCCACCTTCTTTACAGAAGTCCTCCCCCCAGCCACCCTCCCTTGCTGAGTCCCAGAGCCCTGTGAGCCCTGTGAGGGAGGCTCAGCCCACACACATCTGTGGCACACTGAGGCAGGCCACCCACAGAAGGCCGGCAGCTTGGCACTTGTGGATGACAGGACACCGTATAGGAATTTTAAAAAAGAAGTAAAGAAAACGTCTACTTCACCTATGAATATGGTTTTAACTACACAATAAATATTAATTTTGTTCTCCATCTTTATTTAGAAAATGCTTAGAGTGATGTTTTCCCTATTTCCCATGACATACTAATACCCTAGAATATATGAAACAATATTTCTAGCAAAAATTATTCTGTGATGAAATAAGCCCAGGAAATACTAGACTAAATAAGAGTAGACTGCCTTCTATTCTACAGAATTTCTCAGGGTCTTTGATATTTGAACATGTGTTGTAATGCTCCAAGATAGAGTATGGCATATATTATTCCCTAACGACATTTGGCCAACAGAACACTTCCTTCAAGAAACACCTGTTAAAATCTCCAGGCCAAATTTTTGGAAGTGAGAGATTAATAGAGAGAGCAATGGAGAAAGAAATTAAAATGACTGTTGGTAAGATAGTGATGCTATTAATAGCAATAGGAAATAGAAGAGACAAATTTGCAATGGAAGATTATTTCATCTTGAACATAATGAGGTTCCTTTCCTGTCTGGTGGAGATGAGCAGCATATATGAGATTCAAGCTCAGGAGAGAGGTCAGGTTATTGATTATTATTAATTAGAAGTCTTCTACTATATATACTCTGATACATTACAATGGCTTGTGAGATAGGTCACAAGTAACTTTTTACTAACATTGGTTAAAATACCAAATTTGCAAAAGCTTTACACTTTCGAAGAAAATAATATTATAGGCTTTTCTGCATGTAATGAATGATACAAAGAAAATTTATTTTCTCAGCAACTAGTGACTGAATGGTTACTTTGATAAATCTGAGGGTGGCACTGGGCTTCCAGGGCCTCACATCAATAGTAGTAGGCAGATTCCCTGCATGAGACCAGGAAAATGGTATGAGTTCAAGTCTTAAAATAGGAAATGGTTTGGTGAATGGAGGGATGCAAGAGAAGGAGGGGAATGAAGAAACATGACAGCAGAGACACTTGGTGGAGGTTTTCAATTAAACTGCCATGTGCTATGTGATATAACTTACCCTCACATCCCAGTAACTGAAGCAAGTTTTCAAAAAATCATATACTGAGTGTGGTTTGATTTTTTTTTTTTAAAGAAAGCAATGTTTTGTTTGGCTGAGCATCAAGACAACACTCAGATGCATGAAAAGAAGGGACAGCCAAGATCTAGGTGGCCAACTTGGTGGATTCTGTTGGCTACCTGCTCAACATCTGCTTCCCTCTTCTTTCTTCCTGACACGCTGCTTTACATCAGGAAGCCGTATAACAGAATCCAGTGGAAGCCAACCCTATTTGTAGTTTAGGAGTAGATTCTGGCTTGTCTAAGCCAGTCATGGCATCCCCCTTACCAGGGATGTTTTAGGAATGTGCAGGTGACCCCATTCTGGCCACTGAGATATACATGAAGGAGATGCAGAGAAGTTTTCCTAGCTTCTGAGAAATGCATCAAAAGAAGAGAAAGTCATTTTCTTTCCTCTGAACATATCATGCCTGGACATGAGGGCTGAAACAATTTCATCCATTATATAGCCAGTGTGAGGAGGGCAGAGGCAAGAGAACTCAGGAGCCAGGCACAGCAGACCAAGGGCCTGTCCTACCTTTGAACTTCATGTTACACGAGATCATAAAAGCACTTAGTGTTTCAGCCAACCTAAGAATTTTGTTTCTTGCAAGCAGAAGCATGTGAACTACGAATGCTTATAATAATATCACTCTCACTGACCTACATTCTGAAAAGCTTTTCCAGGTGGGAGAGAAAGCAGCACAGTTAAACCCAGCCTGATCTAAATATTTCATAATCTGTAGCCAATCTAATCTATATCATACCTTTATAAAATCCTTTACTGACTGTTATGCCCACCCTCTTCTCCCACCTGAATGCATTCTATGCAGTTATATTAGTCAGGATTCTCCAGAGAAACAAAACCACCAAGGTGTGTGTGTGTGTGTGTGTGTGTGTGTGTGTGTGTGTGTGTAGATAGATAGATTTGAAGGAATTGACTCATATGATTTATGGAGGTTAGAAAGCCCAAAATCTGCAGGGTGTCAGGATGGAGACTAGAAAGAGCTGATGTTGAAGTCTGTGAAGGAAGTCTGTTGCAGTATTCCTTCTTGTTCGAGGAAGGTCAGCATTTTTGTTCTATCCAGGCCTCCAAAGGACTGGAAGAGGCCCATCATATTTTAAAGGCAATCTGCTTTACTCAAAGTGTATCAATTTAATTGTAAATCTCATCCAAAAACACCCTCACAGAAAATATCCAGAACAATATTTGATGAAATATCTGGGCACCGTAGCTCAGTTAAGTTGACACATAAAATTAACCATCACAACTATTTTTTTAAGTTTCCAACCAATTTCCTGGGACCTCACTGAACTTTGGGCATATTCAAGGCATTATGCCATACATGTGAGTATTTTCTGTCATTGGCATCATAACAAATAAAAGAAAAAAATGAATTCCACATAAAGGTAATAGAAGAACTGTACAAAAAAGATCTTCATGACCCAGATAATCACGATGGTGTGATCACTCATCTAGAGNATTGGAAAAGACTTTGATGCTGGGAGGGATTGGGGGCAGGAGGAGAAGGGGACGACAGAGGATGAGATGGCTGGATGGCACCACTGACTCGATAGACGTGAATCTGAGTGAACTCCAGGAGTTGGTGATGGACAGGGAGGCCTGGCATGCTGCGATTCATGGGGTCACACGCAAAGAATCGGACATGACTGAGTAACTGAACTGAACTGAACTGGAGAGTCTAAGACACTGTATGCAAAGAGCAGGGTAAAAGTCAACCCAGGGAAATACCTGGCTATTACAGTTAGGAAAAAGTAAGACAAGACAGTTAAAGAGGAGTTGAAGAGGGCAGGGTAGTGCATCCATGACTCACAAAAGGACTTCTGGGTCAATATTGCCACTGTTGTGAGAAATGGAGGGTGTCAGTGTCCAGAAGACAAGGTTGAGACTAGGTCCGTAAGAGTGCATCTGTTTAGGGATCCAGGCAGGAAACAGATAGCTGTTCAATTTGGTTTATTTAAGAAGCATTTAATATAGTATTAAAAAGGTGTGGGAAATATGAGAAGGAAGCAGGAAAATGTCAAGGTACCTAGGTAGTATTAAGGAAGAACAAAGAAATGTGAGCACTGGAGAAGTATTTACCTTCCCTATGTCAGAAGAAATTTGGGAAAGGTGAAGCTCTTGGAATGAAGGACTGCATAACAAGAGACAGGACCATCTTTCAATGGATAAAATCAGCCTGTATCAACTTAGTCAAGAGGGAACAGGGCAGGGAAATACTCTGCCTTCACTTCAATTTTCTTGATTACCTGTTGGTGCTCCCACTGACTAAACCAATGACTAAGCCAGAGTGGGGTTGCCAGATAAAACACAACACATCCAGTTAAATTTGAATTTCTGGTAAGTCTAAGTATTCATATTACATATGACATGGGACATACCTGTATTAAAAACTTATCCTTTTACTGGAAATTCTAATTTAGCCTGATGTCCTATATTTTCATTTGCTAAACCATTCAACCCTAAGCCAGAGGGCAATGAAGTCCACCGAAGCATCTCTAAAGCACAGCCTCTCAGGGTCCAGAACAGGAAGAGGAAGTGTGGGGAGTGGATCTGAAGGGCAATAGTTGATAGGAAGCACAGATGATCGCAGAGTCCAGACAAGAAGGAGTGGCTGGGGCAAAAAGTGCAGACAACCAAGTATCATCCACGTTTTGAGGATGCCACCGGTTGTTGGAGAGAGTAGCAGGATTAAGGGGTGGAGTGCATCGATGATGCAGCAAAGTGCAGAAGAGACGATCTCTCAGAAGCCTATTTGGAGAGGCCGCAGCCCTTCGCCTCCCCATTTGTGGGGCTCCTTTAATGCTTCTCCTCCAAAAGTCATTCATTTTGGTGCTCTGGACGCTCTCCAGAAAACACTCTTTATCTTTACCTTGAAGGATAAATACATAGAAAATTGTATTTGCGGACAGGCGAAAGTTTCAAGATTTCATGTTTAATTTTTAACCAGATTGCTCATTAGTATTAAGCGACTCAGGAGAAGAGATAAATCTACTTTTTCTCAAGAATCCTCAGAGCTGAACTATTACGATTTTTCTTCAAGTACACCTCTTCCTTGCATTGCTGTATACCAAGACTGCAGACTGTATAAAATCTTCTGTTACAAATTTTACTATTTGGTCAGTCTCTATATTTTTAAGATTCAGATAGTGTGAATATAAATTAACCTTTCATAAAGAGAATCTAAATTTTAAAATAATATTTTTATCTGGAAGTTGGGAATTGGCACGTGCTTTTTTTTTTTCTTTTTCCTTTTAACTGAAGCTCTGTAGAGTACTTACTTCCATAGCTCATCCTTGGTCATCTATGGTGCTGTAAACAGGTATGCCATGGAGAAGTCAAATTTGAATGTCATTCATTTTGATATTTTGGTTACTTGTTTCAGCTTTTTGATTTCTTTGTTTTACTTCACTGGGATAGCTACTGTTCACTCCGAATATGTGACAGAAAGGTGACTTACATCAGTAAGATAGTTTGTGTTCAGACAACCAAAAGATGACAAAATCCTGTCACTTTTTAAATGTTTCTCAAGCCCATAACACAAACAGAAGGCTTGAGTAGAGATAAAATGAACCATCACCAGGGACCTTCAGAGTACATAGGAAGCGGTTTCATTTTCTATAGCAAGAAATTTAAGTGAGGAAGGCTTGAGACAAATACAAAAAAGGCAAACTAAATATTTATCCTCAAGCATCCAATTCAGGACCATCATTCTCCAAGTTTGTAGCTACCACGGGCAGTTGCACTTTACACAACCAAATCTGTGCACAGACTGTGACCCTGAGAAAGCTAGCATGCACGCTGATTGTCGTCCAGTGCAGCGTTTCTTCAAAACAGCTTTCCTCTCCAAGCCTCTTCCACGCCATCTTTTCAGCCCCCAGTCTCACCAGCTGCCTTCATCACTCCTATTGCGCTGCATTGTTCAACTTTCACCATTTTGGGGACATGAGAAGTACTCATTCAGACTGAGGCTCTGGCTTGTGAGCAATTTTTTTTTTTTTTTTTTTTACTTTAAGTAGGATTTCAGTCAGATTAATAGATGCTTTGGCAAACTGTTTACCATGCAGGGCATAAATTTTCTTAGGTCAGTTTTGCTGTGTCCTCCCATTTTCCCAAGATTATAACTGAAACTCTTGTTAATATAAACCTGTTAATTAACTGAGTCTTTTTAGCTAACCCCATTCTGATCATATGGATTGCAATTATTATTATCCATACACTCACCACACCAGTATATGATTATGACAGATGTTTTTATACCAATTCCCTCAGCATTTCTGAGAGCCCACTGTGTTTTAGACACAAGTGGCCCCCAATGAGTAGACATGATGCCTCCTTTCCAAACACTGTTAAATGGTAATCAGAAAAGCAGGTGAGTGCCATAATAGAAAGACACACAAAAAGCACAGATCACTGGGGAGCAACTAATATCAGACTTAAGGAGAATTTGGGGATAATGTTCAGAGGGAAGAATGTTTCTAAAACAGTCAGAAATGGTCACAATTCTATGTTTTGAGCCTCTAAGTACATAGCAAGCTTCTATCTTTTGGTTCATAAAAATAATGGCTGATAAATTATTAATACATGGAAAAACAAGAATTTCACATACAGGTAACATCAGGCAGAAAGTGGTCAGGCTAAAGAAATCAAGACCTAGCTTTCTATTAGGAAGATCAGGTGGGCCATGGATTGTGTGCCCAGTTGACAAAACTGGTCACAACACAGGACTGGAAAGTCACAGGCTAAATGAACACTCTCCTTAATCTCTAAGAGCTGAATCATACTTTGCTCAACTGTGAAGATGTAAAGAGTTCTGAGATTATTTTCAGATGATCTTGGTTTGAATTCCAACAAGTCCCTTCACCAATTCGAGGCTTAAGTGCCAAAGAGAAGTACTAATGATAATCACACACACACACACACACACACACACACAGTATTCACAGATTTTGTTGTGATGATGAAATGTAAATATACTAAAAGCGCTGGTGCGTGATGGTTCTCAGCTCTAATTATCAACTCTAAATCTGTACATTCTGTACTTTATCCCCTGATCACTTTTAAGAAACTGAATTTATTTTTCTTACCTGCGTAATTATTGCCTCCTACAACTTATAAGCCTGGATGACTTGGGTTCAGGGTAACAGTAAACCTCCTGAAATGGTAGGTAGCACTGGATGGATGGTACTGTCCTGTTGGTCCAGTCACTAAGTTGTGTCTGACTCTTTGTGACCCCAGGGACTGCAGCATGCCAGTCTCCTCTGTCAGCTCTTTGCATCAGCTTCAGCAACAGTCCGTGCAATGAATATTCTGGGTTGATTTCACTTAAGATTAATTGGTTTGACCTCCTTGCTGTCCAAGGGATTCCCAAGAGTAATCTCTAGCACCACAGTTTGAAAGCATCAGTTCTTCAGCACTCAGCCTTCTTTACAGTCCAACTCTTCCATCCACACATGACTACTGGAAAAACCATAGCTTTATAGTTTTTTGGACTATATAGACCTTTGTCAGCAAAGTGATGTTTCTTCTTTTTAATATATAGTCTAGGTTTTGTCATAAGCTTTTCCTCCAAGGAGCAAGCGTCCTTTAATTTCATGACTGAAGTCACCACTTCAGTTCAGTGTAGATCAGTCTCTCAGTCGTGTCCGACTCTTTGTGACCCCATGAATCATAGCATGCCAGGCCTCCCTGTTCATCACCAACTCCTGGAGTTCACTCAGAATCACGTCCATAGAGTCAGTGATGCCATCCAGCCATCTCATCCTCTGTCGTCCCCTTCTCCTCCTGCCCCTAATCCCTCCCAGCATCAAAGTCTTTTCCAATGAGTCAACTCTTCGCATGAGGTGGCCAAAGTACTGGAGTTTCAGCTTTAGCATCATTCCTTCCGAAGAAATCCCAGGGTTGATCTTCTTCAGAATGGACTGGTTGGATCTCCTTGCAGTTTAAGGGACTCTCAAGAGTCTCCTCCAACACCACAGTTCAAAAGCATCAATTCTTCAGTGCTCAGCCTTCTTCACAGTCCAACTCTCACATCCATACATGACTACTGGAAAAACCATAGCCTTGACTAGACGGACCTTAGTTGGCAAAGTAATATCTCTGCTTTTGAATATGCTATCTAGGTTGGTCATAACTTTTCTTCCAAGGAGTAAGTGTTTTTTAATTTCATGGCTGCAATCACCATCTGCAGTGATTTGGGAGCCCCAAAAAATAAGGTCTGACGCTGTTTCCACTGTTTCCCCATCTACTTCCCATGAGGTGATGGGACCAGATGCCATGATCTTCGTTTTCTGAATGTTGAGCTTTAAGCCAACTTTTTCACTCTCNTGACTACTGGAAAAACCATAGCCTTGACTAGACGGACCTTAGTTGGCAAAGTAATATCTCTGCTTTTGAATATGCTATCTAGGTTGGTCATAACTTTTCTTCCAAGGAGTAAGTGTTTTTTAATTTCATGGCTGCAATCACCATCTGCAGTGATTTGGGAGCCCCAAAAAATAAGGTCTGACGCTGTTTCCACTGTTTCCCCATCTACTTCCCATGAGGTGATGGGACCAGATGCCATGATCTTCGTTTTCTGAATGTTGAGCTTTAAGCCAACTTTTTCACTCTCTACTTTCACTTTCATCAAGAGGCTTTTGAGTTCCTCTTCACTTTCTGCCTTAAGGGTGGTGCTATCTGCATATCTGAGGTTATTGATATTTCTCCCAGCAATCTTGATTCCAGCTTGTGCTTCTTCCAGTCCAGCGTTTCTCATGATGTACTCTGCATAAAAGTTAAATAAGCAGGGTGACAATATACAGCCTTGATGTACTCCTTTTCCTATTTGGAACCAGTCTGTTGTCCCATGTCCAATTCTAACTGTTGCTTCCTGGCTTGCATACAGATTTCTCAAGAGGCAGGTTAGGTGGTCTGGTATTCCCATCTCTTTCAGAATTTTCCACAGTTTATTGTGATTCCACACAATCAAAAGCTTTGGCATAGTCGATAAAGCAGAAATAGATGTTTTCTGGAACTCTCTTGCTTTTTCCATGATCCAGCTTTGGAGCCCCCCAAAATAAACCAACTCAATGGACATGAGTTTGAGCAAACTCCAGGAGTTGTTGATGGACAGGGAAGCCTGGTGTGCTGCAGTCCATGGGTTCGCAAAGAGTTGGACATGACTGAGCGACTGAACTGAACTGAAGAAAATAAAATTTATCACTGCTTCCATTTTTTCCTACAATGTGCTTAACTTAAGGGCTAGTTGCCTCCCTGAGTTAGGAACTGCTTTGATTCTTCAACTGCAATGGGGTAGTTCTAGAACATCACCAGATAGAAGTCAATGTATTATTTTTTCTTATCCCTTTATTCTTTGTTTACACTATTCCAGATCTGTGACAAAGGAAGAACTTCTCAGGATTCTTAGCTATCCAGGACCCCTGAGTGGAGGGATTCACTTTGCCTTAAGAATGGATCCAAAAGAGTTATCCTAGCCTATAACTAGGTTCCATGAACACCAACAACTTGGGCCACAAGTGACAAAAAAGCACCAAATTATGTTACCAATTTATGACAAATGGAAAAGATTCCCTCCTGACTCTCTTTTAGAAGTACTGAACAGGAAGAGGCATAATTTTTGTACAAAGGACTTTGCATAAGAAGCATGCAACAGCACAGACTGTGCTCAACTGCAAAAGTAGAAATTATCCCCTCCTTCTACCCACACTCTTTGGTAGAGCCCACCCACACTGGGGCCACACCCAGCCAGACTCCAGGCTGGCCTCCTGACTTGCTCCAGCCAGGCTTTAGTAAGCAGGACACAAGCAGATGTTTGACAAGCCCTTGTGCACAGAAGTAACCCTATTTGCTTCATTGGTGATCCCTGCACTACGACCAAATGAATAAGCCCAGTCTGTTCTGCCACATGATGAACTATTCATGGCCAGGATGTCCCTTACATCCCAGCTGTCTTTGAACCAAGTGCCAACTAGGTGAGGCCATCCTGGAACCATCCAGCCCCAAAACAGAGAAACCACCCAGTGGACCATAGAACAATAAGAAATAGTATTTTTTTCTTTTAAGCCAGTACGTTTTCAGGTGGTTAGCAAAAGCTAATTGATAAAATTATGCATTCTCTTTCATGGTTACCAAGTATAAATACATTATATGTATGTAAGTGTGCACATATATATATACATATATGCATGTATACTTTGTTTTCTGGAAATGGGCACACCGACCTTAATAGTAACTTGTTAAATATCCGTAATTGATTTAATCTTCTTCCTAAGGAAAGGAAAACTTCATTACTTAGTGATGTTAGAATATTTCTCAATATTCTTAACAGGAATAATTGTAACTTTTTCAGGGCAAAGGTCTGGAATTCATCAGACAGTCAAAAGAGTTCATGAGCATAGCAGGGTGAGATCCACACTTCAAAGGAAAATTCTAGTATGAAGGAAGAATGTTAGAGAATGAGCTGAGTTTGGGATATTTCTGATATTTCTGGGATATATCCTGGAAAGCAAGCCCTAGTAAGTATCCTGACAAATGAAAAGAAGAACTGAGTGATGAAAAATTAAAGAACAAAGTTTTATGAATAATTTCAGTATTATTTATTGACTCACTGTATCATCACTATCATTATCAAAAATATTGGTTAAACCACATATGTGCAATACAAATTTTCATTTGACCGTGCTTTCCTACAAGATCTTCCGGGTTCTATTCATTTTCAAATATTCTGTTGTGTTGGAACAGAAATTCCAGTATTTGTTTATAAATGAAATCTCCCAAGCTACTTCTCAAGCCAACAAAACCTTTTTTTCAGATTTATATATTTCAATTGTTCAAAAATTATATTACAAATAGGTTATGATCTTAAAAGCTAAATAACCCAATTTAAAATGGGAAATGGATCTAAATAAAGGCTTCTCCAAGGAAGATACACAAATGGTCAATAACCACATAGAAAGATGCTCAACATTACTAGCCATCAGGAAAACACAAATCAAAACCACAATGGGACACTACTTCACACCCACTAGGATGGTTATAAGCAAAACAATAGAAAACAACAGATGTTGGCAAGTATATGAAGAAACTGTGATCCTCAAGCATTGCTGGTGGAAATGTAAAACACACCAGAAAATAGTTTGGCAGTTCATCAAAAGGTTAATCATAGAGTTAACATATGACCCAGCAGTTTCGCTGCTACCTATATGCCCAAGAGAAATGAAAACATATGTCCACACAAAAACTCGTACATAAATATTCATAGCAGCATTTTTTTAACAGTCAAAAGACAGAAATATCCCAATGTCTATCAACTGATGAACAGATAAACTGTAGTATAGCTATAAAATGGAATATTATTCAGACAAAGAGAAATGATGCGCTGATATTTCATTCAACATGAAACCTTCAAAACATTGTAAGTGAGAGAGACTAATCACAAAAGACCACACATATGATTCCACTGACATAAAATATTCAGAATAGGTAAATCTATAGAGACAGAAAGGACTTCCCAGGTGGCTCAGTGCTACCACGCAGGAGACGCATGAGACATGGGTTCGATCCTGGGTCAGCAAGATACCCTGGAGGAAGGCATGGCAGCCCACTCCAGTATTCTTGCCTGGAGAATCCCATGGACAGAGGAGCCTGGTGGGCAACAGTCCAAAAGGGTCACAAAAAGTCTGTCACGACCAAAGTGACTAAGCGTGCACACACGCATACACGCACATAGAGACAGAAAGTAGATTAGTGGTTGTTCAGAACCAAAAGATGGAGAGGCAATGGGGAATGACAGCTAATGGGTAAGGAGTTTCTTTCGGGGATGGTGAGAACATTCTAAATTGATTGTGGTGATAATAGCACACCTCTGTGAATATGTCCCAAATCACTGGATTATACACTTTAACGGTGAACTTTATAATTTGTGAATCATATCTCAATAAAGCTATTAAATTTTTGATAAAGCTTATGATCTTAATATTTGGAACTCTGTGTGGGATTCTGTTTGGGTTTTCCACTTTTATTTACAGTATTTGCCTCAGGCTTACTCCACCACAGCTATTTAGAGGGCCAATAGAGTCAGACACGACTACTGAGTATTGGCAAACTTCCCTCCTGCTCACTCTGAAATAAAGTTAGCTTTTGGCCAGCACAGCTTTAAGAAAGGATCTTTCTGCCTCTCTGTTGTTGATGGTAGCAATACCAGCAGTTCTATGGGCTCACCCACCCTGCCACCTACCTGTACTCTATGTCCCATAGAGAGGACTTTTACCATTTCTGCCTAGGGTCTTGGTAAATCTGGAGTTTTTCTGTGCCTCTAGAAAAATGAGCACTGAAATCCAGGGAGTGGTTTTCTTCTGTAAATAAACCGGTGAGGGGCTTCCGTGGTGGCTCAGTGGTAAAGAATCTGCCTGCCAGTGCAGGAAACATGGGTTTAATCCCTGACCAGAGAAGATCCCACATACCGTTGGGCAACTAAGCTTGCATGCCACAACTGCTGAGCATGTGTTCCAAAACCTGGGAACCACAACTACTGAGCCTGCATGCCCCAGAGCCCATGCTCAGCAACAAGGGAAGCCACTGCAATGAGAAGCTTGTGCACCGCAACTAGAGAGTATTCCATGTAGCAATGAAGACCCAGCACAGCCATAAATAGATAAACATTTTTTAAAAATACTCACTTCCTGCCTCAGGACAAAGGGATTCCCAGTGTAAACCAGTGGATCTGAGATTTCTCTATTCAGTATTTCTAAGGTGAAGCCATCCACCCACTCTCCATCTCTATTTTCTTTTTTTGGCTTGAAAAAATGTATTATCTTACAGCTTTTTGGGTCAGAAGTCTGGCACAGCTCTCACTGGAATAAAATTAAGGTGTTAGCAGGTTGTGCTCCTTTCCAGAGGCTCTTGGAGAGAATCTGTTCCCTGCTCATTTGGGTTGTTGGAGGAATTCAGTTCCTTGTGGTTATAAGACTGTCCATCTCTATTTTCTACATCATATGCTCCAGGATCTTGATTCTTACTTGAACTCAACCAGACTTGCTGTCCCTGCTACTGGATGTGGCCTCTGCCTTTATCATCTTAATCTCAGACACCAAGAATCTGCCAACTTTGCCATTTTTCTACCACCTCTTTCCCTCTACAACTTATTTCATATTTGTCCAACCTCTCCTTTGGTAAAGGGTCACGGTGCCTCCATAAATAAGTATTGCAGGTGAGAACTGCAGCAAAATGGTGAACTTACCCCACCCAGAGAGGGCCTCCCATCATACCCCTGATGATTGCTGCTGTATCAAAATCAGACCTGTGCTACCAGATCTGTAAATGTGCCAAGGACATAAGAATTCAAATTTTAAAGTAAAATGTCCTAGTCTATAAAATGTGACTCAATTTTTTAAAATTAAAGAAAAAACCACTGAAGATTAAATAAAATTTATTGTGGGCCAGATTTAATCAAGGACCACCACAACAGTCTGCTCTCTGCCATGGTGAGCTCACATCAGCAATTCAGACATAATACCATATAAAGGCCAAAAGAAAAATACGGAACAAATATGAATGCTAACTGTATAAAAACATACAAAATATAGTGTTATTTTGGTGTCTCAGGTGGAATCTTTCAAAGTATATGTGTGGAACCATTAGAAGATAGTGCAGTCATTTCCTAAAGAAGACATTCTCTAACAATATCTGAGTTTCAGCTTTTATTGTTTGAAACAGTCTCTGATACTGGTGAGTGAACCATTAAAGCAGTTACCTAAAGAAATCCAAATCAACACAAAATAATTACTCCTGAAAAATCTAAGTAATCTTTAATTTTTTTAATGCATCATTTTATTCAACTAGTTTAAATACAAACCCCCTTATTTCATTCTCTTAATAGAACAAAAACTGATTTCTAAATTGATCCCTCGTGACAGACCCAGGTTATTTATGTAAAATGTAGTGCTAATCATTGTGACAATATAGAATTCCTGCTAAAGAAGGTGAATTTTTTCTTCTAAGTAAACGGCAAGTTCAAAGGTCAGTATGGCCATTGAGACTTTTCCCTTACAAAAAGAAAAACAAATTATAAGTAGTTTAACATACAGATTTGCATACTTCAAACAGCTGTCCATCCTAGATGTTAGTGAATGTTCAGAATGATTAAACTTGAATTTATAATTTATGGAAGGAAAGGCAATCCACTAGAATAGGTACTACATAAAGAATTAATATTGCATATTCATATATAATATATATATATTTGTACATACATATACATGTATATGTACAGACACTGAAGCAGCAAGAAAATATAGTAAAACTCTACTGAATGCTTCCTTGCCATTTCCACATTTTCTTTATTTTCATTTCCCTATTCACAAGACTTATGTTCTCACCTGTATTTTGCTAATCACATTAACATTTATCATGAAATACTATTTCATGAATTTCTTTTTTTGAAGAAAAATAATGAGAGTAAATTTAGTTTAGGCTGACCAAATAAATAAACCCTTCCTCAGAAAAAGTGAAAGTTCAAATGCACCTCAAAGTTCAACTAGAATCTGCTATTTATGTAACCCTGGGAAAGCTACTTGAAACTTTGTCTCTGCTCATCTGTAAAATGGAAGTGTAAGTCAAAACAACTACTAAGATTTCTTCTACATCTAACACTAGATGATTGGATTTTCCATTAAACCTTTAAAGTTTCACTAAGATTCTGTCTGCATGACTGTCACGCCATAAAATCAAGAGGTGTTATACTAAATAAGGAAAATATTCCTTAAATATTAAATAAAGGAAAAAAGGAAAAAAAATCCTTAAGTATTAAATAAGGAAAAATACTGTGCTGAAATGATAATCCATAGTGCAGCTAGCCACCACAGATATGTTAAAGTCTATAAATAGACACACTCCCTCTCAATACACATACACACATTCAATACCATCATAGGGCCAGTGTTGCTCAAACTTCAGCAATTTGAGTTTCGTGTGGAATTTGAGAACCACCTAAATTTTTATTTACTTAAAAGTGGAAGTATTCAATAAAATAAATGCTGTCAATAAAATAAAGTACAATTAAATGAAATTTCTCCAAGTACTACCTAGGATTTGTTACATACCGTCAATGATAAACACGCTAAACACTGGAAATACCAGAGCAGCTTACGAAAAAAAGGATACACACACCCGTGTAGAATTTAAGATTTTGTGTTAAAGGAATGTATTGTAAAGTTTCCATTGTATTTAATAGGATAGAAAATCATCAACTGTTACATCCACTACCTTTCATTAGTTATAGAATCTGACTCCACACATTATTTTAAAAAGGGAGCAATAGGGCCACCTGTTAGTGGGTAGAGTTTTCGTTTTGCATATGAATTGGCATAAATCCCACTCTCGTCACGCCAAGTGTTGATGCCAAATCTTTTGGAACCATCTAGATCTGTGAACTGAGAACGGCATTTTCTGTGGACAATTGAATATTCATCATCTTGACAAGGCTCACCCTATGGGGGGAAAGATAATTTTAATATTAAATGACTGAAATATGTATAAAGGAATGATTTCCAAAAGTTGCTCTTTAATGTGTTAGTCTCATTATGACTAAAGTTTAATTTTCAAACAATTGATTACTATAATCTCTCAAATTACTAATCATTTCTTGTATTTGGCTATTGCACTTATAAGCATTTCTAATTATGAATAAGTCTAATTAATGATTGTCTTAATTATAAAATTATAAATTATTATATGTGCAAAAATTTCTAAACCATAAATATACAGCATAAAGAAATATTTCTACATAAGACAAAACAATTACAATTTAACTGCCATTTAACACCTTTTATATTACTGTAATTTTTCCAAAGACTAATATCTTGGATTGTATTTTTATTTTTTTGTTTTTTTATATGAATTTGTTTATTTTAATTGGAGCCTAATTACTTTACAATATTGTAGTGGTTTTGTGACATGAATCTGCCACGGTTGTACATGTGTTCCCCATCCTGAACCCCCCTCCCACCTCCCTCCCCATCCCATCCCTCTGGGTCATCCCAGTGCACTAGCCCCAAGCACCCTGTCTCTTGCATCAAACCTTGACTGGCAATTCATTTCACATATGATAATATACACGTTTCAATGCCATTCTCCAAATCATTCCACCTTTGCCCTCTCTCACAGAGTCCAAAAGACTGTTCTATACATCTGTGTCTCTTTTGCTGTCTCACATATAAGGTTATCGTTACCATCTTTCTAAATTCCACATATATGCATCAGTATACTGTATTGGTGTTTTTCTTTCTGGCTTACTTCACTCTGTATAATAGGCTCCAGTTTCATCCATCTCAAATGATTCAAATGGATTCTTTTTAATGGCTGAGTAATACTCCATTGTGTATATGTACCACAGCTTTCTTATCCATTCATCTGCTGATGGACATCTAGGTTGCTTCCATGTCCTGGCTATTGTAAACAGTACTGCGATGAACACTGGGGTGCACGTGTCTCTTTCAATTCTGGTTTCCTTGGTGTGTATGCCCAGCAGTGGGATTGCTGGGTCGTACGGCAGTTTTATTTCCAGTTTTTTAAGGAATTTCCACAGTGTTCTCCATAGTAGCTGTACTAGTTTGCATTCCCACCAACAGTGTAAGAGGATTCCCTTTTCTCCACACCCTCTCCAGCATTTATTGCTTGTAGACTTTTGGATCACAGCCATTCTGACTGCCATGAAATGGTACCTCACTGTGGTTTTGATTTGCATTTCTCTGATAATGAGTAATGTTGAGCATCTTTTCATGTGTTTGTTAGTCATCTGTATGTCTTCTTTGGAGAAATGTCTGTTTAGTTCCTTGGCCCACTTTTTGATTGGGTCGTTTATTTTTCTGGAATTGAGCTGTAGGAGTTGTTTGTATATTTTTGAGATTAATTGTCAGTTGCTTCGTTTGCTATTATTTTCTCCCATTCTGAAGGCTATCTTTTCACCCTGCTTATAGTTTCCTTTGTTGTGAGGATTATATTTTTAATAACTGCTATCAGGTCATACTTGCAAGTAAATGCCAAGCTGGAAGGTTCATCCTATAAGAAATTTACCTCAGTATAACCCAGTATAATATTTAAGGTATTTATCCTTAGAGTGGGCTTCCCAGGTGGTGCTAGTGGCAAAAAACCTGCCTGCTAACGCACAGACATAAGAGACACGGGTTCGATCCCTGGGTTGGGAATATCCCCTGGAGGATGGCATGGCAACCCACTCCAGTATGCTTTCTTGGAGAATCCCATGGACTGAGGAACCTGGCTGGCTACAGTTCACAGGGTCACAAAGAGTCAGACACAACAGAAGTGACTTAGCACACACGCATCCTTAGAGTACGTCATAAAAACTTCTATCGTAATAAAACAAGACACTATCATTTTCACTTCCCAAAGGAAATACTGATTCACTCAGATTACATCAAGGATAATGGCAGACAAGAAACATAAAGCCCCTGTAATGATTATCTAATTTCTGCTTTAAATTGATACTAATTTTAAAGCACTAGGACAAAACTGAAATTAAATCACCAAAACTATAAAACAATGAAAGAACACCAAAATAGTTCTAATCTTAGATAGGCTTTGTTGAAAACAATTGAAAATTCTAATCTCATAGTAATTATGGTGTCTATTTATTTACTGAGTGCCTATTACAGTCTGAACATGGTAGTTGAGTATAACTTTTAATCCACAACTGGCTCTGAAGTAGGAATTATTACTCCCACTTTACATGAAGAAAATATTATTTGCTTAAAATCTCAGGGGAGAATCTAAAGAATGATTCAGTGATTCAGCCAGGGCTTCAAGCTGTCTGCTTGTAAGACACATTAGTGCACTAGCACCTCCATGAAATTCTTAATAATTCAAAGATAAAATATACAAACAATAAAATCTGAACGCTACATAATATCCATGTCACTTTCTATATAGTTTGAGGCTTTTGCTTTGTGTTGTTCGGGTTCTATTTCTTTGAAGTTTGTTTGTTTGTTTTGGGTCAGGTAGAGATCCTTTAAATGAGATTAGAGCATCACTTGCCAAACTGCCCTCTAAGGAGGAAGCAGGATCTCCTCATTCCTTCCCCTGTTGCAGTGGAACTGAGGAGAGTTTCGCATGTAAATCAACACCTTCCTTTAGCATCTCCTGGGCAGAGGATGATATGTTTTGATGAGATGAATGATAAGAATAAATGTGATGTTTTAGGAGAAGTATTCTGGCAGCAGAAGGTGCTAAAGCCTGAAGATGAAAAAGACTGGATCCCAGAGCTATGATTAGAAATGGATCTCAACAACTTACATGTCACTAACTCACAGATGTATAAACAAAATGTGGTCTATTCACACAATGAAATAATTTATTTGGTAAAAAAAAGAATGAAATACTGGTAGTTCTATAGCATAGATGATCTTTGGAAATATTATGCTAATTGCATGAAACTAAGCCAAAACCCAGATTGTATGATTCCTTATATGAAATGACAAAATAGGCAAGTCCACAAAGAGAGAAAGTTGCTTTGCCAGAGGATGGTGGAGGGGAAGGAATGAGGAGTGACTGTTAATGAGTGTGATTGGATCAAAAGGCACCAAGATATGTGGCTAAACATTATTTGTGGGTTGTCCCCATGGACTACAGCCCACCAGGCTCTTCTGTCCATGGGATTTTCCAGGCAAGAGTACTGGAGTGGGGTGTCATTGCCTTCTCCGATCCAGATGAAAGTAGCATTTAAATCGATGGACTCAGTAAGGTAGTTTGCCTTCCCCAATGTGGGTAGGCATCATCCAATCTGTTGAGGGCCTGGGATAGAAGAGAAAGGCAGAGAAAGTTAGGATTGGCTCGTTTTGCTTGATTGCTTGAGCTGAGATGTTGATCTTATCCTGCTCTTTGGTGCTTCTGGTTCTCAAGCACCGGTTTTCCTAAGATTTCAGCTTTGGCTTGTTTCTATAAAGAAACCTGACTGGTACACTGGGTATGTGGTTTCTTTGGGGAATGATGAAAATGTTCTGAAATTGACTGAGGTGATGACTGTATGACACTGGAGATATATTTTTAAAAATCACTGAATTGTACAAAAGGGCGAATCTTATGGCATGTGAATTAAATCTCAGTAAATTATATCTCAGTAAGGCCATTATTTTTTATAAGAAGGAGTGAACAATGCTGAAGTTAGGAAAACTAATTAAGAGAATGTTTGCTGCCTGTTAACACACGTAAAACTGAATGCCTCCCATGATCAGAGATGGTAAACCAACCTCCCCACCCAAAAAAAACCCCACACAACTGATCTGTAGTATTTGACAATAAGTCAGTAGTGAACACTGAGTTGGGAAGACATGAACATACTCATTTCATGCAAACTTTAAGAGGTGACTCCAGCTCACCCTGCATCCACCTTTCTCATTTCCCATTAAGCAGCAGCCATGCGATGTGTAGATTAAGCCCCCTCTAGGTCTAGGGGCAGAATCTAACCAGCCTAAGACAAACAGGATAATCTCACTCCACTCTCAATGACAGTGATTATTCAGTGTTAGACATGTGACTTCAGTTTGTCCAAACAGCTTAAAGCGTGAGACTTCTGTTCAAGGGTTTGGGGAAGAAAACATTCTTTTTTCACTACTGGATATAAATAAGGAAGCATCTAGCTCAGGCTGCTGTTGGCAGCCTGCCTACAATCAGTATAGCATGAAACCAATACCATAAACAGGCAGATATGAGAGTCAGTAAAAAGTATGATGACATTGCTGTATCAATCCTTTCCTGAAGCCAGACTTTTCAAAAATATATGGGCCAATAAATTACTTCTACTGCCTAATCTAGTTTGAGTTAGTTTTTGTTCAACCTACTAAAAGCATCCTATCTAATATATACCTGAATAATCTGCAATATTGGAACAACACTGAGGTACTGAGATGTAGAGCAAGGAAATGGGTCAAAAACAAGGGAGATAGAATTATATAAAAAAGTAGGAGTAAAGGCAAGCAGTAAATTTCTGCCTAAGCATACACTCAGGAATTAGAATGACGCAAACATGGAACAGGTGAAAAAAAGAAGGTTTTCAAAAATAAGAACAAACTATTAGGAACCATGAGGGTATAATTACTATAAGGAAGCAGAATAAAGTATGTTTTTCAAAGGCTAGTACAAAAGGCACCAAACAAAATAGAAAAAAGCAGCTTCACCAACCAAGAAGATCCTGCATCAGAGGACCTTCTATATTGACTGCAGCTCATACCCAAGGCCAAATTGAGATGCTGGAAGTTTTGGACGAGCAAGTAATTTGGTCTACCTCCGAAACTAAATATATAGGGAGGGAGTAATCATTTCAAAATTATTAGTAGTTTTCTCTTTTCATTGTATGTGACCACCCATTTTCCCAAGGGGTGATCAAAATTTCTTTTAGAAAAAAATGACAAGGAGCAAAGTAATATCACCTTCCAATACAAAATACAGTTTTTCCTAAAGACAACAGCCTTGCAATCCAACGCACACTCTTGAGGATTTTAGAATATCAATGACCATACCTGGAAGATTCAAATCATAGATTTCTCCAAGCATGGAGAGAAAACATTCTTTGCCATGAAGCCTTAAACAAGAGTTGGAATAGAGAGTAGGAAAATACAGAAGAAGTTTGGGGCATCATAGAAAGATGAAAATAAGGGAAAACCAAAGAAGGACAGGAGAAATTGATGCATTTCCAAGTTTTCCCATCCCTAGACTTAAATCAGGGCTTCCCTAGTGGCTCAGACAGTAAAGAATCTGTCTGCAATGCAGGAGACCCGGGTTCAGTCCCTGGGTTGAGAANTAGAAAGATGAAAATAAGGGAAAACCAAAGAAGGACAGGAGAAATTGATGCATTTCCAAGTTTTCCCATCCCTAGACTTAAATCAGGGCTTCCCTAGTGGCTCAGACAGTAAAGAATCTGTCTGCAATGCAGGAGACCCGGGTTCAGTCCCTGGGTTGAGAAGATTCCCTGGAGAAAGAAATGGCAACCCACTCTAGTATTCTTGCCTGGAGAATTCCATGGACAGAGGAGTCTGGCATGCTACAGCCCATGGGATCACAAAGAGTTTGACATGACTGAGTAACTAACACTTTTCACACAATTTCATAAACTTCCCCGGTGGCTCAGTGGTAAAGAATCCACCTGCCAATGCAGGAGATGCAGGAGACGTGGCTTCGATCCCTGGGTCAGGATGATCCCTTGGAGGAGGAAATGGCAACCCACTCCAGTATTCTTGCCTGGAGAATCCCATGGACAGAAGAGCCTGGTGGGCTATAGTCTATGGGGTCGCGAAAGAGTCAGACACAACTAAGCTTGCAGCACAGATTTAAACCAGATAGAGTCTCATTGATATGTACAGAGAGAAGTACATTAGATACATGAGAATAATGGCAGAAAGGCATAGGGGTCTCCTGGTCCTCATTTCTCATGAGACCTTTAAACAGACCACCTCTCATGCTGTTCTTTCATTTGACTGGGGCACAGCCAAACCCAAACCAGTGAAGCAGCCTAGTCAGGCAGAGGGAGGCCTGAGAATTATCAGTCCTGAGGCATATTTGGTATTCTGTGGCACAAACAAGATCCTGAAAGTAGTTGCAAGTCTGGAGAGAGGGTTCAACTGTTAGCTGCAGAGCTGAGCACTGAAGCTAGGTATTGAATGGGAATCACAGAAGGCTTCTGTGGGGTCAACAGTATCTATGGAAGTGGAAATGAAGTTGAGTCATCTCAGAAAAGCCATGAGGGCTCCAACCAAGCCTGGAGAAAAAGAGTGGGAAAGAGAAAAAGACTGAAAGACTCACAGACTATAGCCACTTATACCAGTAAGAAAAAGATCAGCCAGGAGGACTTGGGATATCATCCCAGAGACTAGATGTTGATGAAACAGCTACACAACTGTGTGTGCCTGCCTGGGCTTCCTCACAGCATGGTGACTGGATTCTAAGAATAAGGTTGGCACAAAGAGAACAAGAGGAAGCTGTATTGCTTTCAAACAGCTACTCCAGAAATCATATAGCATCACTTTCATCACAGTCACAGTTCACCAGATTTGGGGGGAGGTAACATGGACTCTACCTCTCAATGTGAAGAGTGTCAAAATCACAATGTAAGAGCATGTGCCATGACAGCACATGTGGCAAACGTTTTGGGAAAATAGCAATTTGCCACAGGGAGAAAAGTAGGGTGTGTTGGGATTCCCAAGACCACCACTAGATTCAGTGACTTGCTCAGAGGACTCATGAAACTCAATATATAATTGTACTTGTGATTATGATTAGGCTTCCCAGGTAGCACTACTTGTAAAGAATCACCCTGCAGATGAAGGAGACACAAGAGACATGGGTTTGATCCCTGGGTCAGGGAAGATCTTTTGCAGTAGGAAATGGCAACCCACTCCAGTATTCTTGCCTGGAGAACCCCATGGACAGAGGAGCCTGGCAGGCTACAGTCTGTAGGTTGCAGAGTCAGACATGACTGAGCAAAAGCACGCACGCACTTGGCTATGCTTGAGTACAGCAAGTTGATTCAAAGCAAAGTGAGCAAAGGGAAAAGGCACAAAGGCTAAAGAAAAAACAGGTATGAAATTCTGAGATCAAGAGCCTTCTCCCAGTGAGTCACACAGGATGCACTTGATTCCCTCCAGCCACGAGATATGAGAGGCTATCTACTGGGGAAGCTCATTAGAGACTCCAATGCCAAGAGTTTTCTTAGGAGCTGGTCACATGGGCACCCTCTGCCTAGCATATACCAAAATTCCAGACTCCTAGAAGGAAAACAAGTGTTCAACATAAGGCACATTGTTTGTGCCAACAGTTTAGACACTGTGAGCTACTTTTTTTAGGGAATTCTTATCTCCACATGCCAATCAAAGGCCATCCTTGTAAGCAGACCTTTTAACAGATAACAGTCTCAGTTCTTTTCCACACATTGAAAGTGGGAGAAGATCCCTGAGAAAGTGAGGTTTTTTTTTTTTTTTTTCAAGAAAGATTCAATTTTCTTATAGGAGCTATTTAAATCATGGACTCAGACTAAGCTTTATGTTGACTGAGAATTAGTATTTTCCCACTGGTGATGGGCTTAGGAAGAGAGCCAGTGATCAGTTAGACATACTTCCTCTGCATATGTGAATTGCAGACAATTGTTAGAGTTTCAACACCCTAACATAATATCTAAATGATTACTCAACATCCATTAAGTGGGTTGGGAAGAAGTGTTTAGAAATTGTACATAGAAAGAGATTTGTGAATTATCTCACATTATTGGCTGACCCACTATTCTGGTGCCACACAGACTCTGAGTTCTGACAAAGTACTCTTAAGATAGGACTACCACTGAATTGTCTGAGTCTTCTGGATACATAAGGGTAACAGAATTCGTCTGAAGTGCGGAATGGGTGGGCAACAAAGCACAACAGCTTAAGCAGAGCTGTACTAGAGGAGACATTTCACAGGAAGAATTTAGAGGACATACCAACCTAACTGGGGATAAAGAATCGAAGATGCTCATATCTTCAAATCTGGATGGCTGGGAGAGTTCTAACACCATTAAAAAGAATGAAAAAGACATGGAGATGAGGAGGACTTGTTTAACGGGGCAAATGATGAGTCACTTCTCAGACATTTTTAATTAGAGATGACATCAGTACAAAATGCTTATTTGAAAGGTAATGCTGTTGGACAGATGTCCTAGAAAGAAGTCAGTGCCCTATGCACAGCAGTGATAGTGATTGGGTAAAATAGTGATAAAGAATATCACTAGGACCATGGATTATATTTGAATATGGACTCTGGCTTTCATAATTATCCTGTATCAATTTTCTGTGAGGCTGAAAACTTTACCATGGCTATGTGTCTGTTACTAAGAAATGCACATTGAATTATTTATAGGTAAAGAGTCACAAATTCGCCAATCTACTCTCAAATGGTAAATAATTTGTGACTCTTGGTAAAGATTATATGAGAGCTCCTTGTGCTGGTCTTATCAATTTCCTGTAAGCTTGAAATTATATAAAAATAAGTTACCCCTCAAAGGTGAAGGTTACAGAGCCATGGGAGTGGATTAATTTTCTGAGATTATATAAAATGAGAGGAGCAGGGTTCTGGGACCCAATTCTTAGGGATACTTATGGCTGGGTTCATAAAGAAGCCATGAAAGACAGAGACAAATGGGCATGGAGAGAGCTTTGCAAAGCCATAGATGCTGAGGAAAGGCAGGGCACAAAGAATGTAGTGGTAGCCAATGACTACTCACTTCCAAAGAAGCACCATAGAGGGCAAGACCTGATAAAACACAACCAAAAATAAGATTCAATCTCTTGTCATCTTTGAGTGTGCTGTTTCAGAGAATGGCTGGGGAAACTGAAACATCCTGAGAGAAGATGGAAAGAAGTGCCAGAGACAGGAACACAGAGGGCAAACAGGTCCTGTAGCAAAAAGAACTAGTAAAGACCCAGCAAGAGAATCACTGTACAGCAAACCTGCATTAAGGCTAATAAAGTTTTATTTTTCCTTTCCTTCTCTTTTTCTTCCTTCTTCTTTTTAACAGATAATAGAAAAACAGGTTAGGATATTGCAGAAGGGTCCTCTTGAGTGCCCAGTCAACCTTCCTTCATTGTGAAAGACAAATAAGACATGGTTTTACCACTTGCATCAGTAAAATGTATCAGTAAGTGATGGGTATCCAATTCTTAGATTCCCATCCTTTTCCCACCTCTTTCCCATAACCTCTAAGCATCATTTATCTTACAGACCATTTTTTCAGGATAAAATGACATTGCTGTCATTAGTCAACCATATACCCAGTCCTTACCCATTTCTGTGGTTTCACTTATTCTTATTTGCTTTCATCCTGTTACTTTAGGACTTTATATTTTTCATAGTTTTATTTCTCAAGGTCATTTTCAGTTTTAGGCCTGCCTTCTGGAATATCAATAACTCTACCTAATTTAATATCACTAGATAACTTGAGGGCAGTCTCAATTCCTTCATCTAGAGAGCTCATCCATAACAATACATAATGGGTTATGTTTCCTGCCCAAATCAGTCACTGCAAACTAACCTTGTGTCCACCGTTACAGATAGCTATTAGCCACCTGGCATTCATACAGCAAAGATCATTCTTCCTTAGCATGCCTTTAAGCATCCTCATTTGGTGTACTCCATTTACTCTTTAAAATGTATGGAGGCAACAAGCTTATTTATCCAAATGTCACACTGGATGGAATTAAAAGAGATATTAAAGTAGATTGCTGTGATATTTTAAGTTCAGTATATATCACATATAAAATTCTTCCCTACTTACATGCACTTGACTGAAGACCTGTCTTCCTCTAATAAGGCTGTCTTTTAAATACACACACAGAGTGATGTGGGAAGAAAAGAACAATTCCCCTACAGCCAAAATTACTTTACTGACTCTGGGAATCACAGGGCATAGGCATTTTAGACAGATTCCTTTATTCATTTCCCTACATTACTTTTAAATTGATTTCATTTCTATTGGATATTTTTTCCTCAATGATTGAATAAGAGTAACTGGCAAATGCAGCTGTAAAGAACATGCAAACAGTTGGAAATATTTTTATTATCTATTTAAGAAAACAGTATATCTTTTTATTTGGTAAAATTTTACAAAGGAGAAACATTTGTAACAAATAAAGGTATTCAACTGAGGAAAAATAGTCATGGGAAGTTCAAGGAAGTATAGACTGTGAATATAAGTATAAACATCTATATCATTAATGAGTTAGGGTTAGGGTCATCCCAAAGAAAAATATGGAGGTCTATATGAATACTCACATCAAAAAATAACCAGATTTTTCAGTGCAGTTCAGTCGCTCAGTCATGTCCAATTCTTTGCGACCCCATGGACTGCAGCATGCCAGGCCTCCCTGTCCATCACCAACTCCTGGAGTTTACCCAGACTGGCAATGTTAACCCACTCCAGTACTCTTGCCTGGAAAATCCCATGGGTGGAGGAGCCTGGTAGGCTGCAGTCCATGGGGTCGCTAAGAGTCAGGCATGACTGAGCGACTTCACTTTCACTTTTCACTTTCATGCATTGGAGAAGGAAATGGCAACCCCTCTCCAGTGTTCTTGCCTGGAGAATCCTAGGGACGGAGAAGCCTGGTGGGCTGCCGTCTGTGGGGTCGCATAGAGTTGGACACGACTGAAGCGACTTAGCAGCAGCAGCAGCATGTCCATTAAGTTAGTGATGCCATCCAACCATCTCGTCCTCTGTCATCCCCTTCTCCTCCCACCTTCAATCTTTCCCAGTATCAGGGTCTTTTCTAATGAGTCAGTCCTTTGCATCAGGTGGCCAAAGTATTGGAGATTCAGCTTCAGCATCAGTCCTTCCAATGAATATTCAGGACTGACTTCTTTTAGGATTGAATGGTTGGATCTCCTTGCAATCCAAGGGACTCTCAAGAGTTTTCTCCAACAACACAGTTCAAAACCATCGATTCTTTAAATCTTATGGCTGCTGTCACCATCTGCAGTGATTTTGGAGCCCAAAAAACTAAAGTATGTCACTGTTTCCATTTTTTCCACATCTATTTGCCATGAAGTGATGGGACCAGATGCCATGATCTCAGTTTTCTGAATGTTGAGATAGAGAGGATAGATACGATATATAGATTATCTCTATATTTTATCTGTCTCTCCATCTTATCTATGTGTCTATCCATCTCTATATCTAAGTAAAGACCAATGAGAGAGGCTGGGGAAGCCTATATGAGCAACTGCCAAACAATCCTAAGGTTAAAGCTTATCGTTGTTCCTCAGTCTCAATCACGTCCAACTCTTTTCTACCACATGGACGACAGCATGCCAGACTTCCCTGTCCTTGACTATTTCCTGGAGTTTGCTCAAACTCATGTCCATTGGGTCAGTGATGCCATCTAACCATCTCATCTTCTGTTGCCCCCTTTTCCTTTTGCTTTCAATCTTTTCCAGCATCAGAGTCTTTTCCAATTAGTCAGCTCTTCGCATCAGGTGTCCAAAGTATTGGAGCTTCACTTTTCAGCATCAGTCTTTTCAATTCAGGGTTGATTTCCTTAAGAGTTGATTGATTGGTTTGATCTCCTTGCAATCCAAGGGGCTCTCAAGAGTCTTCTCCAACACCTCAGTTAGAAAGCATCGATTCTTAGGCCCTCAGACTTCTTTATAGCCCAACTCTCACATTCATGTATGACTACTGGAAAAACAATAGCTTTGACTATATGGACTTTTGTCAGCAAAGTAATGTCTCTGCTTTTTAATATGTAGTCTGGTGGTGGTGGTTTAGTCGCTAAGTCGTGTCCAACTCTTGCAAGCCCATGGACTGTAGCCTGCCAGGCTCCTCTGTCCATGGGATTCTACAGGCAACAATACTGGAGTAGGTTGGGTTGCCATTTCCTTCTCCAGAGTATCTTCCTGACCCAGGAATTGAATCCAGGCCTCCTGCATTGCAGGAAGAGTCTTTACCAACTGAGCTACAAGGGAAGCTTTTTGTCAAAACTTTCCTTCCAAGGAGCAAGTGTCTTTTAATTTCATGACTGCACTAATCACTGCAGTGATTCTGGAACCCAAGAAAATAAAATCTTTCACTTTTCCCCCATCTTTTTGGCTTCCCAGGTAGCCCAGTTGGTAAATAATCTGCCTGTCAATCCAGAGTATGTAAGAGACACAAGTTCAATCCTTGGGTCAGAAAGATCCCCTGGAGTAGGGAACAGCAGTCCAGCACTCTTTCCTGGGAAATCCCATGGACAGAGGAGCCTGGAGGGCTACATTCCATGAGGTTACAGGGTTGGATATGACTCAACACATACATATTTGCCATGAAGTGATGGGGCTAGATGCCATGATCTTAGTTTTTTGAATGCTGAATTTTAAGCCAGCTTTTCCACTCTCTTCTTTCAACCTCATCAAGAAGCTCTTGTTAGTTCCTCTTTACTTTCTGCCATTAGAGTGGTATCATCTGCATACCTGAGGTTATTGATATTTTCCCCAGCAATGATGATTCCAACTTGTGACTCATCCAGCCTGCCATTTCACATGATGTACTCTGCATAGAAGTTAAATAAGCAGGGTTACAAAATATACAGCCTTAATATACTCCTTCCCCAATTTTGAACCAGTCCATTGTTCCCTGTCTGGTTCTAACTGTTGTTTCTTAACCTGTATACAGGTTTCTCAGGAGACAGGTAAGGTGATCTGGTATTCCCATCTCTCTAAGAATTTTCCACAGTTTGTTGTGATCCACACAGTCAAACGCTTTATAGCATAGTCAATGAAGCAGAAGAAGATGTTTTCCTGGAATTATTTTGCTTTTTCTATGATCCAATGAATGTTGGAAATTTGATCTCTGGTTCCTTTGCCTTTTATAAATACAGCTTGTATGTCTGGAAGTTCTCAGTTCATGTACTATTGAAGCCTAGCTTGGAGGATTTTGAGCATTACCTTGCTAGCGTGTGAAATGAGTGCAATTGTGTGGTAGTTTGAACATTCTTTGGCATTGCCCCTCTTTGGAATTGGAATGAAATCTGAACTTTTCCAGTCCTGTGGCCACTGCTGAGTTTCCAAATTTACTTGCATATTGAGTGCAACACTTTAACAGCATCATCTTTCAGGATTTGAAACGGTTCAACTGTAATTCCTTCACCTCCACTAGCTGTGTTTCACAGCAATGCATCCTCAGGCCCACTTGGCTTTGCATTCCAGGATGTGTGGGTCTAGATGAGTGACCACACCTTCATGGTTATCTGGGTCATGAAGATCTTTTTTGTATAGTTCTTCAGAAGGCAATGGCAACCCATTCCAGTATTCATGCCTGGAAAATCCCATAGACTGAGGAGCCTGGTAGGCTACAGTCCATGGGTTCGCAAAGAGTCAGACAGTACTGAACGACTTCACTCTGTGTATTCTTGCCACCTCTTCTTGATCTCTTCTGCTTCTGTTAAGTCCATACCATTTCTGTCCTTTATTGTGCCCATCTTTGCATGAAATGTTCCCTTGATATATCTAATTTTCTTGAAGAGATCTCTGGTCTTTCCCATTCTATTGTTTTCCTCTATTTATTTGCATTGTTCACTTAAGAAGGCTTTCTTATCTCTCTTTGCTACTCTATGGAACTCTGCATTCAGTTGCATATATATTTTTCTTTCTTTCTTGCCTTTCAGCTCTCTTCTTTTCTCAGCTTAGAAAGCCTGCTCAGACAACCACTTTACCTTCTTGCATTTCTTTTTCTTTGGGATGGTTTTGGTCACAGCCTCCTGTACAGTGTTACAAACCTCTTAGTTTGTCCGTAGTTCTTCAGGCACTCTGTCTACCAGATCGAATCCCTTGAATCTATTCATCACCTCCACTGTATAGTCATAGGGGAATTGATTTAGGTCATATCCAAATGGCCTAGTGATTTTCTCTACTTTCTTCAATTCAAGCCTGAATTCTGTAATAAGAAGCTCATGATCTGAGCCATAGTCAGCTCCAAGTTTTGTTTTTGCTGATTTATAGAGTTTCTCCATCTTTGACTGCAAGGAATATAATCAATCTGATTTGAGTGTTGACCATCTGGTGATGTCCATATGTAGAGTCATCTTTTGTGTCATTGGAAGAGGGTGCTTTTGCTATGACCAGTGTGTTCTCTTGACAAAACTCTGTTCGCCTTTGTCCTGCTTTTTTTGTATCTTAAGACCAAACTTGCCTGTTATTGCATGTATCTGGACTTCTTACTTTTGCATTCCAGTCCCCTATGATGAAAAGGACATCTCTTTCTGGCATTAGTTCTAGAATATCTTGTAGCTCTTCATAGAACCATTCAACTTTAACTTCTGTGGCATTTGTAGTTGGAGCATAGACTTGGATTATTACTGTAATGTTGAATGGTTTGTCTTGGAAATGAACTGAGATCATTCTGTCATTTTCTAGCTTGCACCCAAGTACTACATTTCAGACTCTTTTGTTGACTTTGAGGGCTACTTCATTTCTTCTAAAGGACTCTTTCCCATAGTAGTAGATATAATGGTCATCTGAATTAAATTTACCCATTCCTGTCCATTTTAGGAAATGTGGTCTCTTAGAACTGGGAGAATGCCATGAGACTCAGATTCAGAATTATTTGCCTATAAGCTACAAAATCATGGCCATATGTACATGTTTCAGGTCAGCACACATATGTACAGCACACATATGTACAATACACACTGAGATCTTTCAGGTATGAATATACATCAAGGAAAGCCACCATCTCCTTCTGAACCCAAGTAAGAGAAGGCTGTTTCTGTGGTTAACTAGAAGCAGGATTTTGAAACACCTTGACGTCAATCAAAAAATACTAGGTATAATCATGTGACCTCTCTTCCTTCTTCTCCAATTCCACTCCCTCACCACTACACCTCTTTTGCAGAAGAATGTAAATTTCTCTCTCATTTCATTTCAGTCAACAGTACATAATAAGATAAACAAGAGTATTCAGCAAATGGCCATGATTATTCTCTTAGCAGACAGTGAGTCAGAACCTTAATAGAGGAAAAAAGAGAAAATTAAATAGTGGATATATTAAGGTACAGTACAAAGTGAAGTAGTACTAAAATAAAAATCATGAAAACACATTATGAACTCTGAAACATTACCTAATTAAAGTTCAACCTTAATTTTTTGGATGAAAGCTTGGCAAAACTACACTCTATTCTAGACTACAAGGCTTACACGTGATTATTAAGTGTGACCAGATTTACAATGAACAACTTTTCATGCTATTATGTTTTTAAAACAATAACAATAACAACAAAAGAACAAGAAAAAATAAAAAGACTATCTACACTGGAATTATGGAAGATCACGGGGAGACAGAATGGAGCAAAGATACAAAGAGAAAGGCTTAAAAAGAAGTGGCAATGAAAGCTAATTTAGTTCAGACAGGTAATATTTCCTGCAGAAACCCCAACCTGTTCTAGATTCACTTTCTGACCCAGCTATTGGTGGTTTTCGGTAAGTCACTCTTTACCTTATCTGCTTTTTAAAGCCCCTGTTAGACATCCCTTCCTGGGAAGCAGGAAACTAAGGGTAATTCCAGCCTTTAAGGAGTTTCTTTCATGCTTCCAAGCCTAATCGAACAATAAAAGGCTCTTGATGGTGCTCAAGGTGACTCCTAGCTGAGGTGAATCTTGGTTTGGGATGATATTCAAAGTGTTTATAAGTCAATACACACCAAGAAGTTTGGGCAAGTTTTAGATGCCCCTGTCAGGCAGGTGTTAAGCTACTAGAAAGAAAATCCAGGCTCGGCCCACTCAGCCATGAGGCACAGAAAGCGCAGTGTCTAAGGCCCATAGTATTTTAAAGTTCCCACAAAAGTGTTTTATTTTAAAATCAGAATTTTCAAAGTGACTATAACAATAATGTGAATGTACTTGGTACCACTAAATTGTAAACTAAAAAAAGGTTAAAATGATACTTTTATATTCTATATATATTTTACCATAATGAAAAATGCAAATGCCATTTCTAAAAACTAACTCTATTAAATGATAGAAACTCATATTGAAGCCAGGAAATGATGCCAGTAATTTAATACTCATAAACATCTCAAGGCAGTAAGCAATGGCAGCTATTATACAGAAATTTTTGCTTAAAATAGAGTACACCAAAGTCTAAAAGTATTTCTCAGGACAAAATGAGAGTTGTATGATTTAGTTTTATGTAATAACACCCACTGGACTTTCCTGGTGGCTCAGCAGTAAAGAATCTGCCTGCAATGCAGGAGACAAAGGTTCAATTCCTGGGTCAGGAAGATCCTCTAGATAAAGAAATGGCAATTCACTCCAGTATTCTTCCTGGGAAATCCCATGGCCAGAGAAGCCTGGCAGACTACAGTCCATGGGATCACAAAAGAGTTGGATACGACTTAGCATCTAAACAACAACAAAAATAACACCCATAGTATACTGACAATTTCAGGAGGGTTAACAATAACATGATCACATAACATGGCTATAAAATACAATAATATAGTCAAAAATAGTCAAAAATAGGCAAGCAGGCAAAACAGTACAAAAATATAAAAGAAAAAAAGATAGGTAATCTTTACAAAATACCAATGAGAAATGCAGCCTAAAAATACATCTCTTCAATAAGCCTTTAAATCAATAAAAATGAATATAATCCAACCTGGATTATATTTGCTTTTATGGCAATACAGTTGTAAAATAAATTAATTTTTTTTCTTTCAGTGGAAGAAGGAGCCCATGAAAGTCCTTAGGGCCCAGGTAAGTCATAATGCACCCCTGGGTCCTGGGAGTCCAGAATGCTGGGCTAGTGAGGCAGCAGGGTTCTGAAGAACACAAGGCCACAGCAAATGTCTAAACAGCACAGAAATATCAATATTTTAACAACACTGTATCTGTACCAGGGCATAGAATCCCGGTGACAGGATAGGTCAATCCTACCATTGTTGGGAATATTTTAGACAGATACAGCCTCTTTCTTACCTAGTGGGCAACACTGCTTAGGTTCCTTGTAATCAATTTGGAATGCATGCCGGCTTTAATACATAACTCTCTAAAAGTTCCTCAGTTTTTTATCTCTGAAAGAACTGAGATATGCAACATTTTCTGGCTTAAAGCTACACATATGCCTGGAAAGATAATTCAATCAGTTTAATTCAGTTCAGTCGCTCAGTCGTGTCCCCATGAATCGCAGCATGCCAGGCCTCCCTGTCCATCACCAACTCCCAGAGTTCAATAGACAGCTCTATTTAGGAAAAAGGATGGTAATTCACACAGTAAAGACCAATCTTCTTCTTCTAAGTCGCTTCAGTCATGCCCGACTCTGTGTGACCGCATAGATGGCATCCCACCAGGCTCCCCCGTCCAATCAGATGTACTCAAATGGCAGTTGCAGGGCTGGGAGGAGCCGTGAATCTCCAAAATGCTCCCACCAAGGGACTGGTCATTTGACTCAGTCTTTGGTCCTGCTTTTCTTTCCTACTATCTTGTAGGCTGACATCAACACTCATATTTAGAATCTAGCCAACACTCTCACTTACCATTTTTTCACCTTCTCAAGTCAATGGCTTAGATTCCATTATAACACCTCATTCCCATGACCACATCTTGGGATCTATCATTCCCCCAAATTATTCTAAATCAGAAATATCAATAAATTCCAGTACATCCCCTTCACTCACTATCTCTAATTCTTTAAGCTCTCTCACTCCTTCACTATAGCCATGCTTGTTATTTTTTTAATTCCCCAGACTCCTCAACTTCCTGAGTTTGCTAGTCCATGCCTGAAATAATTATTTTCCTTACTAATCCTGAGTGTGTTCAGTAGACTCTCCACCATTACCCTCTCCTCATTTGTCCTTTGTCTAAAAGATTCATGTACCCTATAAATATCCAGTCTTAGACCAATCTTCTGATGTAATATCTCTGTGACTTTTTCTTTATTTTGGTTCTTTGGGAGAAGGATAGGGAAGATTTTAAGAGAAGGTATCTTTCATTGAAATTAAATACCTCCTTTAGGAAGTGTAATTCTGAAGAAGTAACTTGCAATTCTCTTTCATTTCTCTCCTTAGAAATAATTTCATAGCTTCCTAATATTTTGGATTTATTCATTCATATGGGGAGATACTTTGCATTCCCTTAAGACTTCTTATAATTCTATCCTACTTTATGCAAATATGAATTAAGCAAATGTAAGAGACCACTATATAAAAATTTATAAAGCCTCGATTCATGCACAAAATTTGAGATAAAACAAATCAAAATATTTTAAGATTTCTTCAGAAACTGCATAATTGCAAAAGTGATAGGCTGAGTGAATGGTGAGTTGTATTTATGCAAAGTCCACATGGTAAGGTCTCTAGCAAGTAAAAAATATTCTCTTTATTTTGTCAGTGTTTTATGAATCATACTTTTTTATGTGAATGGTATCTTCCAAGTCTGAGTTCAGTCACTATTCTGCTATTACTTAACCACTCACTGTCATTACAATTTAAAATAGTTTTTATATTCTATTACAATGTAATGCAAGCATTATTAAATGGGGGTGCTAGAAGCAGTACTGAAAACATGCCTCAAAGTCAATTACTATGACAAGAAACTTAGAAGTAAATGAACAAAACTCTAAATAAAGCCAAACAACTGCCATCACATGCTGCATGCTGTGCGGTTAACATGGAAACAAGCAATGTGAGAAATACTAGACATAATGCTGAAAAACTTAAAAGTACAAATACATAACACAGTGGCTAAAGAGTTATCCACCCAAAAAATACATCCCACATTCTTTATATTTATGCTTATGGGAAAATTAGTCCTTTGAATTTTGTGAGTTTTTAATTATGTGTCTTGCAACTTCCTTTTTTTAGAGATGGGGCCAAATCCCATGTATATAAGGAAATGAGCCTGAAATTCATTATTAAATAATATATGTTTCCTTGTGGTTCTGATTATAAACCACCATGCTTGCTACACTGAAAAATGCTGAAAAGTATAATGATGAGGGAAATCATCAAGAATTTCACCATTCACTAGCCAACTTTTCTAGCATTTAACAGTTTCTTCAGGATTTTTTCCTAACAACAGACTGGTTCCAAATAGGAAAAGGAGTACGTCAAGGCTGTATATTGTCACCCTGCTTACTCAANTGGAAAAGATTCTGATGCTGGGAGGGATTGGGGCAGGAGGAGAAGGGGATGACAGAGGATGAGATGGCTGGATGGCATCACTGACTCGATGGACGTGAGTCTGAGTGAACTCCAGGAGGTGGTGATGGACAGGGAGGCCTGGCATGCTGCGATTCATGGGGTCGCAAAGGGTTGGACACGACTGAGCGACTGAACTGAACTGAACTCAACTGATGGAGGAAAAATATGTATACAATTTTGTATCTTAATGATTTTTCTTGACCTTAAATAAGAAGATATATCAAGACACTAAGAACTATCCATGGACTTTCTAAAGGGTGGAATATATAATATATAAAATATCTCATTATATGATTACAACCTATTTAATTAGTACAGTCAAAAGAAAAACAAAACTTTCCTTTACACTTATAGATTCTTCTGACTAGTCTATGAATTAAACTGACATAAGACAGATTAGCCAGAAAAAATCTAATTTAATTTCATACATACAGGAGCCTGACATACATGAGAAGGTTCAAAGACAGAAAGATAAAATGAGGTATACATGTCATCCTGAGCTAAGGAATGGGATAGAGGCCTAGGGCTTCCAAGAACAGAAATTGTCTTATTTCAAGACAATAAGAGCAGATGTTTAGACATTTGCCCTGCAATATAGATGCAGTTACTTAGCTAAAATTTATCTCCAGTAATAACTTCTTTTTTTCCCTGAGAAAAACCCCCAATTTAAACTCTTCTAGGTAGTTAAAGGAGGAGAGTAGGTTTTCTTAACCCACAGAGTCTNCTTATTTCAAGACAATAAGAGCAGATGTTTAGACATTTGCCCTGCAATATAGATGCAGTTACTTAGCTAAAATTTATCTCCAGTAATAACTTCTTTTTTTCCCTGAGAAAAACCCCCAATTTAAACTCTTCTAGGTAGTTAAAGGAGGAGAGTAGGTTTTCTTAACCCACAGAGTCTTTGGCTCAAAAAAATCCTCATGCAGGAGTAATACATTTTTTGGAGACTCATTCTGACTCCCTAGAGTACTGTACCCAATTCTAAAACATTGGGTAATTTCCAAGTTTGCCATAATAATTAAGTGATGAATATCATTGGATATAAACTTTATCCCTGGATTGAATTATTTTTCTTGGGGAAATCCTTAGAATTATTAGGTCAAATAGTATATCAATTCATATTGCAAAATTCCTTTCCAGAAAGACAAACAATTTACAATATTTCTGGTAATAGAAAAAAAAGTAGCCATCTCACCCCAGTGTCATTCAAGTGAGTATTATTATTTTTTTTAAAAAATATCATTGAAACATGTATAATATCATATAAGAAATGAATCGCCAGTCTAGGTTCGATACAGGATACAGGATGCTTGGGGCTGGTGCACTGGGATGACCCAGAGGGATGGTATCGGGAGGGAGGTGGGAGGGGGGTTCAGAATTGGGAACACGTGTACACCCGTGGCAGATTCATGTTGATGTATGGCAAAACCAATACAATATTGTAAAGTAAAAAAAATAATAAATCACCAATTTTACTAGCAAAAAAATGTACTGTTTTAATTCACACAATATGTTATTTGTAGACTGGGATTTGCCCTGTATTTGTCAGTTAACTAATAATAATTATTTCCTAATTTGTGAACTGTCTTTATACACCCTTGGCTCATTTCCCTATGGTTTTAACAGTTTCCTGCCAATAAATCTGAATTCTTTATGTATTAAGCATATTAATCCATAAGCCATGATATTTGCTTTTCTAACAGCTTGATTTCTATTTTTAATAAGCAAAAATAAATAATATTAAAACATTAGTAGTATCAAGAATATTTTATTCCTATAAATGGGTATGCCACTGTTTCAAAAAACTTTTGATTATTCTCATCTGTTTATACTCTCAAATAACTCTGAGAATCTTAGAGCTCTCAGATAGTAAACAAAGTCTGTTGGGATTTTTTAATGTAATTATATTAAATTTATAAATTTAACTTATAATTAATTTCGTTTTCCAGTCCCCTAAACAGTAGCTATTCCCTTGTACTTGAGATTTCTGTTTCAGTTACCTTTGGGGTGTATTTATTTAAAAAACGTAATGCCTTCAAATAACAATTTATTATTGTTTTCTTGCAATCTCTTGTGGGTTTGTAGTCAGATGACAACTGAAGCTTCAGTTTATGCCCACTAGGCTGGATGTCCAAGATGGTTTCATTGTTCATAAGTTAAGCTCATCATTATCCCTCCTCATGGCCTCTCCCTTCAGCAGAGTAGCCTAGATTTCCTAGCCTCAGTGGCTCAGGGCTCCAGGAATTGGAACCAGTCTTTTTAAAGCTAGCCTACATTTGGCATAGGGCTACTTTTGTCATGTTCTAGTGATCAAATCTGTCACCTGACAACCGTGATTCAAAAGATGGAGGAACATTTAGCTCTTGCTGGGTAAGTAGCCTGTCTACCATCTTTGGAGAGGTGCTTCCACATTTTCTTTATTGATCTTTATCTGAGAATTTTCTTCATAAAAGTACTTAAAATTTGTGCTGCTATAGCAATTTGTATGTTCTTTTTTCTTTTATGACTTGCTTCCTAAGCAGTTATTGCTAATATGAAGGAAAGATATTATCTTTGATATATTTATTTTATATTCAATCACTTTACTAAGTGGTCTACACTGATTCTAATTACTTATTATTTTAACAGCCTGGTTCTCCTGAGAAGAAATCATACTATCTGAAAATAAAGATTTTTTTTCTCCTCTTTTTCAGTAGCTAAGTCTCATCTATTGCACCAGTTAGGACTTCCAGAACAAGACTAATAGGAAGCACCCTTGTTTCGCTTATGCTGTATAATGTTTTAAGTACAAGTATACTGAAGTTGTAAACTGGACATATTTTATCAGCATACATATTTCCCAGGGCTAAATTCAACCATTTATTTTCATATGCTAATATAATACAAATGAATAGAAAGGTAGATTCTTATTCCACATAAATTGAATTTATGGAGCAGGACAATAAAGCAAAGATGAGGAAGAAAGTAACTAATATATTTTAGATACTGCAATATTTTCTCCCTGAAATCTATAAATTTGTTCCCAAAATAAATCATAACCATAAAATATTCCATTAACTCCCACAAATAACTAATATCTCTAGATAAATATAAAACATCATAAATCTCAACAATTTGTCCTTTCTTCTCAAGCTTGACTATTTACACTAGATGTAAAGAATCATATTAAGCACACAAATATTAGAATATGGCTTTTCAGCCCTCTTATACTCACAAGTGGCTGATATTCATATGGTGGAGCATATTCTTCAGCATATGTTGTCAATGTACACCTGAGAAAGATAAGTCAATATCTGAGAAAAGAATGACTCCAAAAGAAAAATATCTTAATTTTTTAGTAGTACGTGCTTTAAACAAAATAAAAACATTTCAAGGAAGATTAGCCTTAATAAAAACTTTTAATTTTTTAATTCCCAGGCCTCATTTATAGTGTTAACTATCACCAGCAAGGTGCCTTCCTTCAATTACTTCCAATACCACCTACTATTCTTCTATACTAATGATATGCTATCCAGTCCCAAAGCTCAGGTGCATTCCAGACAAGGGTTCTCTTTTCCACTCACTTTCTACTTTTCAAACTTTTTGACCCAACACCCCATGTTCTCTGCTAGATGGCAACTGAAAAATAATACACAACCAGGTAGTCTGAAATTACATATTTTCCCCAACCTCCATTCCATGAAATACATAGAAATGTTGAGTGAAATACATCCCTCTCCCCCAAGTCTACAAACACAGCCTAAGACTCAAAGCTGGAGTTTGAACTGCCTATCAGGGGCAGGAGACATGACCTTGGGTTCATAGAAGGCACAGAGCTGAATTGCTACTTATACAAAGGAGTCTGTAAAGGCTGTAAGTCCATATATGTGTGTGCTAAGTGTCCAACTCTTTGTGACCCTATATAGACTGTATCCCACCAGAGTTAAAATACTGCTTCCAGTCTAGAGTCTGTAAATGTTGTTCAGTTCAGTTCAGTCGCTCAGTCATGTCCAACTCTTTGTGACCCCATGAATCGCAGCACACCAGGCCTCCCTGTCTATCACCAACTCCCGGAGTTCACTCAGACTCCCTTCCATTGAGTCAGTGATGCCATCCAGCCATCTCATCCTCTGTCGTCCCCTTCTTCTCCTGCCCCTAATCTCTCCCAGCATCAAAGTCTTTTCCAATGAGTCAACCCTTCGCATGCGGTGGCCAAAGTACTGGAGTTTCAGCTTTAGCATCATTCCTTCCAAAGAAATCCCAGGGTTGGTCTCCTTCAGAGTGTACTGGTTAGATCTACGAGAGCAAAGGAAATTTAGCCATCAGACTAGGGAAACTTGCAAAAATGTTTCTCTTGTCTGGTACTCAGAATAGGGGAAAATTTTTTTCTCCTGTGAGAAATTACTGTCCTGATTCTGCTCCTGGCAATATTATGGGATTAGATGGTCAAAGAAATTCATCTGAGAATTGCAAACCTAAAAATACCAGGAAAAAGGACATCTAAACATTTTAACTGAGCAGATGGGAGGGTAGAGAACAAGTAGAAGAATTCAAAAATAACTAGGATGTCAACTAAGAATGATTACTGGGTACAGATGATAATATTTATCTGGTGGTAACCACCAATTAATTACTGTCAGACTTTCAAGATGTGATTTCCAGAGGCACGACATTAGCATTATCTGGGGACTTGTTAGAAATACAAATACTTGGATGTCACGCCAAGTCCACTGAATTAGAAATTCTAGGAGTGGGCCCCACAATCTTGCTTTAACGAGCCCTTTATGTCAGTGGTCTCCAACCTTTTTGGCAATAGGGACCTACTTCGTGGAAGACAATTTTACCAGACTGGGAATGGGGGGACATGGTTTGAGGATGATTCAAGCACATTACATTTATCGTGGATTTCATTTTTATTATTATTACATCAGCTCCACTGGAGACCATCAGGCATTAGATCCTGGATGTTGGGGACCCCTGCTCTAGGTGATTCTAAAAGTATGAGTATTGGCAATTAAAAGAACAAAAATTAGAAATGTAACTTTCAAACCAGCAAATAGGATATTCTTTAATATTTTTAAAGAACAGTCTAATAGAAAGCAGGAAAAGATTTAAAAAAAAGGTCAAAAATTTTTCTGCTCAGAAGACAAATTAAAATCACAAAAAACTAAACACCTTGGTAATCACAAAGAAAGTAAAGGAATTAAACCCATCAGTGAAAATATTTTCTCAGACTTAAATTGAAAATCAAGTTGTATTATATAGCCCAACTCTATGGGGTGTTTTTTGTTTTCGTTTTGTTTTTGGTTTTCAAGTATAGTTATCTATAATATCATATTAGTTTTAGGTACAGCATAGTGATTCAGTATTCTTATAGATGATGCTTCATTAACAGTTATAACAAAATAATGGCTATAATTCCCTGTGTTGTACAGTCTATACTTGTTGCATGTTTATTTTATACATAGTGGTTTTGTATATCATACTCCTAAATTCTTCCTCCTCTTTTCCTTCTCCCCATTGGTAACCCACTAGTTTGTTTTCTATGGGTCTGTTTCTGTTTTGCTATATACATTTGTTTGATTACTTTTTTACATTACACATATAAGTGATAACATACAGTATGTCTTTTTCTGTCTGACTTTTCCCACTAGGCCTAATATTCTCTAGGTCCACCCATGATGCTGCAAATGGCAGGATGACATTCTTTTTATGGCTGAGTAAAATATACCACTGTATATATACCACATCTTTGTTCATCTGTTCACGGACATTTTGGTCGCTTCCATATCCTAGCAAGTGTAAACAGTGCTGCTCTGAACATTATAGTATAGGTATCTTTTCAAATTAGTGTTCCTGTTTTTTTCTGGAAATATACTCAGGAGTGTAATTGCTGGATCATAAGGTAGTTTTATTTTTAGTTTTTTGAGAAAACTTCATAATGTTTTCCACAGAGTCTGTACCAATTTACATTCCAAAGAGTGGGCAGGGGTTCTATTTTTTCCACATCCTCACCCACATTTGTTATTTGTGTTATTTTTTAATGATAGCTGTTCTGATAGGTATAAGGTAATATCTCATTTTTGTTTTGATTCAATCAGTTCAGTTCAGTTCACTCAGTCATATCTGACTCTTTGCAACCCCATGAACTGCAGCACACCAGGCCTCCCGGTACATCGCCAACTCCCAGAGTCTACCCAAAACCATGTCCCTCGAGTCGGTGATGCCATCCAACCATCTCATCCTTTGTCGTTCCCTTCTCCTCCTGCCCTCAATCTTTCCCAGCATCAAGGTCTTTTCAAATGAGTCAGCTCTTCGCATCAGGTGGTCAAAGTATTGGAGTTTCAGCTTCAACAACAGTCCTTTCAAAGAACACCCAGGGCTGATCTTAGGAAGGACTGGTTGGATCTTCTTGCTGTCCAAGGGACTCTCAAGAGTCTTCTCCAACACCACACTTCAAGAGCATCAGTTCTTCGGTGCTCAGCTTTCTTTTTAGTCCAACTCTCACATCCATACATAATTACTGGAAAAATCATAGCCTTGACTAGACAGACCTTTGTTGGCAAAGTAATGTTTCTGCTTTTCAATATNGTAGCCACCAATCTTTGGATGCAAGTTGATCTTCTCAGTCCCCGACCCTGCCCTCGGACATGGGGACGTGGGGTAACTCCTCTCAGGCAGGCTGAGTGCGCTGGACGTCGCAGCCACCCGTGCTGAGTGTTAGTCAATCAGTGGCTCTTCCCAGCCCCCGACCCTGGCCACAGACGTAGGGTGGCCCTCCCGGCCCCAGACCCTGGCCTCGGATGTGGGGTGGCTCTTCCTGGTCACCACCCCTGACCTCAGACCGGGGTGGTTCTTCCCAGCCCCCGACCCTGACCTTGGACACGGTGTTGCTCCTCTCAGCTGTTCCCGCACCATCGCAGCCTGGTACTCATGGCCGCTGCCCCTGACCTCGGAAGTGGGGTGGCTCCTCTCAGCTGTTCCTGCGCCCCCACAGCCCGGGACTCTCAGCCGCTGTCTCTGTCCTCCGACGTGGGGTAGCTCCTCTCTCTGTCGCGCTGAGTGGGAAGTGGGGTGGCTCCTCTCAGCCGTTCCTGCGCCGTCACAGCCCGGGACTCTCTGCCGCTGTCTCCTGGCTGCCGCTCCTGTCCTCGGATGCGGGGTGGTTCTTCTCGGCCGTGCTCAGTAAGCCGGCTCCGCAGCCGCCTGCGCTCAGTCTGGCAGGCAGATTCTTAACCACTGGCCCACTAGAAGGAGATCAGCCCTGGGATTTCTTTGGAAGGAATGATGCTAAAGCTGAAGCTCCAGTACTTTGAGCACCTCATGCGAAGAGTTGACTCATTGGAAAAGACTCTGATGCTGGGAGGGATTGGGGGCAGGAGGAAAAGGGGACGACAGAGGATGAGATGGCTGGATGGCATCACAGACTCGAGGGACATGAGTCTGAGTGAACTCTGGGAGCTGGTGATGGACAGGGAGGCCTGGCGTGCTGCGATTCATGGAGTCGCAAAGAGTCAGACACGACTGAGCTGAACCGAACTGGACCAATTCTTATTTCCTCCTTACTTAAGGAGTGAAGGGGTCCAGCGTCTCTAAGAGGGAGAAATTCTTTAGGGCTTGGCTGGAGTTGACCTTGAGACTCTTTTAGGGAGTTATCAGGCTAGCTGGGCTGGAGGGTTCAGAGAAGGAGAGGCCTGACCCATTTCATGCATCTCAGCGGAGGAGCCCTGTGGAAAAGCCATGAGAGCTCTTCATAGGCCTGCTCCTGGCCTTGGATTTCTCTCTCCCCAGTCAGCTCTGCTGAGACTGGCAGGTGCTGAAATTTACAAATTGCCCCAGCCTATACTTCCATGCAGAACAGCAAAGCGTCATAATTTCTGGGCTGTGACCAAGTGGAACAACTTTCCGCCAGCTAAGGTGACACGTGGCAGCTGGCATTTGAACAAGCCACTTCGCAGGAGCAGCGAGAGACAAGTAAGTGCCACCTTGGGGCTATTACTCTCAGAGAGAGAGGAATAGCTACAAGCTCATGACTTTGGTTATTCAATTGGTGTTTCCCTTGAGGTGAAGGGAGAGATAGGTTATTTATTTAACAGGGCACTTACTGTGTGTCGGGCACAGCATCCTTTATGTACTGTTTCACATAGTGCTTTGCAAATGTCGAGTCAATTAAATCCGCACTGCAACCCTATGAGGTTAGAACTACTGCTATCCTCGTTTTACACATAGGGAAACAGAGGCACAAAACACAGTATTGTGTTGGTTTTTGCCAAACGTCAGCATGAATCAGCCATAGTCAGGGTTTGTTTGGCAGTAAGCTCTTAAACAGGCTTCCCAAGTGGCATTAGCGGTGAAGGACTCACCTGCCAATCCCCTGGAGGAAGGCACAGCAACCCACTCGAGTGTTCTTGCCTGGAGAATCCTATGGACAGAGGAGCCTGGCTGGCTACAGTCCATGGGATTGCAAAGAGTTGAACATGACTGAAGCGACTTAGCACTCCTGCAAGCTGTTAAACACAGGTGTGGAGCACCCTCAGCAGTGAGTGGCCCCGCCAAACTCCTGCCCGGGGACCCACACTCAGCAGCTCAGCATCAAGCCACCATTGCTCTGAACTGTATCTGTGAGCATCTGTGCTTTGTCTCGTTTTATTTTGTGCATCCGTGAACAAGATGTGTCTGGAGGAAATTGCTTCTTTGCTTTGTACCATTTCAGCGTACGCAAGGTTTCGTAGAACACTCTTACTTTCGGACTGTAGGGGAATCCTGTACAAGACGTGGCTCTCCAGAGGAAGAGTGGTCCAGGCAGAGGACTCAGCAAGTGCAAAGGCCCTGAGGTAGGAACAGGGTTGGCTTGCTGAAGGAGCAGCAGACGCTTGAGCAATAGCAGGCAGTGAGCAAGAGACGAACATGAGACATGGCTCTCGTGATGAGAATCTGGATACCATTCTAAGAACAACAGGCAGAAACCGGGGGATGTTGAGTAGAGAAGTATGGGATTTGAACTACATTTAGCAATAGTGGTTCTGGCTGCTGTATGGAGAAAGGACAGAGAGGGGTCCAAGGGAAGCAGGGAAGCCCGTTAGGAGGCCATTCATCACCCTAGCCCAGGCAGAGGTGAAGATGGCGCGGACTAGGGTGGAAGCAAAGGAGTTGGAGTGAAGTGGGTGACTTCAGGAAATGGTTTAGGCACAGAGAGATGAGATGGTACTTGCCATGGGCAAGAAGTGGAGTTGCAGGGTAAGGACGGTCCCCTACCCCTACTGTTGGCAGGACCAGGGCGGCACCAATGGGGGTCCCCATATGTCTAATATTTAGAAGTCTAGCCAATACCATTATGAAATGAGACACACTCTGTTCTCCAGGCCTGGGAGACAGCTGTTTGTAGGCCTGAGGAAGCCAGGTTTACATTAGGATTTCTGTGACTTCTTGGGGTTCTGTGCCAGGATGTGGTGGCCACGGGAGATGGGGCAGTGCTCTCCAAAGTGTGGGATCCTCTCTCGCCTGGATTGAGGAGCTGTAGCAGGTGAGGGAAAGGGAGACATCACGGAGTGATGCTGGGGGTATTTATACAACATTTTTTTGGCTGTGCGGTGTTTTCGTTGCTGTGGGTGAGCTTTCTCCAGTTGCAGTGAATGGGGGCTACTCTCTAGTTGGTGCAGGCTGTTCACTGTGGTGGCTTCTCTTGTTGCGGAATGTGGGCTCCAGGGCATGGACTCTAGTTATGGTGCCTGGGCTTCGTTGCCCTGTGGCATATGGGCAACACTGAATCTGTGTCTGCTGCATTGGCAGGTAGATTCTTAACCACTGGCCCATCAGGGAAGTCCACACCTGGGTTTTTGGCTCAAGCAAATTTTAGTTCAAACTCATCCTCCATTCTGGAGGATTTTTACTTATACTCTCCTCGCTGAGGGCTGACTTCCTTACTTTTTCCTCTTCTCCCTCGAGACTGCTTTTGGAAGTGTCAGGCCTTTGCCGCTGACTGGGTGACCTCAGCCAGTTTCTAGCCCTCTTTGAGCCTCAGTATACTCAGCTGTATATTGGGACCACTGATACCTTCTTGCTACCTACCCGGCAGTTGGTGAGAGGATGCATGTAAAGTGTGTGTGGCAGAGACAGCTGTATGTCCACCAAAATCCCTTTCCCTTTTCCTCTGGGCACATAGCTTACGTTTCCCAGTCCCATTTACTGTTGAATGTGGCCATGTGACTATGTTCTGGCCAGTGGAATGTGGGCCTAAGTGATGCTGTTAATTCCAAGCCAGACCTATTATACTCCCCCTGCCACCGTAGGATCCTTCTTACTCTCCCTATCTCCTGGCTGATTGTGAGGCTCCAGGGGAAGGCTCTGAAAACTTAGACTAGGGTTGGTGGAACTTATCTGGTTGTTCAGTGACTAAGATTGCACTCCCAATGCAGGGGGGACAGGTTTGATCCCTGGTCAGGGAATTGACCCCTCATGCTTCAGCTAAAGAACCCACATGCCACAGTGAAGACCCAGCATGGCCAAATAGATAAAAATAAATATTAAAAAAAAAAAAAGCCTGTGTGCTAAGTCACTTCAATCATGTCCCTTTGTGACCGTATGGACTGTATCCTGGCAGGCTTCTCTGTCCATGGGATTGTCTAGGCAAGAATATTGGAGTGGATTGCCATGCCCTTCTCCAGGGGATCTTCTTGATCCAGGGATCGAACCCGGGTATCTTATGTCTCCTGCATTGACAGGTAGGTTCCTCACCATTAGCACCACCTGGGGGTTGGCAAATAATGCCCCATAGTNTGGCAGGCTTCTCTGTCCATGGGATTGTCTAGGCAAGAATATTGGAGTGGATTGCCATGCCCTTCTCCAGGGGATCTTCTTGATCCAGGGATCGAACCCGGGTATCTTATGTCTCCTGCATTGACAGGTAGGTTCCTCACCATTAGCACCACCTGGGGGTTGGCAAATAATGCCCCATAGTTCCATCTAGTCAAGGCTATGGTTTTTCCAGTAGTCACGTATGGACGTGAGAGTTGGACTGTGAAGTAAGCTGAGTGCCGAAGAATTGATGCTTTTGAACTGTGGTGTTGGAGAAGACACTTGAGAGTCCCTTGGACTGCAAGGAGATCCAACCAGTCCATTCTAAAGGAGATCAGTCCTGGCTGTTCTTTGGAAGGAATAATGCTAAAGCTGAAGCTCCAGTACTTTGGCCACCTCATGCGAAGAGTTGACTCATTGGAAAAGACTCAGATGCTGGAAGGGATTGGGGGCAGGAGGAAAAGGGGATGACCGAGGCTGAGATGGCTGGATGGCATCACTGACTCGATGGTGAGTTTGAGTGAACTCCGGGAGTTGGTGATGGACAGGGAGGCCTGGCGTGCTGTGATTCACGGGGTCACAAAGAGTCGGACACGACTGAGCGACTGAACTGAATTGAACTGAGCTGAGTTAGAAATCACGTGTTGCCTGTTTTTGTAAATAAAATTTTATTTGGACACAGCCGTGTCCATTCGTTTATAGATCGTCCGTTACTGTGTATTTGTGCTCTAACGGCAGAGCTAAGTAATTGTGGCAGAGTCTCTGTTATCCAAAAAACCGAACCTGTTTGCTATCTGGGCCTTGATAGAAATGTTTGCCGACCCTGGCCCTAGAAGATAGCAGAGCTACAAGACAGGAGGAGCTTGGACCCCTGAGTAACCGCATAGAAGGCTGCACGCCTGCCAGGAATCACCATGTTGGACTGACTCACCATGAGCAAGAAGTTACTTTCTACTGGGGGCTGTTTGCTACAGCATCTGGAATTACTTATCCTAACTAGTGCAATGCCTGGCACACAGAAAGCAAACAACAAATGATTGTCTTCCTCTTATTAGCTATCGTTTTACAACTCTCCGCCTACTATTGCATTTGGAATAGATCAGAGGCATGTACTGGGCCTCCTTGAACCTCTGAGCCTTTGCCCAAGTAGTTCCTCACCCTTCTGCCAAGAACATTCTTTCCCCCTCTCTTCACCACATTGTCGCCTACAAATCTTTCACGCCCTGAGGTAGCACCTCTGCTCCTAGGCTACCTTCCCTTCCTCCTGTGCGCCCCCGCCCCCAAACAAAACAAAAAAGAAAAAAACTCAGGCTGGTGCTTCTGTTACGTGCTCCTAAATAACCTTAGAGAAACAGGAGAGCAGCGTGGTTATGAGCTGAATACGGGTTCAGTTGTTGAGCTTCAGATCCTGACTTTCTGCTTAAGGCCATTAAGAATCTGGCCAAGTGGCTCAGCCTGTCTGTGTCTCGATCTCCTTATCTACAAAGTGGGAATATTATGATCGATCTCATCATGTTGCTGTGGGAACTAAGTGAACGACAGTGCTTCGAAAAACATTTGCTATCTGGCCAGGGCTGAGTGCATGTTAAATCATGTTATTACACCATTGCTGTTCCTGCCCTGGCACACTCCTCTTATGATAAGGGTTTCCCGTGGGACTGTGAGATAGTTAGCAGATTCCTTTTATTTTTTAACTTTTGCCTTTTATTTTTCGGACATGTACAAACTACCTTTTGTTTATGTATTTTTGGCGGTGTTGGGTCTTTGTTGCTGTGTGTGGGCTTGTGGAGAGTAGGGGCCACTCTGTTGCCGGGCGCCAGCCTCTCATTGCAGCGGCTTCTCTTGCTGCGTGCGGAGCGCAGACTCGAGGTGCCCCGGCTTGGTAGTTGCAGCTTACTGGCTCTAGGGCGTGTGGGCTTCAGCACTTGCAGCACGGCTGCTCATTAGGTCTGTTGTGGGCCCTGGAGTGTACAGGCTTCAGTAGCTGTGGTGCGTGGGCTCAGTTGCTCCGTGGCATGTGGAATCTTGCCAGACCAGAGATCAAACCCATGTTCCCTGCATTGACAGGTGGATTCTTATCCATTGTGCTACCAGGGAAGTCTGCTTAGCCAACTCCTGATCCATTAAGACTGGATGAAGGAGGGAAATATTGGTTGGTGCCCAGTCCTCTGAGATTTGGGGTATAGGCTCTTTAGGCAAAACTGCTCCAGGCAGTGCCTGGGAGACGGTGAGGGACTAAAGTAAAGCTGTGTGGCTGAGCGTGGACAGCATCTGATCAGAGGAGATGGGCCATAAAGAAGGGAACACAGCTGTTTCCGTTAAGTCTGTTTGTTGCGGACCACAGAAGCCACTCCGGCAGTCTTAAGCTGAAGAGGAATAACAAATGAATGGGTCTATCACAGCATTTCCAGAGGGCTACTATCAGGTCTGCAGGCTATGCAGACAGGAGGAACAGCTAAATTACAGCACCAGGCTGCTCTGATGGAGCAGCCATCAGAGCAGCCTGCCATCCCCAGCAAGAGGCAACCCAGTCTTACAGGGTTCCCACTCTGACCTCTGCGTTGCTGCTCTGAAAGCAGGTTGCCTCTCCCGTGGGTTCCCATGGACAGATGGCACCAGACAGCGTGCAGAGCCCGGGAGAGAGCGCCTCTTATTGCCAGTCCCCCTGCTCCATAGAATCCGGGGGACCTGACCCTTTGTTGAAGTCTCTTCTATCTGGCTAACAGCAGTGGCGGCCAGTAATACTAATAACTAACATTATTGAATCCCCACACTGAATCACGTTTTAAGGCATTGTCTCCCAGTGTCTTCACAACAATCGTGGGAGATAGATGCTGTTATGAGCTTCATTTTACATATGAAGGGACCAAGGCTCAGAGAGGTTCAGTAACTTATTTAAGGTCACACAGCACCATCAGGGCTTCCATTGTGGCTCAGCTGGTACAGAATCCGCCTGCAATGCAGGAGACCTGGGTTCGATCCCCAGGTTGGGAAGATCCCCTGGAGAAGGGAAAGGCTACCCACTCCAGTTGGCCTGGAGAATGCTGGCCTGAGAATTCCATGGACTGTGTAGTCCGTGGGGTCACAAAGAATCCGTGAGGTTGTAAAGAGTAGGACATAACTGCTGCTGAAGCTGAAACTCCAATACTTTGGCCACCTGATTCGAACTGACTTGCTTGAAAAGACCCAGATGCTAGGAATGACTGAAGGTGGGAGGAGAAGGGGATGACAGAGGATGAGATGGTTGGATGGCATCCCTGACTCAGTGGACNCTGCTGCTGAAGCTGAAACTCCAATACTTTGGCCACCTGATTCGAACTGACTTGCTTGAAAAGACCCAGATGCTAGGAATGACTGAAGGTGGGAGGAGAAGGGGATGACAGAGGATGAGATGGTTGGATGGCATCCCTGACTCAGTGGACATGAGTTTGAGTAAGTTCTGGGAGGTTGGTGATGGACAGGGAAGTCTGGCATGCTGCAGTCCATGGGGTCGCAAAGAGTCGGACACGACTGACCAACTGAACTGAACTGAACTGAACAACACAAGTGAGGATTCAAATCTGGGAGAACTCCAGAGCCCAGATTCTTGACTGCCACATCATCTTGCCGTATTTACTCTCCTGGAGCCGACTTCATGATTTAGACAATGGAGGGAGGGAGGGCATCTATGTATTTATGAAACCTGGTCCAGGCCAGTTTTCCCTCTAGGAAGGGATCTCCTTCTAGGTGGCTCAGTGGTAAAGAACCTGCCTGCCAATTCAGGAGATGCAAAAGACACGGGTTCTGTCCCTGGGTTGGGAAGATTTCCTGGAGAAGGGCATGGCAACCCACTCCAGTATTCTTGCCTGAAGAATCCCATGGACAGAGGAGCCTTGCGGGCTAAGTCCATGGGGTTGCAGGGTCGGGCACGACTGAAGCGACTTAGCACGCATGCACGTGTTGAGTTGTGCATTCCGGTGGAAGTGGTGGTGTTGGGAGCGGTCCCTCGCCTGGAGGACCATGAGCTTTTTGACCTCCAGTGACCAAAGGGGATGAAACAAAGCCCCTGTCAACAGGGCTGATGACATCAGTGCCCCAAGATTCCCCTTCTCCATCCTCCTTTATCTTCCTTCACTTACCATCGACACAGCCTTCATCACCATCATCATCATCCTATTATAAACAGCCCTGTTCACCATGCTCCACCCTCTCACCACCAGCCGCCTGTCCTTGATACGTTAGGATCGTGTTACACCATGACCGTCACCCGTGGCATTGCCACCATCACCAACCACTGCCACCATCACCAAGCCATCAGTGATGCCACATCTACCATCAGCATGACACCCTCATCACCACTGCCGTCACTGTTACCAACCCCAGCAGCGCTGCCCATCACCACCCTTACACTGTGAGCCTGTGCACCATCACCATTCCCCACAAGCCACCACTGTCACTCCCGCTTGACTTTCCCCGCCACCACATCACCAGCACCACCGGCATCTCCACCACCACAGCTTTCACAGCGACCATCACTCCTGTTTTCATCACCACCGATACAATTCAGGACAAGTCACAGACACTATGAGTCTCCCCTGTATTTGAAGCACCTTGTGTTAAATGCCAAGGTGTAAACAGGACTAAGAAAGGGACGGTGATCATGTGCAAATCATTACCAGCATCAGTTATTAATGGAACCTCATGAATGCCGTACTACACACCATCTCTGACTAAACAGTTACTTTGAAAAGAACATGCTGTGTGTGCTAAGTCAGCTCCGTTCACCATGCTCCACCCTCTCACCACCAGCCCCTGTCCAACTCGAGCTGTAGCCCTCCAGGCTCCTTGGCCCATGGGGATTCTCCAAGCAAGAATACTAGAGTGGGTTGCCATGCCCTGCTCCAGGAGATCTTCCCAACCCAGGGATGGAACCCGGGTCTCCTGCATTGCACACCGATTCTTTATCATCTGAGCCACCAGGGAAGCCTTACTTTGAACAAAATTGAATCTTATAAAATTTGTGTGCTCACCCAATACCAGAGCCCATCCCAGAACCCAGCTCCCACTTCCCCTCCTGGTGTCCCCCAGCCCAGTCCAACCCACGATTTCTTGCTGGCTTTGCTTGGGAGTCACCAGAAAGGACCCTTGCCCCCTCCTTTTCCAGGCCTCCCCCAGCCCAGTCCAACCCATGATTTCATGTTGGCTTTGGTTGGGAGTCACCAGAAAGGACCCTTGCCCCCTCTACCCTTTTCCAGGCCTCCCCCAGCCCAGTCCAACCCACGATTTCTTGTTGGCTTTGCTTGGGAGTCACCAGAAAGGACCCTTGCCCCCTCCACCCTTTTCCAGGCCTCTTTGTGCTCGTCTGACTGACTTAATGCTGAACTTTACTGCTTCTCACCCTTGATATGGTGATATAATTATTGCTGCTGCTAAGTCGCTTCAATCGTGTCCGACTCTGCGACCCCATAGACGGCAGCCCACCAGGCTCCCCCATCCCTGGGATTCTCCAGGCAAGAACACTGGAGTGGGTTGCCATTTCCTTCTCCAATGCATGAAAGTGAAAAGTGAAAGTGAAGTTGCTCAGTCGTGTCCAATTCTTAGCAACCCCATGGACTGCAGCCTACCAAGCTCCTCCATCCATGGGATTTTCCAGGCAAGAGTACTGGAGTGGGGTGCTATTGCCTTCTCCAGATATAATTATTACCACGTGTTATATGGGTTTTATAAGCCTGAATTAAATGTCACTTGGCTGACAGCAGAAGACAGGAGAGATCTGGTTCCTGTCACCAGGGTTATGCGAGGCCTCTGGAAAGCTGTGGTCTTTTGGAGACTGTGTGGGAATTCTAGGGAAAATGATCTTTCCTCTGAACAGGCTGTGGGGAGAAAAGGGGTACCTGGGGGACTTAATTTGGCCCCAAAAGAGCAGTTGGGAGGAGGCTGATTTCAGTCCATTTCGAGAATCTGTGGTTGACAGGTTGGATATGTTTCATGGGCTCTTCTTGCCCATCTGCACCCACACCCACGCTGTCACTCCACCTGCATGGAGCTCTGATGTTACTTCTTAGCTGTGTGATTGTGGACAACTCACTTGATTTTTTTTGAGCTTCAGTTTCCCCAACTGTAAAATTGGGATAATGACATTTCTTCTACTTGTAGTGAAGGTTACATGGATCACCCACCTAAATCCAATACAAAGAATTGTTCTAGGACGTCCCTGGTGGTCCAGTGGTTAAGAATCCACCTTACAAGGCAGGGGATGCAGGTTCAGTCCCTAGTCAGGGAACTAAGATCCCACATGCCTTGGAGCAACTAAGCCTGCAGTGTAGCTATGAAGCCTTCATGCCCTGGAGCCTGCAAGCAGCGGGCTTTTGACCCAACACGGCCAAATAAATTTAAAAAAAAAAAAAAAAAAAAAGAAAAACAATGGTAGGATGAGACAATGGTAAATAATGTGAATGTAATTAAAAAACAACAAAAAAGAAAAACTGAAATTTGAAAAATGCTCCCTTTAATAAAGGCAATGCAAAAACTAACCATCTTTTTTTTTAAAGGCATGTGATGATTTTATTTTATTTTTTTACATACAATCAGTTGTATCTTTATTTTTTCTTTCTTTTTTTTTTAATTTTAATTTTTACTTTATTTTACTTTACAATACTGTATTGGTTTTGCCATACATTGACATGAATCCGCCATGGTTGTACATGAGTTCCCAATCCTGAACACTCTCCCACCTCCCACCCCATATCATCTCTCTGGATCATCCCCGTGCACCAGCCCCAGCAATCCTGTATCCTGTATCGAACATAGACTGGCGATTCGTTCCTTACATGATAGTGTACATGTTTCAGTGCCATTCTCCCAAATCATCCCACCCTCTATCTCTCCCTCAGAGTCCAAAAGTCTGTTCTATACATCTGTGTCTCTTTTGCTGTCTCGCATACAGGGTTATCATTCCATCTTTCTAAATTCCATATATATGTGTTACTATACTGTATTGGTGTTTTTCTTTCTGGCTTACTTAACTCTGTATAATCGGCTCCAGTTTCACCCATCTCATTAGAACTGATTCAAATGTATTCTTTTTAATGGCTGAGTAATACTCCATTGTGTATATGTACCACAGCTTTCTTATCCATTCATCTGTTGATGGACATCTAGGTTGTTTCCATGTCCTGGCTATTATAAACAGTGCTGCAATGAACATTAGGGTACATGTGTCTCTTTCAATTCTGGTTTCCTCGGTGTGTATGCCCAGCAGTGGGATTGCTGGGTCATATGGCAGTTCTATTTGCAATTTTTAAAGGAATCTCCACACTGTTCTCCATAGTGGCTGTACTAGTTTTCATTCCCACCAACAGTGTAAGAGGGTTCTGCCAGGAGCCAGCATGAGGAATCCCACGCGTGACATGGTCATATGGCAGAAATCCGATGGGCAAGGCGAATCAGATTTCAGAGATTCCCCCTGGTATTTCCTGAGCATGAACCCCCCCCAAAATAAGGATCTGCCTGACATTGTACTTTTTTCTAATTCTTTTGACATTCTCTGGAAAAAGTTAATTTCAGGGCTTNTGTAAGAGGGTTCTGCCAGGAGCCAGCATGAGGAATCCCACGCGTGACATGGTCATATGGCAGAAATCCGATGGGCAAGGCGAATCAGATTTCAGAGATTCCCCCTGGTATTTCCTGAGCATGAACCCCCCCCAAAATAAGGATCTGCCTGACATTGTACTTTTTTCTAATTCTTTTGACATTCTCTGGAAAAAGTTAATTTCAGGGCTTTAGTCTTCTGCATTTGAAAGGAGTGTTTCAGCTCANGGTCTGGTATTCCCATCTCTTTCAGAATTTTCCACAGTTTATTGTGACCCACACAGTCAAAGGCTTTGATGCCGGAAGCCGGCGTGGGAATCCCACCTGTGACAAGGTCATGTGGCAGAGATTCCTCTTGAGTTTCCCTGAGCATCTACACCCCAAAAATAAGGAAACCCAAATATGCCTTCTGCCAGGAGCCAGCGTGAGGATTCCCACCTGTGACAAGGTCAAGTGGCAGACTCGATGGGCAAGGATGATTCGAGTCTCGGAGTTTCCCCTTGGCATTTCCTGAGCATGTACCCAGAAAATAGGAATCTGCCTGACAGTGTACTTTTTCTAATTCTCCTGACATTCTCTGGAAATAGTTAATTCAGGCTTTAGTCTTCTGCATTTGAAAGGAATGTTTCAGCTCAACCCCCTCTGATAAAGCTCTAACTTAAAATGCTCTCCTTTGCCTAACAGGTCCCCAGGACCTTTTACAGCTTGTGAACTGCTTACAGCCTCCAACTGCGAGGAGCACAAAGCTTAAGTATCTTAAAGTTACAGAGCCTTTTTTAAGAGCTAAAAAACATATTGGTGACAGGATTTCACTGTTGATTCAATGATTGCTGCCAGACCTCCTTATTCTTCTTCTTTTGGGCACCTGGGAGGATGTTAATCAATGTAAATGGGATATGGAAAAAGATATATAGTAGTTTTGATGTTAACAACACAAATAAGTCTTCTGGTTAACAAACCCTTATCAGAAAAGAGCCATAAAATGTTAATTGGCCTTTTGGCCAGAAGATGATGTAAATCACCTAAGGCTTGTGCATACAACTAGGTATGCAGAGAGAAAAGCCCGGTTTTGATAAGAGTCTAGGCTGCTAACACTGCATCCCCTTGATCTCTATGTATCAAAAAAGGTATAAAGAAAGGGCCTTGAAGGACAATAGGGGCCGGGGCCAATCATTGGCAGGACAGGTTTCCCCAGTGTCTCTTTCTCTCTCTCCTTCCCTCTACTTTTCCGGCTGAATTCACATCTGGGGAGTGGAGGCTCACCATGTCTACTTACTTGTCCTGGCTTCTAAGATCCACGTGAAAGGGAGACCAAGGTGGGGCACCCTTAGATATTCAAGTGGACGCCGGTGGCCCAACGTAGATGGTGCAAACCTCTTGTCTCAAGGTTTTATTGGCTTTCCACGTAAACCAAGTTATTCAGCCTCTTTTCTTCACTTAATTTTCCTACTATACTAGTATTTCCTAATCTAATATTTCTGAATAAATAAGATTTTCCTCGCCTATCCGTCTCTCCTTCGAATCACCCTGGATCCACCAGGGCTGGACCCCGGCACTTTGGCAAAGTCAATAAAGCAGAAATAGATATTTTTCTGGAACTCTCTCTTGCTTTTTCCATGATCCAGTGGATGTTGACAACTTGATCTCTGGTTCCTCTGCCTTTTCTAAAACCAGCTTGAACATCTGGAAGTTCACGGCTCATGTATTACTGAAGCCTGGCTTGGAGAATTTTGAGCATTACTTTACTAGCGTGTGAGATGAGTGCAATTGTGTGGTAGTTTGAGCATTCTTTGGCATTGTCTTTCTTTGGGATTGGAATGAAAACTGACCTTTTCCAGTCCTGTGACCACTACTGAGCTTTCCAAATTTGCTGGCATATTGAGTGCAGCACTTCCACAGCATCATCTAGCAGAATTTGAAATAGCTCAACTGGAATTCCATCACCTCCACTAGCTTTGTTCATAGTGATGCTTCCTCAGGCCCATTGACTTCACATTCCAGGATGTCTGGCTTGAGGTGAGTAATCACACTATCTGGGTCATGAAGATCTTTTTTGAACAGTTCTTCTGTGTATTCTTGCCACCTCTTCTTAATATCTTCTGCTTCTGTTAGGTCCATACCTTTTCTGTCCTTTATTGAGCCCATCTTTGCATGACATTTCTTTGGCATGATATTTCATTCCCTTGGTATCTCTATTTCTTGAAGAGATCTCTAGGCTTTCCCATTCTATTGTTTTTCTCTATTTCTTTGCATTGACCACTGAGGAAGGCTTTCTTATCTCTCCTTGCTATTCTGTTCAAAGAATATGTCCATTGATATGTCCATTCAAATGGGTATATCTTTCCTTTTCTCCTTTGCTTTTTGCCTCTCTTCTTTTCACAGCTATTTGTAAGGCCTCCTCAGGCAGCCATTTTGCTTTTTTGCGTTTCTTTTTCTTAGGGATGGTCTTGACCTGTCTCCTGTACAATGTCACATACTTCCATCCACAGTTCATCAGACACCCTGTCTATCAGATCTAGTCCCTTAAATCTGTTTCTCACTTTTATTGTATAGTCATAAGGATTTGATTTAGGTCATACCTGAATAGTCTAGTGGTTTTCTCCACTTTCTTCAATTTCAGTCTGAATTTGGCAATAAGGAGTTCATGATCTGAGCCACAGTCAGCTCCTAGTCTTGTTTTTGTTGACTGTATAGAGCTTCTCCATCTTTGGCTGCAAATAATATAATCAACCTGATTTTGGTGTCGACCATCTGGTGATGTCCATGTGTAGAGTCTTGTGTTGTTGGAAGAGGGTGTTTTCTATGACCAGTGCGTTCTCTTGGCAGAACTCTATTAGCCTCTCCTCTGCTTCATTCTGTACTCCAAGGCCAAATTTGCCTATTACTCCAGGTGTTTCTTGACTCCCTACTTTTGCATTCCATTCCCCTATAATGAAAAGGACATCTTTTTTGGGTGTTAGTTCTAAAAGGTTTTGTAGGTCTTCATAGAACCATTCAACTTCAGCCTCTTCAGTGTTCCTGGTTGGGGCATAGACTTGGATTACTGTGATATTGAATGGTTTGCCTTGGAAATGAACAGAAATCACTCTGTTGTTTTTGAGATTGCATCCAAGTATTGCAGTTTGGACTCTTTTGTTGACTATGATGGCTATACCATTTCTTCTAAGGGATTCCTGCCCACAATAGTAGATATAATGGTCATCTGAGTTAAATTCACCCATTCCAGTCCATCTTAGTTCACTGATTCCTGGAATGTTGACATTCACTCTTGCCATCTCCTGTTTGACCACTTCCAATTTGCCTTGATTCATGAACATAACCTTCCAGGTTCCTATGCATCTTCCATCACCAGTCCCATTCACAACTGGGTGTTGTTTTTTGCCTTGGCTCCATCCCTTCCTTCTTTCTGGAGTTATTTCTCCACTGATCTGCAGTAGCATATTGGGCACCTACCGACCTGGGGAGTTCATCTTTCAGTGTCCTATCTTTTTGCCTTTTCATACTGTTCATGGGGTTCTCAAGGCAAGAATACTGAAGTGGTTTGCCCTTCCCTTCTCCAGTGGACCATATAAAGTTATATTTGCATTTCTCAAATAATTAACAATGCTGAGCAACTTTTCATGTGCCTCTTAGCCATCTGTGTGTCTTCCTCAGAAAAATGTCTATTCAGGTCTTCTGCCCATTTTTTAATTGGGTTGTTTATTTTTTGATATTGAATTGTATGAGCTATTTATATATTTTGGATATTAACCCCCTGTTGATCACAGCATTTGCAAATATTGTCTCCTATTCAATAAGTTATCTTTTCATTTTGTCAATGGTTTCATTCGCCATGCAAAAGCTTTTAAGTTTTATTTGTTATCCTATTTGTTTATTTTTGCTTTTATTTATTTTGCTTTAGGAGACAGACTCCAGAAAGCACTGCTATGATTTATGTCAAAATGTTCTGCTTATGTTTTCCTCTAGGAGCCTTATGGTATCTGGTCTCACATTCAGGTCTTTAATCCATATAGTTTATTTTTTGAATATGGTATTAGAGAACGTTCTAATTTCATTCTTTTACATGTAGCTGTCCAATTTTTATGTCCAGCACTACTTATTGAAGGGAGTGTCTTTTCTCCACTGTATATTCTTGCCTACTTTGTCATAGATTATTTGGCCATAGATGCATGGGTTTATTTCTAGACTCTCTAGTCTGTCTCATTAATCTTTGTATCTGGTTTTATGCCAGTACCATGCTCTTTTGATTGCTGTAGCATTTTAGTAGATTCTGAAGTCAGCAAGAATGATACCTTCAGCCTTGTTAATTTTTCTGAAGATCATGTTGGAAATTTTTGCCACACATTAACATACATTAGTCTTTTGTGATTCCATATAAATTTTAGGATCATTTGTTCTAGTTCCATGAAAATGGTCGAGTATTTTAACAGGGATTGCATTAATTGCTTGCTTTGGATAGTATGGCCATTTTAACAATATTAATTTTCTAATCCATGAACATGGGATATCTTTCTATTTTAAAATATCATCTCTAATTTCCTTTATATATTTTAAATATCATCTTCAGTTTAAATTTATAAAAATATAAATCAATGTTTTACAATTTTCAGAGTATAGGTATTTCACCTCCTTGGTTAAGTTCATTCCTAGGTATTTTATCATTTTTTATTCAATATTAAATGAGTGCCCCCCCTTTTTTGCTTTCTCTTTCCAAAAGCTCATTATTAGTGATTAATAATATACAAATTTCTGTATATTAATCTCGTATCTTACAACTTTACTGAATTTATTAGTTCTAATAGTTTTTTGTTAGAGATTTTAGGGTTTTCTATAATGGCATCCCACTCCAGTACTCTTGCCTGGAATCCCATGGACGGAGGAGACTGGTAGGCTGCAGTTCATGAGGTCGCTAAGAGTTGGACATGACTGAGCAACTTCACTTTCACTTTTCACTTTCATGCACTGGAGAGGGAAATGGCAACCCACTCCAGTATTCTTGCCTGGAGAATCCCAAGGACGGGGGAGCCTGGTGGGCTGCCGTCTATGGGGTCGCACAGAGTTGGACACAACTGAAGCGACTTCGCAGCAGCAGCATACACAGTATCAGGGCTTCCCTGTTAGCTCAGATGGTAAAGCATCTGCCTGCAATGCAGGATTCCTGGATTCGATCACTGGGTTGGGAAGATGCTATAGAGAAAGAAATGGCAGCCCACTCCAGTACTCTTGCCTGGAAAATTCCGTGGATGGAGGAGCCTGGTAGGCTACAGTCCATGAGATCCCAAAGAGTTGGACATGACTGAGAAACTTCACTGGTTCACTGGATACACAGAATCATGTCATCTACCAATAGTAACAATTTTACTTCTTCCCTTCCACCTTGGATACCTTTTATTCCCTTTCCTTATATGACTACTGTGGCTAGGACTTCCAATACCATGTAAATAGAAGTGGCAAGACTGGGCATCCTTGTCTTGTTCCAGACTCTTGGCATATATTGGGGCATGAGCTGTGGTAGACTAGCCATGGTCATAGTACTGTTGACATGTACATGCACATGTCAACATAGTACATGGTCTGGGCTGTCTCTGAGGCATTGCTTGAGTAAGCATTAACATTGTGCTTCCACTGAAAACCAAGTCGCTTTTGTATCCCATGGCCAAGCTTTTTCCCTTGTCTTGGCAGTCCTAGATCTCTGTGATGTGAAGTAAGTGAGGCTAGAGCATTTGCTCAGCTCAGGCTGGGGCACATGCTAAAGTGTTTGCAGGAAACTCAGCAACCGCTAGAGCAGTCTTCAACTGACCTCTGATCTGCCTCAGAATCCAGTCTTCACATAACCCTTCTATTAGTCTCAGCGGTCCTCTAGCCAGCCAAGGGGGTTCATCTCTCCTTTTCTGAGCCCTAGGACTGGGGTACCCAATGTGTGACTTGAACCATTCGGTCTCTGGGACATGTCTCCACCCATGCAATCTTTTTTTTCTGGGTCCCCTCCCAGGGGCACCGATCCCAGGTTGACTGCTTTTCTTTCCTGTCTACTTGATTACATGTGGACTTTTGTTATAGTCTTGGTTGTACAGAGGTCTTTCTGCCAGTTTCCAGTTAGCTTACAGTGAGAATTCTTCCACGTGTAGAAGTATGTTTTAATGTGTTCATGGGAGGAGAAGAGTTTCATGTCCTCCTACACTACATCTTGGTTGATCTCCTCCCAACTCTATGCTTTTTACACCTAAAATAAGATCATTTTCCAAAAAATGTTTTAAAATAAAAGGATATAAAAATATATATACAGAAAATATTAACCAAAAGCAAGTACTTTTACTAATATCATATGTAATTGATATTGAATCAAAAATTATTAGTAATAAAGATCATTACCTACTGATTAAAGGAATAAGTCACTAAAGACATAATAATCTCAAATCAATAAACCTAACAACACACAGAATATGTAAGACAAAAAATGACAGAATCACTAGGATAAAATGACTAATTCCCAGTTATAGAGGAAGAAAGTACCACATGCCTAGAACCTGGTTTCTTAAACCTAAATCTACATACATCTTCCAATACCGTATAGATTAACAGCAAACAAAATCATGTAAGTGTTGATGCATAGAGTGTAACAGAGGCTAGAAAAGACTACAAACTTTTGTTTACACATAAGTGGGAGAACAATCCAGAATCAGCAGAACCAGATCCAGAGCCCTTTAGGAGCAAAATAACGCAAGGATTACATGGAAGAGGAGAAAGAGAAATACTGAGAACAAGTTGGGAAAATGCTGAAAACAAACCTGAGACTAGAGGATTTGAACAACAGCTTTCCAAGAAAGCCGGGCTTTCCTGGTGGCTCAGAGGTTAAAACGTCTGCCTACAATGAGGGAGATCTGGGTTCGATCCCTGGGTTGGGAAGATCCTCTGGAGAAGGAAATGGCAACCCACTCCAGTATTCTTGCCTGGAGAATCCAAAGGCACTGCCTCTAGAAAACTAACAAGGTAAAGAAAAATAAGAAATTAAGCCCGCAAGTTAAGGGTCCTAGAACCACCATTCTTTCATAAAAGAGGCCATTAACGAAATAAAGCTCATTTCACTGATTCAACAGAAGAGGGCACTCCTGAACCAAGATATTGAGGAAACTGCCCAACTTTCATTCCCTCTTTGTACAATTACATGGTTGCTACTATTCCAAGAAAACTCAACATACAGCAAAAGGCAACATTACTATGAGAAGAAAACAGTAAGTGAAAATAAAAACTAAACTGATGAAAATCTTCCCAAGAAATATTTTCCCAAATAGTCACAGAAGTTCTCCATCAACATTTCTATTCAATGATGTACTGAAGATTCTGGCAGATACAGTAAAACAAGAAAAAGAAGCACAAATATACTAACATGAATGGAAGAACAATATTCTCATTTTCCAACAGATTATAAGGTTGTATGTTAGACTACCCAAAAGAATCTACAAATCATAAAAATAGGCAACTTTCAGGGAGGTTGTTAGATAAAAGACTAATACACAAAAATATAATAGCCATACACCAATAACAAGAAATTACAAAGTGTGATTAAAGTGGTAAAATCCCACTTACAGTTGCAATAAAATCTCTGAGATTCCTATAGGAATACAACAGAAGATCGACATTTATGAAGAAAATGTATAAAAAAACAAAAGGACATAAAAGAACTGCTTTATTTATAATGGATGACTCAACATATGTTACATATGTGTATGTGTGTGTATATATAATTTCTAAAAGGTTTAATGTCTGATATTTTATATATAGGTCTTGATTAAATTTTAAAATTTCTATTGCTCAAAAGACAGTATAAACAGAGTTATAAGACTAGAAGGAGTTATTATAATATAAAATTAACTAAAGCAAGATTAGCCCAGATTTTAAAAATTCTTACAAATCAATAAAAAGCCATCTCATAAAAATGGGGTTTTTAAATAACCAGTCAATTCATAGTAGAAAAATCAGAATGGGTAATAAAATTTTAAAATTAATTAAAGCTTAAAATCAGATAAATTTAGTGATTAGTGAAATGCAAAGTAAAACTACAATGATATATCATGTTATATCCATTTGATTGGTAAAAACTAAAATCTTTCTAAATGTTGATAAAAATATGAAAGAATGAAGATATTCATAGACTATTGGTGGCAATATTTTTACAAAATTGAAGATGCACACGTCTTAATACTCAGGAATTCTGAGTATAAAGAAATCCTTGCATATATATTGAAGGAGACATATATACATGTATACAGATATTCAATGAAGCCTTATTTGCAATAATAAAAATTTGGAAACTATCCAATGGATCCATCAACAGGGTGGATATATTGGATAATTAGATAAATCATTTTTCAAAAAAATTATAAAGCAAATGTGATTAAAAATATTAACTTACATTGTAACCAGATAATGAGTTGATGAGTATTTGAAAGTATTTTATTTAGAAATATTCCATCTTAAAAAATTTAAGTATGAATAGATGACTATGAATAAACTTATTCTTCTGTTTTATTCTCACCTGATGTTATGACTCAAATATGATTATCATTCAAAGTTTGCTTTGGGCAGGTCGACCTTGAAAGCTAGCATTGGACATTTTTCAACTCATTTAAAGCAGGCAGAAACCCATTCCCTGAGTTGAGGCCCTTTTCAATTCAGTTCAGTCGCTCAGTTGTGTCCAATTCTTTGTGACCCCATGGACTGCAGCACGCCAGGCTTCCTTGTCAATCACCAACTCCCAGAGCCTGCTCAAACTCATGTCCATTGGGTCAGTGATGCCATTCAACCATCTCATCCTCTGTTGTCCCCTTCTCCTCGTGTCTTCAATCTTTCCCAGCATCAGGGTTTTTTCCAGTGAGTCAGTTCTTCACATCAGGTGGCCAAAGTATTGGAGCTTCAGCTTAAGCATAAGTCCATCCAACGAATATTCAAGACTGATATCCTTTAAGGTGGACTGGTTGGATCTCCTTGCAGTTCAAAGGACTCTCAAGAGTCTTCTCCAATACCACCGTTCAAAAGCATCAGTTCTTTGGTGCTTAGCTTTCTTTATAGTCCAACTCTCACACCCATACATGACTACTAGAAAAACCATAGCTTTGACTAGACAGACCTTTTTTGGCAAAGTAATGTGTCTGCTTTTTAATATGCTGTCTGGGTTGGTCATAGCTTTTATTCCAAGGAGCAAGCATCTTTTCATTTCATGGCTGCAGTCACCGTCTGCAGTGATTTTGGAGCCCAAGAAAACAAAGTCAATCACTGTTTCTATTGTTTCCCCATCTATTTGCCATGAAGTGATGGGACCCAATACCATAATCTTAGTTTCCTGAATGTTGAGTTTTCAGCCAACTTTTTCACTTTCCTCTTTCACTTTCATCAAGAGGCTCTTTAGTTCTTCTTCCCTTTCTCCCATAAGGGTGGTGTCATCTGCATATCTGAGGTTATTGATACTTCTCCCAGCAATTTTGATTCCAGCTTGTGCTTCCTCCAGCCCAGCATTTCTCATGATGTACTCTGCATATAAGTTAAATAAGCAGGGTGACAATGTATAGCCTTGACATATGCCTTTCGTGATTTGGAACCAGACTGTTCCATGTCCAGTTCTAAATGTTGCTTTTTGACCTGCTTACAGATTTCTCAAGAGGCAGATTAGGCAGTCTGGTATTCCTATCTCTTGAAGTATGGTCCAGTTTGTTGTGATCTAGGCAATGGCACCCCACTCCAGTATTCTTGTCTGGAAAATCCTAGAGATGGGGGAGCCTGGTGGGCTGCCGTCTATGGGGTCGCACAGTGTCGGACAGGACTCAAGCGACTTAGCAGCAGTAGCAGCAGCAGCAGCAGCATACACTCAAAGGCTGTAGTGTGGTCAATAAAACAAAGTAGATGTTTTTCTGGAACTCTCTTGCTTTTTCAATGATCCAGTGAATGTTGGCAATTTGATCTCTGGTTCCTCTACCTTTTCTAAAACCAGCTTGAACATCTGTAAGTTCATGATTCATGTACTGTTGAAGCTTCACTTGGAGAATTTTGAGCGTTACCTTGCTAACGTGTGAGGTGAGTGCAATTGTGCGGTAGTTTGAACATTCTTTGGCATTGGAATGAAAACTGACCTTTTCCAGTCCTGTGGCCACTACTGAGTTTTCCAAATTTCCTAGCATATTGAGTGCAGCACTTTCACAGCATCATATTTTAGAATTTGAAATAGCTCAACTGGAATTCTATTACCTCCACTAGCTTTGTTTGTAGTGATGCTTTCTAAGGTCCATTTGACTTCGTATTCCAAGATGTCTCGCTCTAGGTGAGTAGTCACAACATTGTGGTTGTCTGGGTCATGAAGATCAGGCCCTTTTCCCTTTCTTTATTATCACCTCCAGGCATAGAGTCTGATACAAGGTAGACACTGGAAAGTGTTTACTAAATGAATAAAGCAATAAAATAAATTAAAACATAAAGAAATATAGAGAATTCAATTCAATGAGAATTCAAAGTAAACAGAGGTAGAAGATTAACTGAAAAGGCAAAGATATAGCTAGACAACATGGAAACTTTTACAGTACTGAATAATGACTTTCAGTCAGTTGTGGCTACTTATAAACTCTTAGTGATTCTCCTTTTCTTTTCTATAAATCTGAAGAAGAGAGTAACAGTCCTTTAAGTGATGTATTTAATCGAATTATTGTTTGAGGATGAAAATATTAAAGACCAACGTGAATCTTCCTCTCAGATATCAGCTTAAAGCTGTACCCAAATAAAGAATATAAGGAAGGAAAGAAAAAGTCCATAGAAGAGAAATGGCCTTCAGAGAAACTCAGGAAAGCAAAAGGTGAGAGAGATAAAGGAAGCATTGGTTCTTGGCATATCCTGGGGAAGGGGTATTCTGGCTCATGAATAGAACAGAGCTGGAATATATCAATGTCAGGACTCCAATCCAGCTTATGGCAGACAACTTTTCCTTTAATTCACGTCTGGAGTCACAGGAGCAAGCCTGTGCTATGCCTCGTCTACCACTCCATCACTATCCATAGCTGAGAGGCCCAAACATCAGCCTCCAGCCCATGTCTGGCAGAGCTTTCCCCTGAAATATCTTAAGAAACACTGATGGGAAAGGGTCACTCTCCTGTGATGAGAATCATGGGCTATAATGTCCCCATCCTCAGAGGGAGCAAATGAAGCCAACAGGAAGAGAATCCTGGAGGTTTTCTAGTCCTAATTTCAGCAGTCTCTGAAGCTCAACTCTTCAGTGCATTTTCCCAGAGTTCCATGAGGTACTTGAGTGCTGTTTTCAGTGAACTCCTTTTTGGGCCCAAGGTAATTTTAACTGTGCCTTCTCTTACATACAGCCAAAAGAGTCCTATTACAATCAGGCATTCAAAGTCTGAGGCCATTGATCACTGTAATCATATAGCTAATCCCCTTCACTGTGATTCCAAACAGACTGGCAACCTTCTGATTAGAGTTTGGCTTTTTATACAGGTTTTTTTTTTTTTTTAATGAGAGAGAATGCTTTTACTAGGCTGACATGACTGGTATGCTTGAAGAGTTTATTTCCCATTATAAATTAACTAATTAGAATTCCGGCTTTTTAAGTTTAATGTGCACAACTCAATTTCCATGAGTCAGATAAATTCCGAAGCATAGAAAAAATTGTCTTTCTGGAAATGTAAAACTGAAGACCAGATGCTGGTAACTTCACCAAGATATGCCATGCTGAAAGGACACTTGGAAGTTCACCAGCTGGCTTTAATCCAGCACCAGCTGGCTTTAATCCAGCACCACCCACAATTTGCCACTCATGCCCTCTTCAACCTTTAATAGCTGTAACGTAGAGAACAACTAAAAGTGTTTTGTAAGATGAAAAAGGAAAAGGAGTCTCTTATGGCAGTTATCATTAAAGCTGTGTATTATTTAAAATACCAACACCAAGTAACATCAGTGATAACATGTATGACTCTATAAGATGATGCACCAAAATCTAGGATAAGATGATGTACCATGGAATCACAGCTTCTTAAATCTGGAAAAATTTTAAAGGTTAACTGCTTTTTTTCTTTTTTGTCAAGAAGAGGAGCAGATTTTTTCTCATCCCACTTCCCAACAGCCAGAAAAGTGACATATGACATCTATTCAACTAATCAGATGGTCCCACCTAAGAACCTGAATCTAAGTTACCAACTCAACTAATGAATTAATTTGGAATTAATTCAATCACTGACAGCAGTAGAAGCAGAATCCATTTTTAGAACGAGTATAGCCACAGAGGGCCTTGAATTCTACTTGACACTGTGTGATACAAGGGAAGGGAGATCTTATAGCCACTCTGGGAAATCTGTCTCACTCTCAACAAGCAACCATCATTTTAAAAAATCTCCTATCAAGCTAAAATGGATATCCCTGTCATTTCCTCCTCCTATTTACTGAGGAAGCTATGAAGACAAATCTGATAGTTCTTCCACAACTGCTGAATGCCAAAACTATTTTTCAGAAACCAACCTTGAAAAAACTAGTGAGCAAGAGGTGGGGAAGAAAGAAAAAGTGGAGAATAATTTGAATCTGCTTTTACTCCTGATCTGACCCAAGCTGTGGTTTAGTTCCATAGCAGCTTAGAAGCAGTATTCCCCTCTCATGAAGAACACAGAACTGAACCCCCAAATCTAATCTCTGCTTTTACAAGCAAGTGGTCATGGGACTTTCGGCAAGTAACTTAAGCCTTCTGCATCTTAATTTCCTTTATTAGTACCTGACTCATATGTATTTATAGAATGGATGGATTAATTAATGAGGAATTGGAGCCCTTTATTACCTCTGTGTTTTGATTTATTCATCTATACAATTAATAAAATGTCTATCCAAATGGCCTTGTAATGATAGAGGATCATGCATACTTTGAAGGATATGGAGTGCTCTTATCCATGTCAGCATGAAAGACAATGTGCGAGAAGAGTTAAGAACAACAGACCCTGCAGTCAGATAGACCAGACACAAAGTTAAAACCCAGCCCTGGTGCTTACTGAGTAAGGACCAGAGGAAATCCTGGAAAGTTACTTTACTTCTCTGAGCCCCTTTGTAATGGAGATAGTAGCAACATCCATCTCAAAGATTAAGGATTAAATGAAATAAGGTATAAAAGCCCTTAGCTCAGTGCCAGAGTATGTGCTCATTAACACTAAAAGAAAAAAATACTGTAATGATACTAAGTAAACAGAAGAACATGATTTACTTTTCATTTTATTTGTATTATTCAAGCTGCTTAATGGAGAACAAACTGAAAGGGACAAGATTGGAAGCAGAGGAACTAGTTAAGATATTTGTATTAGCAACTGGGTCTGGGTCACTGACTCTTCTCACCCTCTCGTCTCAAATATCCACTTGCTATCTAACATTTGCTTTTCCTCCCGTCTTCACTGCCTCAATGAGTGGCCCCATTAAGCCCTTGTTGCTTAAGCCAGAAGCCTGGTATTCAACTTTGAATCTTCTCTACCTTCATAACTAACCAATCATCAAGTAAATGTTTATTACCCTCTTTTAAGATGTCTAAAATCTGAGCCCTTCTTTCCCCCCATGCCACCATCACTAAAGCTCAGGCCTTTATCGCGTCTTGCCTTGATTAGTTCAGCAGTCTTTTGACTGTAGTCTCAGGTACCTACCAATCTGTTTTCTGCTTTCTGAACACAAATCTGATCTTTCCTACCCTACAGGTGAAAACTTTTCACTCCTGCCTGTATGATAAAGACCATATTCCTTAACATAGCTTTCAGGCCTTCCTTGTTTTGTCTCCAGCATCTCTCTCCAACTTTGACTATCACCAGGGCAAATGTGTACTCTGAGCCAGGCATGTTCATCATAGGTCCCATGTCTGTATGGCCAATATTCTCTGCCTGGGCTGCCCTTCTCTTCTGTTGGTATCAGTTCAGTTCAGTCGCTTAGTTGTGTCCAACTCTTTGCGACCCCAGGAACTGCAGCACGCGAGGCCTCCTTGTCCATCACCAACTGCCAGAGTCTACCCAAACTCATGTCCATTGAGTCGGTGATGCCATCCAACCATCTCATCCTCTGTCATCCCCTTCTCCTCCTGACCCCAATCTTTCCCAGCATCAGGGTCGTTTCAAATGAGTCAGCTCTTCACATCAAAGTATTGGAGTCAAAGTATCGAGGTCAAAATATTGGAGTTTCAGCTTCAACATCGGTCCTTCCAATGAACACCCAGGGCTGATCTCCTTTAGAATGGACTGGTTGGATCTCCTTGCTGTCCAAGGGACTTCTCAAGAGTCTTATCCAACACCACAGTTCAAAAGCATCACTTCTTTGGTGCTCAGCTTTCTTCACATCCAACTCTTACATCCATACATGACTATTGGAAAAACCATAACCTTGACTAGAGGGACCTTTGTGGACAAAGTAACACCTCTGCTTTTAATATGCTGTCTAGGCTGGTCATAACTCACCTTCCAAGGAGTAAGTGTCTTAATTTCATGGCTACAATTACCATGTGCAGTGATTTTGGAGCCCCCCAAAATAGTCAGCCACTGTTTCCACTGTTTCCCCATCTATTTGCCATGGAGTGATGGGGCCAGATGTCATGATCTTAGTTTTCTGAATGTTGAGCTTTAAGCCAACTTTTTCACTCTCCTCTTTCACTTGCATCAAGAGGCTCTTTAGTTCCTCACTTTCTGCCATAAGGGTGGTGTCATCTGCATATCTGAGGTTATTGATATTTCTCCCAGCAATCTTGATTCCAGCTTGTGCTTCCTCCAGCCCAGCATTTCTCATGATGTACTCTCTGCATAGAAGTTAAATAAGCAGGGTGACAATATACAGCCTTGTTGTATACCTTTCCCAATTTGGAACCAGTCTGTTGTTCCGTGTCCAGTTCTAACTGTTGCTTCCTGATCTGCATACAGGTTTCTCAAGAGTCAGGTCAGGTGGTCTGGTATTCTAATCTCCTTCAGTACTTTCCACAGTTTCTTGTGATCCACACAGTCAAAGGTTTTGGTATAATCAATAAAGCAGAAAGAGATATTTTTCTGGAACTCTCTTGCTTTTTCGATGATCCAGTGGATATTGGCAATTTGATCTCTGGTTCCTCTGCCTTTTCTAAAACCAGCTTGAACATCTGCAAGTTCACAGTTCATGTATTGCTGAAGCCTGGCTTGGAGAATTTTGAGCATTACTTTACTAGCGTGTGAGACGAGTACTCCTGTTGGTCTAGCTAATTCCAACTCTTTCATGATTCAACTCAGGTTTCATTATGTTCACCCTAGCATGTTGTAGGGTATAGAGTGGCTTTAGTTCAGTTCAGTCACTCAGTTGTTTCTGACTTTGTGAACCCATGGACTGCAGCATGCCAGGCTTCGCTGTCCATCACCAACTCCCAGAGTTTGATCAACCTCATGCCCATTGAGTCAGTGATGCTATCCAACCATCTCCACCTCTGTCATCCCTTTCTCCTTCTGTCTTCAGTCTTTCCCAGCATCAGGGTCTTTACCAATGAGTCAATTCTTCGCATCAGATAGCCAGAGTATTGGAGCTTCAGCTTCAGCATCAGTCCTTCCGATGAATATTCAGGGCTGATTTCCTTTAGGACTNGTCCATCACCAACTCCCAGAGTTTGATCAACCTCATGCCCATTGAGTCAGTGATGCTATCCAACCATCTCCACCTCTGTCATCCCTTTCTCCTTCTGTCTTCAGTCTTTCCCAGCATCAGGGTCTTTACCAATGAGTCAATTCTTCGCATCAGATAGCCAGAGTATTGGAGCTTCAGCTTCAGCATCAGTCCTTCCGATGAATATTCAGGGCTGATTTCCTTTAGGACTGACTGGTTTGATCTCCTTGCAGTCCAAAGGATTCTCAAGAGTCTTCTCCAACACCACAGTTCAAAAGCATCAATTCTTTGGTGCTCAGCTTTCTTTATAGTCCAACTCTCACATCCATACATGACTACTGGAAAAACCATAGACTATACAGATCTTGATCAGCAAAGTAATGTCTCTGCTTTTTAATATGCTGTCTAGGTTGGTCACAGCTTTTCTTCCAAGGAGCAAGTGTTTTTTAATTTCATGGCTACAGTCACCATCTGCAGTGAATTTGGAGCCCAGGAAAATATAGTCTGTCAATGTTTCTATTGTTTCACTGCTTAATTGCCATGAAATGATGGGACCGGATGCCATGATCTTCATTTTTTGAGTGCTGAGTTTTAAGCCAGCTTTTTCACTCTCCTCTTTCACTTTCATCAAGAAGCTCTTCAAATCCTCTTCGCTTTTTGACATAAAGGTGGTGTCATCTGTATATCTGAAGTTACTGATATATTTCTCCTGGCAATCTTCATTCCAGCTTGTGCTTCATCCAGCCAAGCATTTCACATCATGTACTCTGCATATAAGTTAAATAAGCAGAGGGACAATATACAGCCTTGATGTATCCCTTTCTCAATTTTGAACCAGTCTATTGTTCCATGTCCAATAGATTGGTTTATTCAACCTCTATTCCAACTTCCCTTTTCTTTCTCTACTTTGAAGACTCCTGTAGCCAAGGGTGGCCATGTCATAATTTATCCAATAGATATAAAATGAAGAACTTCTTCATCTTCCAACATCCTCTTTTCTAGAACAGATTGCTTTTGGGAAACATAGTAACCATCTTGAGACTATGAGGATGAAAGCTACCTAACAAAATTGGTAGAGAAGAAAGACAAAAAGAGCCTGCATCCTTGATGGCATTGTTTAGGTGCCACATCAGTCTTGAACTTCCTTATATTTCATGCCAAATGACCAAATTCCTTAATTATTTGAGTTGCTTCTAGTTAGGTTTTCTATCACTTTCAGCAAAATATATCTCCTACTAATACACAAGAAATGACTAGTTATTTTTACGTTGTTTATGTTGAAAGAATAAACTCAGATATATGGAACAAATAAAATTTATTTAGGCCTAATAATTTTTGGAAGCTATTTGAAAGCAATATATTATTCTTACATGTTAGGGTAATAAGTTAACTATGTAAGCAGTAAATATGGGACCAAATTAAATATGGATAGTAGCAAAGATTTCTGTAATTCTGGAAAGTTCATATTCTTGTGAAATCACCTCTGTGGCTCAAAGATGCACAGTATAGTACTATCCACTGGGACCTGCTGAAGACTTACTTTAAGTAATTATAAATAACGATAAATTTATGACAACTACATAAACTTTCAATATTATAAAGATTAATACAGGCTCATCATTAATGGGCATGGGAAGGAAACAGGATTAAGTACAAATTACACAATATTGACATTTTGAAAATCTTTACCACTCATTTGTTTTATTAGCTCATCAGTCTCAAAAGTTTGAACTGCTTGCATGCCTTACTGATTAGCTATGACAAAACTACACCTATAGGCCAAATAATGGTAGAAGTAGCCATATAATCATGGTAGTTAGAGACATGAAGGTTGTTTTCAATTACCTATTGCTGTGGCTTAAATGTTCCTGGCTTAAAATAACAATCATGCTATTATCTCTGATTATTATGTGGGATGATGGGCTCTAGTGGGTGGTTTTTCTGCCCCATGTGATGTCAGTGAGAGCTAAAGTCATTAAGTATCTGACTACACTGAATAGCTCACTCACACGGCTGGCAGCTGGTTTTGTCTGTTGTCTGGGAAGCTCAGCTGGAGCTGTCAAATACAGTGCCTTTGTTCTCTTCCATGTGTCTTGGTTACTTACAGCATGTCAGCTAGAGTCCAAGAATCAGAAAGCAGCAACTACCAGTCCCTTTAAAGTCTGCACTCAGAGGTCTTAGGACGTCAGTTTTGCTACATTCTACTGATCAAAGCTAGTCATAAGGCCAGACAAGAGAGATAACCTCTGCCTCTTGATGGGAGCATGCATACACAGAGAGAGAAGGAACTGCTGGCAGCTACCTCTGGAGACTAGTGACCACACTTTCACCAGTATCTCCTTCAAGAGCTTAGTGCTCAAGACTAAGTGTAGCAGTTATCATCTCTGAGTCAGCAAAAGAAAGTGATATTCAGAGTCCTAGTTGATCTATCATTCAGAGAAGCAGCTTAGTAGAGCAGCTAAGACCATGAACTTTTATGTAAGACCTTCTCAGTTCAAATTCTGGCTCATTATTACTTACCAGCTTGAACATGTTACTCAACTTCTCCATATCTCTTATTTTTCCCCCTTCATAGAATGTGGATGATGATGGAATCAACTCATAGTGAGTAAATAAGTCAGTATATATAAAACCCTTAAAATGGTGCCTGGTACATAATAAACATCATATAAATATTTGCCATTAGTAGTGTTACTCTTAAGTTATAAGTTATTTAAACTCCATGAAGAGGAAAAAAAGAAAAATACCAGCACAGGTAAGAAGCATATAATCAAACTCTTTTCCCACACCTCTGTTCAGTTTCATTTACAGACATGCTCCACTAGCAGCAAGATGCCCTCTATAACTTGTTACCTGGAACACCAGAGGGCACTTTGCCCAAAACTCTGATTACTATACTAGAGTGCATTCTGATTGGCCTGGCCTGGGTCATATGCCCAAGTGTTTGTGGGTTTGTGAGGAGGTGAGGGTGGAGAAGAGAATCATCCCATTCATCACACAGTCTAATTGGATTGCACTGAAAGGGAGAGAGAATGTTATCCAAAAGAAGAAAATCGGACACAGAAACAAAAGGTCCTACAGCAAATAAGAATCAACAAAAAGATATATACCTGCACATTCATAGCAACGCTATTCACAACAACCTAAGTGTCCATCAAGAAGATGTGGTACATGTATACAATGGAACATTACTCAGCCATAAAAAATAAAGAAAAAAATGCCATTTGCAGCAACATGAATGGACACAGAGATTATTATACTAAGCGAAGTAACTCAGAAAGAAAAATACCGAGTTGGCCAAAAAGTTTATTCAGTTTTTCTACAAGATGGTATGGAAAAACCAGAACAAATTTTTGGCCAACTCAATACTATATATCACTTACACCTGGAGTCTAAAATATCACACAGTGAACTTTCTATTTACAAAACAGAAACAGACTCACAGACAGAGAGAAACAGATTTGTGGTTTGCTAAGAGAAAGGATGGATTTGGAGTTTGGGATTAGCAGATGCAGACTGTTATGTACAGAATGGATTAAATGACAAAATCTTAATGTAGTATAGCACAGGGAACTATATTCAATAATGAAAAAGAATATGAAAAAGAACATATGTGTGTATATAAATACGCACATGTACATCTGAATATATATACATATATATATCTGAATCACTTTGCTCTAGTGTAAAAATTAACACAACATTGTAAGTTAACTATATTTTGGTAAAATAATTTTTTAACAAAAGAAAGGAAGTCAAGAATTGAATTCAGATGCTAACAAACATAAAAGGGGAAATCAACAGTAACACAATAATAGCAGAGGACTTTAACACCCCACTTTTGCCAATGAATAGATCATCCACACAGGAAATTAATAAGGAAACACAAGCCTTAAACCAGATGGCTTAACTGATATCTTTAGGACATTCCATTCCAAAACAGCAGAATACACTTTTTTCTCAAGTGCACATGAGACATTCTCCAAATCACATTAGTTGTTGTTCAGTCACTCAGTATGTCTGACTCTTTGTGACCACATGAACTGCAGCACACAAGGCTTTCTTGTCCCTTACCATCTTCTGGAGTTTGTCCAAACTCATGTCCATTGAGTTAATGATGCCATCCAATCATCTCATCCTCTATTGCCCTCTTCACCTCTCGCCCTCAGTCTTTCCCAGCATTGAGGTCTTTTCCAATTTCGGCTCCTCGTATCAGGTGGCCAAAGCATTCAAGCTTCAGTTTCAGCAACAGTCCTTCCAATGAGTATTCAGGGTTGATTTCCTTTAGGATTGACTGGTTTGATCTCCTTGCTGTCCAAGAGACTCTCAAGAGTCTTCTCGAACACCACAATTGGAAGGTATCAGTTCTTTGGTGCTAAGCCTTCTTTATGATCCAACTCTCACATCTGTACATGACTAATGGAAAAACCATCATTTTGACTATACAGACCTTTGTTGGCAAAATTATATCTCTGCTTTTTAATACACTATCTAGGTTTGTCATAGATTTCCTTCCAAGGAACAAGAGCCTTTTAATTTCATGGTTGAAGTCACTGTCCACAGTGATTTGGAGCCCAAGAAAAAAGTCTATAACTGTTTCCATTTTTTTCTCCATCTATTTGCCATGAAGTGATGGGACCAGATGCCATGATCTTCGTTTTTTGAATGTTGAGTTTTAAGCCAGCTTTTTCACTCTCCTCTTTCACCTTCATCAAAAGGCTCTTTACTTGGGTCACAAATCAGGCCTCAGTAAGCTTAAGAAAATTAAAATCATGTCAAGCACACTTTCTAACCACAATTCTGTGTGCTTGCTGCTGTGGTTAGTCCCTTGGTTGTGTCTTGACTATTTGCAACTCTTTGGACTGTAGCACACCAGACTCCTCTGTCTATGGAATTTTTCAGGGAAGAATACTAGAGTGATGTGCCATTTTCCTTCTCCAGGGGATCTTCCTGACCCAGGGATCAAACCTGTGTCTCCTGCATTTCAGGCAGATTCTTTACCCTCTGAGTCATTGGGGAATCTAGATATCAATTACAGGAAAAAAAAAATCAGTTAAAAAAAAAACAAACACAGGGAGGCTGAACAGCACACTTCTAAATAACTGAGATGTCACTGAAAATATCAAAAAAAGAAATTTAAAAATACCTAGAAACAAAAGACAATAAAAACACAGTCACCCAAAACCCATGTGTGCGTGCCAGGTCCCTTCAGTCATGTCTGATTCTTTGTCACCCTATGGACTGTAGCTTGCCAAGCTCCTCTGTCCATGGGTTCTCCAGGCAAGGATACTAGAGTGGCTTGCCATTTCCTCCTCCGGGGAATCTTCTCAACCCAGGAACTGAACCTGCACCACTGAGGAAACCCATATCTTTTTGTAGATGACTTCTTTGTAAAGTTTTCAATATATATCACTGATCTTCCAAAGACCTATGGGATACAGCAAAAGCAGTTCTAAGAGGGAAGTTGATAACAATATAAGCCTACCTCAAGAAATGAGATATATATAAATGGAATATTTTTTGTTTTTGTTCAGTCATTAAGTTGTGTCCAATTCTTTGCAACCCCATAGAGTGCAGCATGCCAGGCCTTCCTGTCCCTCATCATCTCCTGGAGTTTACCCAAGTTCATGTCCACTGAATTGGTGATGCTATCCAACCATCTCACCTCTGCCACCCTCTTCTTCTTTTGCCTTCAACCTTTTCCAGCATAAGGGTCTTTTCTAATGAGTCTTTTCCAGGCTCTTCACATCAGGTGGCCAAAATATTAGAGCTTCATCTTCAGCAACAGTCCTTCCAATGAGTAATCAGGGTTGATTTCCCTTAGGATTGACTTGTTCGATCTCCTTGCTGTCCAAGGGGCTCTCAAGAGTCTTCTCCAGGACCACAGTTCAAAAGCATCAATTCTTTGGTGTTCAGCCTTCTTTGTGGTTCAACTCTCACATCTGTACATGACTACTTGAAAAGGCATAGCTTTGACTATCTAGACCTTTGTCAGCAAAGTGGTCTCTGCTTTTTAATACTCTGTCTAGGTTTGTCATAGCCTTCCTTCCAAGAAGCAAGAGTCTTCGAATTTCATGGCTGCAGGCAATCCGCAGTGATTTTGGAGACCAGGAAGTGAAAATCTATGACGGTTTCCAGTTTTTCCTCTTCTATTTGCCATGAAGTGATGTGACCAGATGCTATGATCTTAGCATTTTGAATGTTGAGTTTTAAGCCAACTTTTTCACTTTCCTCCTTCACCCTCATCAAGAGGCTCTTTAGTTCCTCTTTGCTTTCTGCCATTAGAGTGGCATCATATATATATATTTCTCCCAGCAATCTTGATTCCAGCTTGCAAATCATCTATCCTAGCATTTCACATAATATACTCTGCATATATGCTAAATAAACAGAGTGACAATATACAACCTTGTTGTACTCCTTTCTCAATTTTGAATCAGTCGGTTGTTCCATGTAAGGTTCTAACTTGCTTCCTGACCAGCATACAGGTTTCTTAGGAGACAGGTAAGATCGTCTAATATTCCCATCTCTTTCAGAATTTTCCACAGTTTGTTGTGATCCACACAGTCAAAGGCTCTCACGTAGTGAATGAAACAGGTGTAGACGTTTTTTCTGTAATTCACTTGCTTTCTCTAAGATCCAGTGAATGCTGGCAATTTGCTCTTTAGTTACTCTGCATTTTCTAAACCCAGTTTGTACATCTGGAAGTTCTTGGTTCATGTACTGCTGAAGCCTAGCTTGAAGGATTCTGAGCATAACTTTACTAGCATAGGAAGTGTGTGCTATTGTTCATAGTTTGAACATTCTTTAGCACTTCTCTTCTCCTGAATTGGGATGAAAACACTGACATTTTCCAGTCCTGTGGCCACTGATGGGTTTTTCAAACTTGCTGACATATTGAATGCAATACTTTAACACCATCATCTTTGAGTATTTTAAATAGCTCAGCTGGAATTCCATCACCTCCACTAGTGTCATTGGTAGTAAGGCTTTCTGAGGTCACTTGACTTCACCCTCCAGGATATCTGTCTCTATGTGAGTGACCACACCACTGTGGTTATCCAGGCCATCAAGACACAGAATATTACTGTTTGTTATNCTATGACGGTTTCCAGTTTTTCCTCTTCTATTTGCCATGAAGTGATGTGACCAGATGCTATGATCTTAGCATTTTGAATGTTGAGTTTTAAGCCAACTTTTTCACTTTCCTCCTTCACCCTCATCAAGAGGCTCTTTAGTTCCTCTTTGCTTTCTGCCATTAGAGTGGCATCATATATATATATTTCTCCCAGCAATCTTGATTCCAGCTTGCAAATCATCTATCCTAGCATTTCACATAATATACTCTGCATATATGCTAAATAAACAGAGTGACAATATACAACCTTGTTGTACTCCTTTCTCAATTTTGAATCAGTCGGTTGTTCCATGTAAGGTTCTAACTTGCTTCCTGACCAGCATACAGGTTTCTTAGGAGACAGGTAAGATCGTCTAATATTCCCATCTCTTTCAGAATTTTCCACAGTTTGTTGTGATCCACACAGTCAAAGGCTCTCACGTAGTGAATGAAACAGGTGTAGACGTTTTTTCTGTAATTCACTTGCTTTCTCTAAGATCCAGTGAATGCTGGCAATTTGCTCTTTAGTTACTCTGCATTTTCTAAACCCAGTTTGTACATCTGGAAGTTCTTGGTTCATGTACTGCTGAAGCCTAGCTTGAAGGATTCTGAGCATAACTTTACTAGCATAGGAAGTGTGTGCTATTGTTCATAGTTTGAACATTCTTTAGCACTTCTCTTCTCCTGAATTGGGATGAAAACACTGACATTTTCCAGTCCTGTGGCCACTGATGGGTTTTTCAAACTTGCTGACATATTGAATGCAATACTTTAACACCATCATCTTTGAGTATTTTAAATAGCTCAGCTGGAATTCCATCACCTCCACTAGTGTCATTGGTAGTAAGGCTTTCTGAGGTCACTTGACTTCACCCTCCAGGATATCTGTCTCTATGTGAGTGACCACACCACTGTGGTTATCCAGGCCATCAAGACACAGAATATTACTGTTTGTTATCACTGGAATGCAAAAGTAGGAAGTCAAGAAACACCTGGAGTAGCAGGCAAATTTGGCCTTGGAGTACAGAATGAAGCAGGGCAAAGGCTAATAGAGTTTTGCCAAGAGAATGCACCAGCCATAGCAAACACCCTCTTCCAACAACACAAGAGAAGACTCTACACATGGACATCACCAGATGGTCAACACCAAAATCAGATTGATTATATTATTTGTAGCCAAAGATGGGGAAGCTCTATACAGTCAGCAAAAACAAGACCGGGAGCTGTCTGTGGCTCATATCATGAACTCCTTATTGCCAAATTCAGACTTAAATTGAAGAAAGTAGGAAAAACCACTAGACTCCTCAGGTATTTGACCTAAATCAAATCCCTTATGATTATACAGTGAAAGTGAGAAATAGATTTAAGGGTCTAGATCTGATAGACAGAGTGCCTGATGAACTATGGACAAAGGTAAGGAGAGGGTGGGACAAACTGAGAGAGTAACATTGAAACATATACATTGCCATATACAAAGTAGATAGCTAATGGGAAGTTGCTGTATAACATAGGGAGCTCAACTCTGTGCTCTGTGACAACACAGAGTGCTAGGATGGGGTGGAAGGTGGGAGGAAGGTTTAGAAGGGAGGGTACATATATATACTTATGGCTGATTCACATTGTTGTATGGCAGAAAGCAATACAACACTGTAAGCAATTATCCTCCAATTAAAAAAATTTTTTTAATTTAAAAAATAAAAGAATTCAGTTCAGATCTGAATTCTTCTCCTTCTCATTCCATAATCATTTTACCACACAACTCTCCTCTCCTCTCCACATTTTCTTTGTTGTTATCCTCATCACCATCACTATCAGGCAATTTTAAACTTTTTTCTTGTAGAGGAATGTTCAACAACTTGGTGGTATTTTACCAAGAGATAAGCCATAATCCAAGTGCCTGAGTAGGAAAAGAAAGTAAATGCCTTACACTCTGAGGGGGAAAAAAGACCCTCCTGCTCTTCATATTCAGTCCCTTTCCTCTGAAGAGTGCCAAAGGTTTTACAGATGTTATATGCCCCAGTGAGAAGAGTGAATTGGAAGTTTAAACTGTGGCCTAAGCTTGCTACTATGACTGTGAGGTAATCACTGCACACATATATGGATAAGTGCTCTATGCCAACAATGAAAGCTTAACTGTCTGAACTACTTCTTGGCCTCATTTAACTTGTCCATTTATGCAGCTACAGATGCCTTTCTCCTTTAGAAACATAAAATTTTAGAGCAGGAAAGGACTTTACAGATCATTTGGTTCAATCCTTTCATTTTCCAGATGGAAACAACTGGAGCCCAGAGAGGGTTATTAGCCAGCACAAGGTCACATAGTAGGTTTAACACATGTCTGAAAGTAGAATCCATGTCTCCTATTTTCCTATACCATGCCCTTTCTTAAAAACCACACTATGGCCAAAAAGCTATCCAGTGATCTAAAACACTACTGATTTCTTTCTTCTCCAGTCAGGTGGATCACATAAATGTTTGGACAATTCTGGAAACGAGACACATTTTTCATAAAATTTCAACAATAAACACTAATCACTACCACAAGAAGGCAATGAAATTTGGCAAAAATGACAGGACACATTAGTTAGAGCTGACCTTGTAAGAGGTCTACCTTGCTTCTTCTCCACCCTCTAGTAGGTGATTAATACTTCTGGGCTGCCCTCAAACTGGCCCAGAAGCCCATGGATCTGCTTTTCACCCAGCAAATATGTTATGTTAGAATTAGCTTTTTTCTATTAAAAAAAAAAAAAAACTTCTCCTGTGAACCATTATTCCAGGACTATATATGGTTATGTACATATATTTAAATAAGGGCTTCTGAGAGATAAGATCTTAAAATTATATTTATACCACATCTCTCAAAATTGGATTTGCTTTATATAGTTTTTGTGGTTATTTGTTCTATTAACTTGGTTTCTGCTTTTTTGTTTATTTAATGGTCATAGACACAGTCAAGACATCATATTGTACATGAAAAACCTTACTTCTTAGAGTAAATCAGCTACAACTGTCTGGTTCTATGGACAAATCATAAAATGATTTCTGACAATGAGTTTTTCATCCCTCACAAAAAGTACTTTCAAATTAAGTGAAAGCTCCTTGAGGAGTCTTAAGCACCAGGTAGAAGGGCAAAGAAAGACCCTTAACTTATTACAGCTTCATGTTTCTATCCACTTGTCCTATGTGCCTTAAAAGAAATGTGCCTCATTATTTTTCTAGACCTTTAGTCTCTCTATCCATGTAGTAAAAGTAATGTATGTTAGAGACCCCTAAACATGCAACTGTATCCATTTGAGACCATAAGAGCACTGTTGACATCTTTGAGCCTTCTTGACTCTCACCCCTTCCATCACTGGCCAATGCCAATTCCTTGGTTACTCACTGATGGAAATGCAATCAACTCTCAACAGAAGCAATAACTCTAGTTCTGGACAAGCTCACTCCAGCCTCAAGGCAATCTCATTTTTAAAGTGTAAGTTATCAATATCACTTTTGGTCTCAACCTGACCATTCTATATATTGCAGTTGTCGAAAACATATCTCCATCTGAATGTGTGGAAGGAATTATTCACCAAGCCCTTTTCTCTAATTAAGGTCAGGAGTGATAAATCCAGTGACGTCAAACATTCTGGTTGTTCTGATTTTCAAAATGTTCCACTGAGATGTTTGCTGCCAGTTTAAGGAAGAGAGGTGTGATGTCTTCTTCACATTGGCTCAAAATAAAGTAGGTGGGCTACTGCTTTTGAGTTGCAAGAAAAGAAACAGACTGTCAAATGCTATCACAACATAATGAATGTTATCTAAACTTAAGATAAATGCATCTAACTAAGGTCTCCTTAATAACAAAGCTATATCTGTATTCTGATTTTTTTCCATCAAGGTAACCTGAAGTTTAAATTTACATTATGATTATAGCTTTTATTTTATAAGTTAAAGGCACATTATTTTGGCCCATTGAGCAAACTCATTTTTATTCATTGCCTTTTAAAGTTGACATTTAACTTCTACTGCTGTACAGTTGGCAAGAAGCAAAAGAATATTTAATATTCAAGAGAGCAGATTCTACTACACCGGAGCATTCTATTGTATACAATGCCCTACAGCCTTTGCTTCAGAGCACTGAATTCAGTAAGAAAGACAAATAAGAATGTAAGTAACAGCAACCTAACTGGATAGGGATAAAAGAAGTACATGGTACTATGAATACCCATAAGAGACCTACCATAGGGGCTGGGAGTGGCAGTAGGAAGGGAAGGTCCTTCAGAAGAGGTGAAATTTCAGATGAGACTGAATGATTTCAAGGTTAAGATTGAATGTACACATTGAATCTTGCTTCCTCAAAAAGCTTCACTAAAATCAAATTAAAGAGATTTAAAAACAAAACAAAACAAAACAAAAATAAACCCACAAGAACAAGGAGAACAGAAAAAGGAACATGAGCAATGAACTTTCAAAGCTCAAGAGAAGATGGACAAGTGGTCTCTGACTTAGCAGAAAGCTGAACAAATGCTAAAGCAGTGAAGAAAGATTGGGGCAGAGCTCTTTGAGAAGCACATAAACTCTAGGCAGTATCCTCTTCCACTCCCCATTACTGAATAACCACCCCTCCCTTACTCCCTTACTTCAGGAGGAAGCTAGAAATTTATTCACTTGAAAGGGTAAAAGAGAAAGTCCTTAACCAACAACATAGTTCAGCAACCATACACAGTGAAGGATTAACACGGATGTCCAAGCCAATTGCCCTGTTTACTCCAACACCACAGGTACTAGCCCAGATGGGCAATTTAGGGAACTTCCTCTGGAGAATGTGACCAGCCCATAAGGAAAGACTAAAATACTGATACCAGGGCTTCTGCAAAAAAAAAAAAAAAAAGACATGCTTGATCCCTCCAGTGAAGCTCCAAATAAATAAGCCTCACACACAGGCTCTGAGCCTCATCTCTTAATTATGAGCAGGAATGCTTAGTTGGTCAGTCATGTCCAACTCTTTGCAACACCATGGACTGTAGCCGACCAGGCTCCTCTGTCCATGGGGCAAGAATACTGGAGTGGGTTACCATGCTCTCCTTCAGGGGATCTTCCCAACTCAAGAATAGAACCCAGGTCTCCCACATTGCAGGCACATTCTTTACTAGGTGAACCACCGGGGAAGCCCATGAGCAGAGAACCAAGAAGTAATTACCAAACATCTAAGGAAAGCTTCTAGTATGGAAGATAGACACCAAACAAACAGAAGGCAAACTAATAAAAAGCATCTTGGAGGAAATAGATACTATGCATGAATAAAAATTTAGTAAAACTAACTATGGCCTGGCGTGCTGCGATTCGTGGGGTCGCAAAGAGTCAGACACAACTGAGCGACTGAACTGAACTATTACTAACATCCCCAAATAGATATTTCAGTCATGAAACAAACAAAGAATTCTATAAAAACCAAAGGATTCAGAAAACAAAGAGAACTCAAAAGTAGGGTTGAAAACACAAAGAGTAAAGTAGACAGTAAAGATAAATATGAGAGAAGACAAGAAAATTAGAAGACCAGGCTAGGCAAACCAACATCTAAATAAAGTATTTCCAAAAGTGAGAACAGAGAAAATGGAAGATATAAATCATCAGTGAAATAAATGAAGAATATTTTCCTGAGTTGAAAGATAGGAGTTTCTTAACCAAAAGTGTTTGCCAAGTGGCTGGACCAGCAGATCTGCTTAGCATTTAACATATATGCACGAATTACTGTTCTGTTTCACATGTATTAACTTACTTAGTCATCACAACAACTCTATAACTCTATCCCCATTTTATAGAAAGGTACAAAATGGTTAAGCAACTATTAATAGCCCAAGTTCACATAGCTAGTAAGTGGCAGAGCCAGGATTTGAAAGTAGGTAATGTAGTGCTGAAGTTCACTACACAATACTACCATGAAGGAAGAGGCAGCACTGTGAAATTTCAGAAAACACTATAGACAGTTCCAATTGATTTTTTAAAAGCAGGAGTATGTACTATTTTGACAGTGTATGCAGAGCCGAGCAATTGACTAACAACCTGAGGGAAATCGCATGCAGACTTCTGTTCCTACGTCCAAACACAACATTCCTCTGTCCAATAGTCTGTCCTACAAATTCCAATTACATCAGAAGCTCTAAATTCCTATCCCCTACCCCCAGCTCAACAATGACACTGCTCTACTCTTGGGCTCACTTCCCTGCACTGTAGCCAGGAAAAGTGACCTCAGTGAGTAAGTGATCCTCAGTTCTCATCTTCAGGAGCACAGAACCCCACTGGTTGCTATTCAATCCTTGACAACAGTTGCATAACATATTAATATTTTGCCCAGTTCTATCATTATTCGTGTCAGGACAGTCTGAAACTAGTCCTTGTATACCTGAAAGTATCTTTATTTGACTTTCACATTTAAATAATTATGGGTTCAAAATCCTTTTCCTTCAATACTTTAATATTATGCTCTTGCATCCAATGTTGCTGTTGGAAAACTAATGTCAACCTGATTTTCATTATTTTTTCTTATATTTGCAACCATTTTCTTTATTTCCCTAAGTAATTAAGCTTTCTATTTCTGGTCCATCGGTTTTGAATTCCTGTTACATTTGTTCCATCAGGTCTATTTCATCTGGTAGAAGTTGTCTATGTCTTTTCATTCTTCATGATGCTTTTGTTCTTTAGATGTGTCATGATATTTTCAAGACCAGGAATTCAGCTGTATTATTAATAAGGTGATCAGTTGCCTCTACTTTTGATGACTCTATAAATGGTCCACTGAAAAGGGAGGCGCAGCTGGTGTCTTCACTGCGAGTATAAGAGATACGAGTTGAGTGCCTCTGCTGTTCTCCTCTGGGCTTAACTGCACTTATTTTCCCTGGCATTTCTTTCTCCTCAAGATATACTGCCCAGTTCCTCTATATCCGAGAATATTTCCTCTACTTGGATTTGTAGGAGACAACTCAGGGTCAGCTTACAGCACTTTCTACTACCACCCTACACACACTCTGCAAAATAGGTTAGCTCTAAAGCCAGACAGTTCTCAAAAGAAGCAAAAACAACTAAATTGCCAGTGATGATATATATACTCATATCTTCATAGTACATGATCCAACACTTCAAATTTTTTCATGCTTATGCTGCTGCTGCTAAGTCACTTTAGTTGTGTCCGACTCTGTGCGACCCTGTAGATGGCAGCCCACCTGGCTCCCCCGTCCCTGGGATTCTCCAGGCAAGAATACTGGAGTGGGTTGCCATTTCCTTCTCCAGTGCATGAAAGTGAAAAGTGAAGTGAAGTCGCTCAGTCGTGTCTGACTCTTAGCGACCCCATGGACTGCAGCCTACCAGGCTCCTCCTTCCATGGGATTTTCCAGCAAGAGTACTGGAGTGGGGTGCCATTGCCTTCTCTATTTCATGCTTATAATTACCTATACTTTATCACTTATGTATATATATACACATCATTATAGCAATTATGAAAATTTGTCTTCTTTATAAAGATAAGTAGAAAAGAAATATTTTTTCTGTAGTGACAAATCATGTTGTCTCCAAAAACAATTTCTTTTATTAGTTAAAAAAAAAAATAGTAGTTTCTTCCTCTACAGTCAGTTCTCACCAGTCACAGTGATGTTCTGCAAACTCATTGCGAACACTGAATTAGAAAATCTTGAATGTATTAGAAGAAATACAGGGTTAGATTCCTTCAAGCTCTGGTTACAAAATTTTCATCAGCAAATCAATACGTATTTTGGTTTCATGTGTGTTTCTGTTTAAAGACATTCTATTCAATATATATTTTATGCATTAACTTTGAGTATGACCAGCAGCACTGTAACTTGTGCCTGAAGGAAGTTTATCTATTTTCTGCATAAATCATATCACAGCCTTCTTGCCCTTAGGAACACTAAATAACATTTCAGCACTATACTTAGAAACCATTTAAAACAGCAAAATCGCTAAAAAATCACCAAAAAAAATGCAAAAAATACATGATTGTGAAAAGAACACTTGCATACACTCTGAAAACTGAAACAAGAAGGTAGTCTCACCTTGTTCCACCTCAGCTGTGGAATGTGTGCTTTGGGTGGCTCAAATATTTTGCCACCATTAATGTCTTTATTCATATCCATTATTGTCTGCAACAGCACCCTTAGTATTGACTTGGGGGTTATAAATCAGTTTTAGCAGTAAGAGAATTTACAAGTATAGAATCTACAAACATTGAGTATTGACTACTGTATTATTATTATTATTGCTTGCATATTGATGGGAAAAGCTTGTTAAAGGAAAGAAGTCTCATGCTAAATTTTTGTGTATACACATGCACACAAACACATATATCACTGTTCATATTTTTTAAATGATAATCTACTTTTCTTCTAACAGTCTGATGGTGTTCATAAACTGGAAAAAAACAAACCCCATTTTTTTAAGAAAGGAAAGTAACCTGTAAGATATCACATAAAGGGCAGTTTGTTGACTTTGGTCCACCACCAATTCCTTTACCCTTGCAGTCAAACCTTCTGAACCATTAAGAAACATTTTTTGCAATCTGCAGCAGTTTAGGGACTACGAACATTTTGCGCCAGTCTGGTGGGTGTCTAGTAAAGAGAGCTCCAAAACCTGTGGCAGGCAATCCAATGTCCCTGGAAACAAGATAACAATTTTTAGAAAACATGTCAAACTGACATTTACAACTTTCAAAGCCATATAAAACTAATTTGGGAGCTGAATTTTTATTATAAATTTTTAAAGGATTTCCATGTTTGCAAGTTTAATGCATTTTGCAAAATATTAATAAAATGTCTCAATAAGTAAATGGAAAATTTCAGCATTCTGTCCAATAACTACAGTACAAGAGGAAGTCTATGTCATGCATTTCCACAGAAATGCACTAACTTTTAGCAATAAATTGTAGAGATGGGGTTCAAACCTAGGTTGTCAGAACCATGACCAGAAAAAAACACGTAAAGGGAAAAAGACACTTTAATTGAATCTATAATGCGCAGAGCTGACTGGCAAACAACCAAGGAAAAGAGAGTTCCAGACAGAGGGAGCAGCATGAACAGAAAGCATGGCAGCCTGAGATGTGGTGTCCGTGCTTGCTGTAGTCCAGTAATGTGTAGCTGGGGCCAACCTACCTCCTTCACTGCTTATTTATTAGCCCTTTCCTATAGATGCCTGTTCTAAGCAAAGGGCTATATTAAGCATACCTTTCAATAATTCCAGAGTTCATAGTTTCCTCATTCAATAAAGCCTTGCTCTTTATTTTGGCCAGTTTTGTGTTTAAACAAATTTGTGCCATTTTTTCACGTGTTTCTGATATCCAAGTCTGGAAAAAATAAAAAAAATCACATATAAAGAAAATTAAGTTAAAAATTCTCACTTACTAAAATATATTTCTGCTGAAGTACATTCTGATTTTAATTGTTGACTCTATTCATATCGAAAAATAAATGTCCCATAGCAGTCAATGATTTCATCATAAATATGTGAAAATGGCAATTTCTTACTATGTTTTGTTGGAACAAAAAATAGATTGGTTGAAATGAAAAGTACTTCATTCAACTAAATATTAACTCTTCTTTGCTTTCTATTTCTTTCTCAAAGTAGTATATTTTAACTTCCCTAAGTAAGAAAATGTAACAATCACTTTGTAAATCACACACGACTTTAGATACTATCATTATCATTGTTATCCATTCTCTATCATAGAAGACAATTCAATGAATTGTCAAACAATTATTACTATGAGAAAAACCTGATAATTATAGGATATACTCAAGTCAATTGCAGAAGCATCATGGGTAATGTCTAGAGGATCTTAGGAAGAAAAATGTATGCTGAGGATTCAATATTTTTTCCATACAAAACTCTAGAAGATCACAAATATGGAGGTTCACAGCAGAGATTCAGAACTCACTACCACCAAGAGAATCAGTTACTTGCTACAAGCCTGAAGACAAGCTTCCCTAAGTAAGATATCCAACAAAGCCCCAGATCACATCAATTCCACTAGATTTTGTTCAAAAAAAGAGAGAGAGAGAGAGAGATAAAATACTGTTTAGAAAACTGAAGACTTCAGCTACTGCAAGAGTATCCAAGAGCTAGAGTCAAATTCCTTTGGTCCATTTATGTGAAGATTAAAGAGGCTCTATAAAACTAAGAACCCATCCTTTTCAAAGCAATTTTAACTATAGTCTCTGATCCTGGTTCCTTGGTCTACTCCATGGTTTCTATGATTTCTGTCACCTAAGACCTCAACCTCCTGAATCACCAGCCTCCCAGTCTAATTTCCCAGCTCTGACTCTTACACTTGTAACTCAACTACTCATCCTCAGAGATTCCAAGTTTCACAAATCAACATCAGAGGACGCTGTACTGGGCTCCATACTTTACACTCTAATGAAAAATAAAGCATTATCTTTTAGGGAAAAAGTTACTAGGTATAATTTTGTTTTTAAGGTATAAAATTGGCCCAACAATTAATCTTAGATATGCTCTAATCATTTTTGACAGTAAATATTTCAATAAATCAATCAACACCATTGAAACTTATATAAAACAAAGGTACCACCTAATTGAAATAATGAATAGCAAAAGGAAACAGATAATAGCATTAGTGGCTCTTAAGTTTATTGACTGCTTATTCTGTATCAGACACCATATTAAGCATTTTATATACATTATCCCTCTAAATACTTAAAGCAACCTTGAATGTTATGCATTAATTGTGGTGGCAGAAGGAAAAGAAAAATCATATGGGGGAAATGAAGAAAGTTTAATAGAGAATCAACTTATAAAAGTGTGGCCAGAATTCAGAAAACCAGCAAACAATGATGAAGCACCCTGATGACAGCAATACTGGTGAGTCACAGGGTAGGGCAGTTATGGAACCCAGATCTACAGCTGTAAAGAGAGGGTCACTTGATAGTTGTGGCTTTCAGAACAGAAACAGTGTTTTAGTCTGCTCAGGCTATTGCTATGCATATCATAGACTGAGTGACTTATACACAACAGGAAATTATTTCTTAGAATTCTGAAGGCTGAGAAGGCCAAGATCAAGGCACCAGTAGTGACTGGTGAGAGTCTACTTTCTAGTTGATAGACAGCACTCTTTTCACAATGTCTTCACAATGGCAGAAGTGGGGAAGAGCTCTTTGGTGTCTCTATTATAAGGCTATTAATCTCATTCATGAGGACTCCACTTTCATGAACTAAACACCTCCCATATGCTCCATCTCTTAATTGCATCATACTGGGAGTTAGAATTTCAACATTTGAGTTTGAGAGGGACACAATCATTTAATCCATAGAAGACAGCCACTGCCAAAATGGCCTCTCAGGAGGAAAGCAAAGAAATGTCCGAGCCAGCTCTCCTTCCACTGCTGATCACCTGTCAGTGCCTTCCACAGGCCAGTTTCTGGAAATTCACAGAAAGCCAGAGGGCAAAAGAACTCAGTGACATAATCCATAAAGGTCAGCCTCCTTGGTACACAGCAGGGTTGAGAAGGGTGGAGAGTAGATCTGGAGGGAGAAAGGAAGGACTCTTGGCTTATTTTATCTTCATTTTAAGGAGGGGAAAACTGAGGTTGAAAGGGATTAAGTAATGCTCAGATAAACGAGAGAGAAAAGAAGTTCCATAATTTAAAACAAGCAGTCTGACTCATTCAGTCACTCATCCATCCGTCCATATCTGTGAAATGCCAGGCATCCTACTAAGTAAGTACTACAGCTATAGTAGTAAATAAAACCCAGAGACTATACTGGCTGTAGCTTAGTGAGTTGCAATAAACCATGGAATAATGGCAATAACAATACCACATTGACCAGATACCATTCTAAATGTCTTCATATTAAATGCTCATGAAAACTCTATTCCCACTTTTTACCCAAGGAAATAAAGAAACAGAAAATTGTAAACTCTTGACCAAAGTTACAACCTAGTAGGTGGTGGAGCCAAGAATCAATGAGAAGCAATCTGTCAGCAGAGCCCACACTTACCCTCTGTGTCTCCCATACCAGAGGTAAATAGTATCCTCCAATATTAGACTTCCCATTCTGTTATTCATCAATAATAGAACCCTCAAATTTTAGTTGGGCCCATGAGGTTTCAGACTACATTTCTAGCCTCCGTTATACTTAGAAATGACCAGTGACTGGTTCTGGACAATAGGGCATAATGGAATTAATATATACAACCTCCAGCTTTTGTTTCTCTTTCAATGGCATGTTATGTGGACATAATGGCAGATTTCCAGCAGCCATATTGGGCCTTTTGTAAGGGATGGCAGAGAAGAAAGCAAGAAGTAGGTGTCTGACAATTTATCGAACTTTCATACCACTCCTGGCCTGTTATCCTCTAGACTTTTTTTTTTCATTTTTCATTTTTTTATTGCTGTTAATTTAAGGAAAAAAGGTTTCATAAAATCCAATCTTTTCTAGAAATATAAGTGGCCTTTCCAGTACATAACATTTCAAATATCAAAGTATATGGTAAACATACAAATAAGGAAAAGGTAACATACCTCCTATATACAGTACAGTCTTTTAAATCATAAAATAATTTCCATAAAATACAACTGGCAAGTGATTCACAATGCGGTCCATACAGGGCTTATCAAAACTCTCACTTCTACAACTCGACTGCAGCTTAACAATTAATTTAATAATATGGCCCCAAAATACCCAAATAAAATATATTTAATCAAAATAATTTCCTTTCATCAAACTTCCTTTTTAAATTAAAGCTTTCATCTACCCCTTCACCCACCCCTCCTTTCTTCCCCTTTTACTCTCACCCCTGAAAGAAGGTTTCAAAATGCATATTGGTGCTATAAATATAAACTCTCCCTATGAAGCTTTACAGGAAGCTTCTTACTTCAAGTGTTTCCTTTTGTCTGGCAATCTGTTAGGTTTCTGAACCAAGGCCAGATATCTAAGTTCCTCTGCCGCCCACCAACGTGACCCCACAGAAACACCCGCCATCTCTGCTCTGTACTGAGGGTGGGGCACAGCACACGCAACCCCAAGCCCTTACACCCATGGCTCAACGCCAGGGGCTGCTTGGTGCCATCAACTTTTTATATAAAAGAATAAAACCTTATGTGAACAGCCACAGTTGATTTTTGGTTTCTGTTGTGTGTAGGCAAACCTAATCCTACACCATCTTAATGTGAAAAACCACTTTGGTCTAGAAATGTTCATAACCTGACATAAGGGTGGATAATTTATAAAAACACTTCCATATGTTTAAAAGTCTTTGGGGCTTTATATATATGTATCACAAACTGGAGATCAGCAATTTGATATGTGCAATTATCATACCAAGCTCATAGGATAATCACTAAAATTTCCATTTAATTTGCATAATAAAATCTAGCTTGAATAAAATGGTATTATAAAAAATATCTAATATGTATATAGGAAGTACACTTCATAATATCATTCTTATTTCGCATTTTCCTGAGTATCAATTTTTTAAGTCTCTATTTCTAATCTTCCAAAATGAACTCTTCCCATATGGCTACATTAAAGAAAAGCCAGTAGGTGTATAATCTGGGTAATGGGTACAAGAAAAGAGTAGGTCACTTAGGACTTCCCCTCAAGTTTCACATTTGAATGTAACCAGCCTATTTGTGCTGAGGAAGACTTACCCCCGGCAGAATCTCTCTCAGCAAGATTCATTTTAAATGATATCCAACAGGCATTTCTTTTTGGGTTCCTTATAGGGTTCCCTGAAAACATGCTCCTCTAACTCATACTGAAGGACTGAAGCGACTTAGAACACACGCATGCACGCAAACAAATTGACATATATGAAATATTAAAAGCTAGTTTCTCTAAAAGTTAAATTAGGGCATGACTGTGCTCAATCCCTCAGTTGTGTCTGACTCTTTGCAGGCCCATAGGCTGCAGTCCACAAGGCTCCTCTGTCCGTGGAATCTTTTAGGTAAGAATACTGGAACGGGTTGCCATTTCCTACTCCAGGGGATCTTCTCTATCCAAGGATCAAACCCACATCTCTTGGGCCGCCTGCACTGGCAGGCAGATTCTTTACCACTGAGCCACCTGGGAAGCCATGTGGCATGACTGTTGACACAGAAAAAGAGTCACAAAGGAATATCAGGATCAAAGTGGCAGATACCTCCTTACATTCACATTCTAAGTGCCAAGAAATGATACTTGATAGAATTCCCAAGCCCATAGCTGAAGCACAAGACAAGGAAAGTACACTCGAGTTGGCCAAAACTTACACAGAATTCCTGAAACAGGAAAGTCAGATGCAATTGTACTGACATAGGAAAAGCCAAAATCCAGGAGAGCATGCTGGAACCTGTGGCATCAACTTCAAATTCAGAGATTATGGAGATAGAAAGCAAGAGAGGGCCCTGACTCAACAGTCCACTATCTTCCAAACATCTTCCTTCTCCCTGGTTTAAGTGGTTCTCTTTCACTAACATTTAAAATTATTCCATTTATAAGGATTTGATCCATATGCGTTTTTCAGGTAGTACTTAGATCTGAATGCAGGAAGCATCTGTAAGATTATAGTGCTCAAAATACTATTCTACTATGTCAATCAAAGAAAAAGAAAATACCTGAACCAATTAAGTAAATGACAATTTAATTTCTCAAATCCATTATAATTATATACAAAAACTTTTAGGGTCTTTAATTTTTAAATGTTGTATTTTCATCCACCAAAACAGCTCGTATTTGAGACCTACTTAGTATTCATCTGTTCATAAAACAAATGTTAGCACACTTTTGTACTATTCACTTATTTGCCATTTTAAGTCCAAAATGACTGTGATGTTAATACTAATCTAATATTAGCCTAATTTGCTCATCAGTGTTATCCTGTTCCAAAAATGCCTTTGCATTGATCCATTTGCTGTATAAGAAAAATCTGCTTAATAAAATTACTCAAGTTTCTCTTTGTTCCTTTCTATCTGACATTTCTCATCTTCTGTGACACAGCATCAAATTTACTCTGTATTTAATCCCTCTGAGTTTATGGGATTCAATGTGCAACACTTCCTTAGAAGTGGTCTTACATAAGTGATTATGACAGGAGGTCATAATCTGCCATGAGGTCCTTGGGTGAGGGACTTAACAAATGAAGAAACAATGATAGATGTACTCTTGATCATTTACTTTGCATGGAACTCACTCTGTTATAGCTAAGTAATACCTCAATGAAGTCCAAATAAAATAACACAAACTATTGTAATTTAAAATACTACTTCCCATAATCACTTAGACTACTATTAACACAATCAGAAATTCCAGTGGCTTGAATGACTGCTCCCTTATGAATCCATGGCTCCACTCAGCTTCCTGAAGCCAGAGGGGTCACTGGGGTAGGAATTCAACTCTGCTACCACTGAAACTTGGGTGGTATCTTTCCAGATTCCACCAACAGACAGTTCCTTTAAACGTTCAGCCCAGGAGCTTCAGGTGGTCACCTCTACTGGGAAGCCATACTTGTCCTTGGCCACACCACCACACAGCTTACGAGATCTTAGTGTCCAACCAGGGAGTGAATCCAGGTTTCTCAGCAGTGAAAGCACTGAGTCCTAACCACTGAACCACTAGGGAATTCCCTAGAAAGCCATCCTTGACCTTCTCCTCAACTTATTTCAGTTCAAGAGCCATGCACAGCATCTTGACCTTCTTCCTATTATCCATCATACATACCACCACTGTGGTTGCATGCACCCATTGCCCCCTAAAAGCCTGTGAGTTCCTGATGTACAGTGACCTTGATTTGAATTGTTTCTTACACTAGCACTCATCATGATAACTTGGCACAACATTTCTTATCCCAGCACTTAACAAAATAATAGGAACTTAATACATGTTTGTGGAATACAGTCTTCCTTTCTTTTCTCCTTCCATAAATATTTATTGTGTGTGTACCTACTATGTGCCAGCCCTGGAGAAGGGAATGGCAACCTATTTCAGTATTCTTGCCTGGAGAATCCCATGGCCTGGCAGGCTACAGTCTATGAGTCTCAAAGATTCAGACATGACTGAGCGACTAACACACACACACACACACACACACACTATGTTCCAGACACCATTAGTGGAGATATAGCAGGGAACAAAAACATCTGTTCTCCCATAAAGCTTGCATTCTAGTCGAGAGAGACAGACAACTAACAGCTAACAAGTCTTAAACATGTCCAGTCATTGAAGTGTCATGAAGAAAATTAAAGTAAGGGAAGGGGATGGAGAGGGATGATGTGAATAGACTTCTATTTTATATACAAATGGGCAACTGGCTCATTGAACAAATAGGTCTTATAAGCAGGTACAATCAGAAAACAAATCTATTCTTCTTTCATTGCTGTCCATCCATAGTTACTTGGAAGGGATAATTCCTTTTTATGCTCTTTGCTGAAATGTAGGACAGGCTTCAGGACTTTTCTGGTCACTCAGATATTATAAAAACCTTTTGGCTACTTCTGTCCCAATAACAGTTTTACTGAGTGAGTAAAATGCCCAGTCCCATGTAACAGCCAAAATTTCACTTAAAATGAAAGGTTCTCAAGAAGCATGTGTCAATCTAGTTTACTTCAGCTGGCTTCTTCCCAACTGTCCCCCTTGGAATTCTTCCCTACACCCTAACTCCTTCTGGTTCCTTGAGAGTTTGAGGGTGAAAAGACACGAGGAAAGAAAAGCAAATGCAGAAAAGTGGACCTGTACTCTTGTTTGGCTTTCTCTGGGTGTGCCTGTGTCTGACCCTCTCTTGCACTGAAGGACGTTCAAAACTGACTTTCTTGCAGTGTTCTAATAGAAGCTGAGAACCCTTCTGGGAACATTCAGCGGTGTGTTTCATGATACAGGATGCCAGTCTCTGCACTTTGATGTCCTGGCTCAGCTCATGGGAATACAATCAATCCCTCTCCCATTCCTACATGAGGTGCTCTTGGGCAGGCACTAAAATGGCTCTCTGTCATCTTTCTCTTCTCCATGGCCCATATCTCACCTCCCAAAGCCAAATCTGGGCCTGATTACTCACTTATCTTTGTCCCACCACTGATGAATATGTAGCTAATTCCCTTCTTGCTGCTCTGCTACTTTAGATAGATTAACAGAGCCTCATATCTGTAACTTTGTTTTGCAGATGAGACTTATAGCACACATTTTCAAAATCCTGTCTCTATTTTTAAACTGAATTTTGGCTTTGCTGCAGGTTGGGAAGTGAACCCAAGTTCATTCAGTAACATTTCTATCTAACACACACTGGAAACCTGGTAGGACAAGGTTTCAATGACTATGAATGAAAGTCATAAAGAAGGTAAATATTATTTCATTTATACATTCTCTATTAAACCTGAGATTTAACTGCCACAATGCATGGAATATAAGGAATGAATGTTTGAGGTTCCTACTCCTTATATTTCATTTCATCTCACTTCCTCCCACAATCTAGAAAGCAAGAGCATTTTCATTTAGGAATCAAAAATAAATGCTTTTAAGGGTCAAATATGCTAAGTGCATGCCAGACAATGCCTGCATTGTCCACCTTGCTTTCGTCCTCACCATGCTCAAGAAAGCAAGGGTAAGCTGGGTTTGGAGAAGTGGGAAAGGGTGGTTATTTTCTGAGTTGGGCATTATACTCAAGAGCTCCGTTCATGTGCTGGCTAATGATCAACTAGGCAGCCTTGTGCAAAGGCATGAGGGCAGGGTAGAAACCAGGGAAATTGGCAGAATGACCCTTAGATTTAAGCTGTGGGACTAAAGGAGGACAAAGCAGAGAGAAACAGAGATGCTGAGAGTGTGTGTGTATCAGATAGAGAGAAAACAGAGTGGGGGAGAGAAATAGAGAGGGAGAGAGAGAGATGACTCACTTTAGAGCTGTCTTGGTTCCAGTTAGTGTCCTTGTTCCATATCCAGGCAGCTGCATCTTTATAATAAATTCCCATTTTCGGGCTATGTTTATTATTCTCTGCCTATGGTAACTATAAAAGGAATGGGGAACAGCATAGGTTCTGCTAAGCTAACTTATTCCCATCATCTTGCAGAACAGAGAATTTTCTAGAGCCATTCTCAATGGTAGAATTGTGGATCATCCTAGGCTTACCCTTTTTTAAAGTAGCCCAGCCTTTGAGGGGAAGAATGTGATCCAAACCCAGATTTCTAAACACACTCATATCTGTCTGTGAAATTACCAACTCTTCAGCCCCTAAAGCCAAACTAAGAAGTTGAACTAAGCCATCAGCTAGTCCCAAATCTCTTGACACTGTAGGACAGAATTTGAGAGGCTCATGTCTCACAGTGATTGAGCAAACACCTAAATAGTTTGAGAAAGAAGAATGGAGCTGGAGGAATCAAACTTCCTGACTTCAGATTATACTACAAAGCTACAGTCATCAAGAAAGTATGGTACTGGCACAAAAACAGAAATATAGACCAATGGAATAAGATAGAAAGCCCAGAAATAAATCCATGCACCTATGGGTACCTTATTTTTGACAAAGGAGGCACAAATATACAATGGGCAAAGACAGCCTCTTCAATAAATGGTGCTGGGAAAACTGGACAGCTACATGTACAAGAATGAAATTAGAACACTTCCTAACATCATACACAAAGATAAACTCAAAATGGATTCAAGACCTAAATGTAAGACCAGAAACTATAAAACTCTAAGAACAAAACATAGGCAGAACACTCGATGACATAAATCAAAGCAAGATCCTCTATGACCCACTTCCTAGAATAATGTAGATAAAAACAAAAGAAAATGGTGAGACCTGATTAAACTTAAAAGCTTTTGCACAGCAGAGGAAACTATAATCAAGGTGAAAAGCCAACCCTCGGAATGGGAGAAAATAATAGCAAATGAAAAAACTGACAAAGGATTAATTTCCAAAATGCACAAGCATCTCATACAACTCAATACCAGAAAAAAAAACAATCCAGTCAAAAAGTGGGAAAAAGACCTAAACAGACATTTCTCCAAAGAAGACATATGGATGGCTAACAAACACATGAAAAGATGCTCAACATCACTCATTACTAGAGAAATGCAAATCAAAACCACAATGAGATATTACCTCACACCAGTCAGAATGGCCATCATCAATAAGTCTACAAACAATAAATGCTGGAGAGGGTGTGGAGAAAAGGGAATGCTCCTGTACTGTTGGTGGGAATATAAATTGATACAGCCACTCTGGAAGACAGTGTGGAGATTCCTTAAAAAATCAGGAATAAAACCACCATATGACCCAGCAATCCCACTCCTAGGCATATACCCGAGGAAACCAGGGTTGTAAGAGACACATGTATCCCATTGTTCACTGCAGCACTATTTACAATAGCTAGAACTTGGAAGCAACCTAGATGCCCATTGACAGATGAATGGATAAAGAAATTGTGGTATATATACACAATGGAATATTACTCAGCCATAAAAAGGAACTCATTTGAGTCAGTTCTGACGAGGTCGATGAACCTAGAATCTATTATACAGAGTAAAGTGAGTCAGAAAGAGAAAGATAAATACCATATTCTGACACACATATACGGAATCTAAAAAAATGGTTCTGAAGAATTTATTTACAGGGCAGGAATGGAGAAACAGACATAGAGAATAGACTTATGGACATGGGGAGAGGGGAAGAGAGGGTGAGATGTATGGAAAGAGTAACATGGAAACTGGCACTCAGCGCAAGCGGCTGCGATGGCTGGGTGGGCCAGCACACTCAGCGTGGCCGAGAGGAGCTACCCCACATCGGAGGACAGAGACAGCAGCCGAGAGTGTCAAGCTGTGATGGCACAGGAACAGCTGAGAGGAGACATCCTGCATCTGAGGCCAGGGTTGGGGTCCGGGAAGAGCCACCCTGCGTCCAAGGTCAGGGTCGGGGGCCAGGAGGAGCCACCCCACATCTGAGGCCAGGGTTGGGGGCCGGGAAGAGCCACCCCACTTCTGAGGCCAGGGTCGGGGGCTGGGAAGAGCCACTGATTAATTAATATTCACCACAAGTGGCTGAGACAGTTGGCGCACTCAGCACAAGTGGCTGCGATGACCGGCACACTCAGAGCGGCCGAGAGGAGTTACCCCACATCCGAGGTCAGGGGCAGCAGCCAAGAGCGCTAGGCTGCGACGGCACAGGAACAGCCAAGAGGAGCCACCCCGTGTTTGAGGCCAGGGTCGGGGGCCGGGAAGATCAACCCGTGTGCAAGGAGTGGTGGCTGCGCTGGCGCAGGAGGGCCTAGAGGAGCCATCCCACATTGAAGGTCAGGAAGGGCAGCGGTGAGGAGACACCCTTCCTCCAAGGTAAGGAACAGTGGCTGCGCTTTGCTGGAGCAGCTGTGAAGAGATACCCCACGCTCAAGAGAAAAGAAATCCAGCTCCACCCACCAGAACTCCAAAGCAAGCCTCCCTAACCAAGAAACCTTGACAAGCCACTGATACAACCCCGCCTACAGGAANGTGGGATAGTTTGGGAGAATGGCACTGAAACATGTATACTATCATGTAAGAAATGAATCGCCAGTCTATGTTCGATACAGCATACAGGATGCTTGGGCCTGGTGCACAGGGATGGGATCCAGAGAGTTGATGTGGGGTGGGAGGTGGGTTGGGGGCTTCAAGATTGGGAACTCATGTACACCTGAGACAGAAAAAAAATAAATTAATTAAATTAAATTTAAAAAAATTTTTAAAAAAGTAACACGGAAACTTACATTACCACATGTAAAATAGATAGCCAAAGGGAATTTGCTGTCTGGCTCAGGAAACTCAGACAGGGCTCTGTATCAACCTAGAGGGATGGGATAGGGAGCCGGGTGGGAGGGATGTTCAAAAGTGAGGGGATATATGTATACCTATGGCTGATTCATGCTGAGGTTGGGCAGAAAACAGCAAAATTCAATAAAGCAATTATCCTTCAATAAAAAAAATAAATTAAAAATAAAATAAAATAGGGAAAAAAAGACCCAGTACAGCTAATAAATAAATAAACAAAATTATCTTTTAAAGAAAGAAAGAAATAAAACAACAACCAAAAAAACACCTAAATAACAATGGAGTAATCCATCCACAACAATTCAAACAGGAAGTACTTATGCAATGAATCCTCCTTTAGTAACTTGATTCTACAAATGTTATAAGAAATAATAGCATGCTTAAATTACTTACAACTCTGTCATCTTAAATACAAAAGATAAAAAATCAAAGAAATGGGTTCAAACTCTCACTCTTTCAGTCCCTGGCTGGGTGACTTTGAGTAAGTCATTTAATGTTTAGGAGTTTCTCTGCATTTGTAAAATAGAGATAATAATACCTACTTCATAGGGTGATGATGAAAGTTAGAGGAGACATCTAGCAAGGTATCACAATAGCAGTAATAATTTCTTGAGCACTTGTTATGTGCCAGGCACTGAGTTAAGCACTTTATTTGCTTTATTTACCCAGTAACCTTATGAAGTGTTCCCATTTTACAGGTAAACTGAGGCAAACAGTGGCTAAGCCATCTGCCTAAGTAACTAACACAACTCAAGAGGAGCCCTGAGAAAGTGCTCCTCCCTCTACGTTTTCATGTTTCACTAGGAGGAAGATTTGGACTTAGAGAAATTAGTGGTTACTACTTACTAGGGGTTCACTGGTTCCAAGTCGACGATATGTTGAATTACATAGTTTTTTCACTTCTTCAGGGCCCTCTATATCATAATCTTTGGGATAAGTTTCTCTGTCATGGTGCCTTAAGAAAAAAATTAGAATCTGTTAAAGAACAAAGCTTATTTATCATGTATTACATTTAAATATTTTAAAAATAATGCAGTAAAAGTTTACTATATTTGTGATATTGTTCCAATGATAAATTTACTTGATTTGGGACATATATTGCCCATCTCTTTTCAGGTAAACCCTGAGACTACTTCCTAAAAACAATTTAGCATATGTGATAAAACTAATGTCATAAAACAACACTTATCCAACACAGTGATTATTCAGTGACTCCAGTGAAGTGAATCTTATTTAATAATGTAAATTAGTTACTGAAAGTAAGAATTAAAACAAGACATGGTAATATCTTAGAAAGGCAACTTACAACTTTAGAATTGTTCTACCATGAAATTTAATTACAATTCTTCTTAAAACAAGAGACAGTAAAATATTTACTCATATGGATTTATAACATGTTGTCTTTGCTTCTAAAGAGGATTTGAAGGAAGTTAACAGTTAAACATAACAGTTCTTAAAACATGTAGATGAAAGAGGAAAAGTATTCTGAACATTTTGACTAAAACAGTGGTGGAAAATAATAATAAAGGAAAGGTTTGGGGATAAGGAAGGAAAGAGGAGGTGGAGTGGCCCACAACAGAAGGAGCTATTTTCACAAAGCTTTCTCAGGTGAGATAAAGGAAACTGAACCCAAACACCCATCAAAAGAGGCTTGCTTTTTTATCAAGAGATATGGGACTAGGACTGTGTGAGGGACACTGAGGTACCCAGGAACTTATTATCCATCCATCCACCTAATCTGCTCATTCATTCAGCAAATATTTTAAATACCTATTACATGCCAGGCATTCTGTTAGGTGCAGGAGATACAAATGGGGAGAAAGTGTGGTGTAATTCTTGCCGTCAGTTGCTCATAGTCTGGAAAGGGGTAAGCAGTTAAACAAGAACAAATCTACAATATTGTTTAGTGTGGGCACAGGACTGTAGAAGCAGAACACCACTGACTAACCTGGGTGGGGCACCCAGCCTAGGACCTGACCACCCCACCTTGTCCCACTGCATTGGTGCTGGGGCCCTGCACTGTATTCAGATTATACCCTTACCTCCCCACCACCACTCATGGAAGCAGAGCTCTGCATAGAACACAGCAGAGAGGGAGCCCAGGGCATGTTAGCAGAGGTCTAGCAGATGAGCCCTCAGCCCTCCTCACATCTGAGCATTAACTGCAAAACACTAATGGTATTTTGGTACCAATACTATTTTTTGAGAGCCCGAGAGAAAGCTCTCACTGAAGTTCTTTAGGTGAATTTCAAACATTAAGAACCAGGAGTAGTGGCCTTCCCTTGTGGTCCAGTGGTTAAGAATCTGCCTGCCAATACAGGGGACATGGGTTCGATCTCAGGTCTAGGAACTAGGATACCACATGCTGCAGGGTAGCTAAGCCTGTGCACCATAACTATTGAAGGCTGACCANGAGAAAGCTCTCACTGAAGTTCTTTAGGTGAATTTCAAACATTAAGAACCAGGAGTAGTGGCCTTCCCTTGTGGTCCAGTGGTTAAGAATCTGCCTGCCAATACAGGGGACATGGGTTCGATCTCAGGTCTAGGAACTAGGATACCACATGCTGCAGGGTAGCTAAGCCTGTGCACCATAACTATTGAAGGCTGACCACTCTAGAGCTCATGCTGCACAAGAGAAGCCCATGTAATGAGAAGCTTGTGCACCACAGTTGGAGAGTAGTCCTGGCTCACTGCAACTAGAGAAAGTCCACACACAGCAGTGAAGACCCAGCACAGACAAAAATAATTAATCAAAAAAAAAAAAAAACCCACAAAACAGGAATGATAGAGTGAATGGGGTCATGGGCTTGAGTCACTGCTCAGCAAAATGCTAGCTGTGTGACCTTGGGGAAGTCACCTAACTTTTCTGTGCCCTTATTTTCATATGTGTAAAGTGAGGACAGAAATTTTACCAATACATTTTAAGATTTTTAGAATAGTTAAAAGGTAAAAAAATTAAGGTGGAAGGTCCTGCAAATAATGTAAATAACCCATATAAACCTACATATAGTGAATACTAATCTGGCTTCAAGAAATTGTGAGGTACAAAATTTGTAACTTAATTTTTCCATTATTGTACTTAATTTATTTTCCAAGTGCTCATAATTTCAGGTGAAAGAAATCTAACCTCAGTCAATTCTGGTTCTCTTCCAACTCTAAAGAGTTTGTGTGGTGCCACAATGCCAAGAATCCATCTTTGTTGGCATCATATCTCCTTGCTGGAACCCATGGAAACAACCTCATTCTCCAATATTCTTGCATTATGGATCCACACAGAGCTCTGCTCTGCCTACCTCATCCTGCCACACAGCCTACACAGACAGGCACTTTGCCAGAAGAGTGAAAGTGAAGTTGCTCAGTCGTGTCCAACCCTTTCCAACCCCATGGAATGTAGGCTATCAGGCTCCTCTGTACATGGGATTTTCCAGGCAAGAGTACTGGAGTGGGTTGCCATTTCCTACTCCAGGGGATCTTCCCAACCCACGGATCAAACTCTGGTTTCCCACATTGCAAATAGACGTTTCCCATCTGAGCCACCAGGGAAGCCTGCCACTACCCAAACCACCAAAAACCTTTTTGTGTCCTTCTCCAACTACGGTTCCTAGAAACCCAGATGCCATCCCTGAGTTGTTTACCTGGCCCATCAAGAAGGCACTTGTTTCATGTCTCCACCACACTGGGCTTGGGAGGCACATCAGAGCTCCACACATCAACAGCTCTGGAAACATTACCCTGGGAATAAAAGATCAGGCAGTGATAGGTCCCATCTACTCTAGGATTTCCAAAGTTACAATCCGAGTTTGGGATCCCAGACAAATCCACATATTCCCAACTTCTCTGGCCTCTTTCATCTTCGGTGCATGAACTCTTCATCTACTAAGGGACAGCACAGCCCAGCTCTTCATCTATTCTTCCAAATCTACGGTGCTATCCCAAGACCTAAGGTTTTAAACTTCAAAGCCAAGAATTTGGGTCTTTTGTGGCCTGTTGGGTCATTCTTCCCTGAGGCAATAAAACCAGAATATCTCCCTAGGAACACAGGAATGAAAGGCCCAAACACCAAGTAATATTTCAATGTATTATTTCCAGGGCTCATCTCTATCTTAGGCAATATAGGATCCCTGGGTTGGGAAGATCCTCTGGATGAGGGAATGGCCACCCACTCCAGTATTCTTGCCTGGAAAACCCCACAGAAAGAGAAGCCTGGCAGGCTACAATCCATGGGGCTGCAGAGAGTTGGACATGAATGAGTGACTGAGCACACACACACAGGCCCAGTGTCCAGGGCCTGGGAAATTTTTAGGGGCCGAGAAAAGTGTTTTAATCACTTTTAAATCAGTAAAAAAAGAATATAATCAAGCTTGAACAATATACATCTTTATACCAAAGCAATCATAAACTACCATTTAAAACACTTTTAATGGAGGAAGGGACCCATGAAGGCAAAGATAGTGTCCATGAAAGTCAGAATGCAGCCTTGATTGTCCCACCATGTATTTTAAATTGGACTATAACTAGATTATTACCAAAAATACAGAAACATTCCTTTTCTTACCACAATCTCAGACAACAATCAAAAGCCCAGCATTAAAACATCAATCTATAGTGAAACTTTGGAGGACTAAGCCAATGCAATTGGCATTCCATAAAGTCTTCTGGCTGCCCACAAATAATGTGCCCAGAGCCAGCAGGTTCTGAGAGACGCACAGCTGAAGACCTGCCCCTATTTCCTAGATGCTGCCAACCCAGCAAAAATAAACATATGTGTTCAAAAATGTAAAATATAAAATATGCAAAATGTAAAATTAACAATAAAAATATATTTATTATAATATTAAATGTATACTTAGGGGCTTATTTCCCATATATAACAACAGTAAAAATGATTAGAGTATTATAAAGGATGCTAAGTCACTTCAGTCGTGTCCGATCTGTGCAACCCCATAGACAGCATCCTACCTGGCTCCACTGTCCCTGTGATTCTCCAGGCAAGAATACTGGAGTAGGTTTCCATTTCCTTCTCCAATGCATGAAAGTGAAACATGAAAGTCAAGTCGCTCAGTCGTGTCCGACTCTTAGCAATCCCATGGACTGCAGCCCACCAGGCTCCTCCATCCATGGGATTTTCCAGGCAAGAGTACTGGAGTGGGGTCCCATTGCCTTCTCCGTATAAAGGATAAGGGAGGCCTAATTATTACTGATTTTATCATGTCAGTTGAACATTGACTTGCGCCTCAGTTTCCGCAGATGAACTGGAAATCATACACTAAGGACACAAATCAATTGAATGAGAGTCTCAAGTGAAAAGTGACATAAAAATGCAAATGTTATTATAGGTAATAATATCATATCTATCTACAGTATGCTTTGTTGGGGATTTTTAAATACTTTGTCAATATCAATTAAGCTTTATAGCATCTTTGTAATACATATAAATATGCATAATCAAAGTATTATATACATAGACCTATATATGTCTATACAATACATATATTTTATATAGCCTTATTTTGCCCACTACCTGAATTTATTTATGGTTGCCATGACTTCTCATTTATTGCAATAAAAATTCTTTAGGAGAAAATAATGAATATAATGAAATAAAATTTACACTGTCTGTAGAACAGTGACTTTCAAACTTTTTGATCATAGTCCCCACCTATACCATTAAAACCCACCTGAGACATTTCTAGTTGTTGCATCTGGATGGAGTGGTTTGCTATTGGCAGTTAGTGGAAAGAGGCTAGCAATGCTCCGCTAAATATCCTGTGGTGCACAAGATAGCCCACACAATAAAGTACTATCTGATCCAAAGTGTCAAAAGTACCAAGGTTGAGAAAGAGCTAGAGAATGACAGTATACCAGATTCTTAAGTCAGTCAGTTCAGTCGCTCAGTCATGTCCGACTCTGCGACCCCATGACTGCAGCATGCCAGATCTCCCTATCTGTCATCAACTTCCAGAGTTTACTCAAAATCATGTCTATTGAGTTGGTGATGCCATCCAACCATTTCATCTTCTGTCATCCCCTTCTCCTCCTGCCCTCAATCTTTCCCAGCATCAGGGTCTTTTCCAATGAGTCAGCTCTTCACATCAGGTGGCCAAAGTATTGGAGTTTCAGCTTCAACATCAGTCCTTCCAATGATCAACCCAGGACTGATCTCCTTCAGTATGGACTGGTTGGATCTCCTTGCCATCCAAGGGACTCTCAAGAGTCTTCTCTAACACCACAGTTCGAAAGCATCAGTTCTCTGGTACACAGCCTTCTTTATAGTCCAACTCTTACATCCATGCATGGCTACTGGAAAAACCATAGCCTTGACTAGACAGAACTTTGTGGGCAAAGTAATGTCTCTGCTTTTTAATATGCTGTCTATATTGGTCACAGCTTTTCTTCCAAAGAGCAAGTGTCTTTTAATTTCATGGCTGTAGTCACTAACTGCAGTGATTTTGGAGCCCCCCCCAAAAATAAAGTCTGTCACTGTTTCCACTGTTTCCCCATCTATTTGCCATGAAGTGATGGGACCAGATGCCGTGATCTTAGTTTTCTGGGTGTTGAGTTTTAAGACAACATTTTCACTTTCCTCTTTTACTTCCAAGAGGCTCTTTAGTTCCTCTTCACTTTCTGCCATAAGGTCATTGGTCCCCAAACCTCAGTATTTCATGGTGCAGCAAAACTTTACCCCCAAATTTGTAAAACCAACATAAAATTGCCAATACTTTCTCTTAACAGGAACATTAAAATAAAATAACTATCCATCACCTTTAATAAGAAAGCTTCCAACACCAAAGATAAGTAAAATCAACCTTAAAATCCTTTAAATTGAATAAATTTAGCTATGTGAAAAACTTGCTACATTGTCTTTATAGTTTGCATATCATCTTGGATTAATATAAAGGTCATTATTGACCAGCCCTGGTGTAGTCTACAGACTGGATCTGCAGATGTTAGTTTTCTCCAGACATGAATTTGACAGCAGGAGTCAGTTCAAGGCTAAAGCAGCTTGATACAGGTATTCATGCTGTTCACTGAAGGAAGAACTGCATTTTTGATGTCAGGTGTGCAGATACAGACTAACAGCCTTGCTGGGAGGAGCGCTTCTAGGACCTCCTGACCTCCTGCCAGCAGGGTCAGAATCATCTTTGACAATCAGCCTTGCTTCTCCTCTGTCAGCCCAAAGCTAAGCTGTGGCTATTTTTTTATATGAGAAATCTTTATGTAAGACATCCTTATTTACAAAAACGGAAATTTGCTTTCTCTACCCTACTGTGGGAGAAACAGTATGAATATGAACAGAATTACAAATGAGGAAAGGGCTGACAAGACAAGATCAGAGCTGCCAACTGTGTAAAAAGGAGCTTGGAATGATGACCCTGATGTCAAAAATGCCACTTGGACTGATTCAGAGAGGATTAAGGTCAATTGAATCTAGTAAGGCAAAGATAGCACAAGTAGGTTCCATTGTAGAAAATATTCCACTACCAATTCTACAATTACCTGAATGCTCTAGATCCTGTGTTTCCTGTCTCCTCCAGTCTAACATAGTCCCAAGTAAAACTTCATGAAAAACACTTTCTGGATTTGTTGCTGGGGTCCTTTGGGAGCTTAAGTTTCCTACTACAAGAGCTGGATGATTTCACATCAAATCAAATCTGTAAGCCCCAGTTGACTGAACTCATATAAATTCCCAACTGAGTTACAGGACTAAACAAACTCAACTCCAGAACATACTTGGGGGCAAGGATGTGAAGATTCTGTCAGGCTGCCCTAAGCCATAGTGGTCCAGCCCTCAGAAAAGGACAAGGTTGTGTTAGATCACAGGATTCTTCTTGCAGGAGAGGGGAACAAGTTATTCCCTAAGGTTTCTTTCTGTGGTCTCAAGACTAACTGAGGGAAGTGCAGTGGGGTTTTGCAAACAGACCATTATTTTTATCACTTCTCCACATTTCACATTTTGAAACAATTACCTATTAATGAATCTTCCTTTTCATTAGACTAAGAACATCTTAGACACAGGGATCATTTTTTTTTTGACTCATTTTTGTGATCTCAGTGCCTAAAGACTTACACGTTGTAAATGCTCATTAAATCTTAAATGATTGATTAATTGAATTTCTTACATTTTGTTCCTGTCACCTTAATATAAATGCTGAAAGCAAAGGCTTTCAAACATGTCCATAAAAATAAAGAGCATCCCAGCTCACTCAACAAAAATGCACATTAAAAAGGAGTGATTATGCATATAGAGATGCTAGTTCTTTTCAACAAAAACGTGTCTCCAGAGGAATTATAAATCTGCATGCTGAATGGGAAAAGTCTCAGCATACATATGCATAACACTGATTGCAAAGGGGGTGTGAACCTGAACAATATCTGACAATGAAAATCTGAGCTGAATTCTGGTTCTAGTTACTTGACAAGAAACACATTTTCTTTGTGAACTTCAAAGATGTTAAAAATGTTGACTCCAGATGGGAGAATATATTAATTTTAAATTTTATAACTATTAATGTTGTTCACAACTACTCTGTCAGCTGTTGTATTTCTGATGTAAATCTGAGCCAACCTTTTCTATTAGGTTTTATAATCAACTGCTATCCAGGACTTTATAAGAAAATTACCCCAGAGACTCAGCTATATTTCCTGGCACATTAGAAACATTAAAACTAGTAGAATCACAGAATACAAAGAAATGTTTGACAATCCTCTTCAAAGATTTCAGAGGCAAGTGATTTATATGCCAAGGTAGTGCTATTTTGTGACACATTTCTCAAACTGACAAATGAAGACTTTTAGACATATTTGCAAGAGTCATAAAGAAAATTTTATATCCTTGGGAGAAATGGTGACATTTTGGACTTATGAAGAGAGACTTTGTTTTTCAATGTGTCTCATGCTCTGTGTGATTTGTGTATTTGTAACTATGAAGCCACAGAATGTGAAACCTAAAAACTGCACTCAAAAGAAAAATATCTGATGGAGACAGATAAGTGAGGTCATTTCCCTCACTTAGCATATATTGAATGGCATGTAAATAAGACCCATCATTATCGTGAAATTTTTGATAAGAAACTTTAGAAACAGGAAGACCCATGGAGAATATAGGAAGTAAACAAAAGGAATACAGCATGGGAGACTATCTTAAGAGTTGAAATGTTAAATGTTCTCAATATAATTAACTGCCAAACATATTGTTGTAACCATGCATTCTGGAAAACAAACTCACGCAGAAGGACAATGAAGATAGTAGAGTGAAGTTTATTACACTAATGGGCCCAAGACAGAGTCTCCTCTTAGCCAAGGATCCCAACCAGTTTTTGTGAAAACCTTAAATACCCTAAGTGTACGTGCTCAAACTCACCTCCCCAAATTCTCTGAAACTAGTCTAAACAAAGAAAAAGAAAGATACAAAGTTAACTTTTGATTCGCATGCCTTAAACCTGTGATTCATATGTCTTAAGCCTAGGTAGTTAACAGCGGACATACCCCAATAAGCACAATAGAATTTATGATTCTATTCAGTTACACAGATAATTAGGGTATTCTTTTAGGCGGGGGAGAGTCTAGGTACAAGGCCTAGGCCTCTTCCATCCAGGGGGTCTGGTTTTCCAGTTGATATGCTGTTTCCATAGATACTGAGCATATAGCTCAAAGTCCACAGTCCAGCCCAAGATGGAGTCCTGCTTTCAAGATGGAGCCTGTTCTGTTTCCTCCTTCAATATGACTTTGAAAAGAGATGCAGGAACATGGATTAAATGGAGTGACATTATAATTGATTATCCCACCTGGGATACTGTTAGAGGGAAATCAGGTACTAAGTACACTGAGTGGTGAAAACCAGCATTGTCCTGGTCAAATCAGGATTGGGACATTTTGGTAACCAATGTTTTTTGACTACTGGATCTCAATTATCTTCAGATTCAAAGATACTTCTTACGATTCCTTTGATCTCCCCTCCAGAAACATCTTATGTTGGCTGGCCAAAGACACTTAGGGTGGTAGAATAGTAAGACTAAAAAGAGACAGAGTCTTTAAGGTGTATTATATATTTTCCAGGAGCCAGCGTGAGGAATCCCACCCGTGACAAGGTCATATGGCAGGAGATTTGATGGGCAAGGATGAGTCAAATCTCAGGTTTTCCCCTTGGCATTTCCTGAGCATGTNGATGCATCCTGCATATAAGTTAAATAAGCAGGGTGACAATATACAGCCTTGTTGTATACCTTTCCCAATTTGGAACCAGTCTGTTGTTCCATGTCCAGTTCTAACTGTTGCTTCTTGACCTGCATACAGATATCTTAGGAGGAAGGTCAGGTGGTCTGGTATTCCCATCTCTTGAAGAATTTCCCACAGTTTGTTGTGATCCACACAGTCAAAGGCTTTGGCATAGTCAATAAAGCAGAGGTAGATGCTTTTCTGGGACTCTCTTGCTTTTTCGATGATCCAGTGGATGTTGGCAATTTGATCTCTGGTTCCTCTGCCTTCTCTAAATCCAGCTTGAACATCTGGAAGTTCATGATTCATGTACTGTTGAAGCCTGGCTTGGAGAATTTTGAGCGTTTCTTTGCTAGAGTGTGAGATGAGTGCAATTGTGTGGTAGTTTGAACATTCTTTGGCATTGCCTTTCTTTGGGATTGGAATGAAAACTGACCTTTTTCAGCCCTGTGGCCACTGCTGAGTTTCCCAAAGTTGCTGGCATATTGAGTGCTGCATTTCCACAGCATCATTTTTTCAAATCATTTTCGCATGATTTAAAATAGCTCAACTAAAACCCCATCACCTCCATTAACATCAGTATATTAATGGATTATATTTTAACCTTGTATTATAAATTTGTGTATTGGAATTTAGAATTCATTTTCCACTGCAGTAACTTTCTATAGGATATAGTATTATATCATATAAATATCTACAAAATAGGATGGGACATAGTAGGTATCTATGGGATTATTGGGCTTCCCTGGTGGCTCAGATGGTAAAGAATCTGCATGCAATGCAGGAGACTCAGGTTTGACTCAGTTGTGTGGGGGAAGATTCTCTGGAGAGGGGAATGGCTACCTACTTCAGTATTCTTCTCTGGAGAAAACCAGGACGATGGAGCTTGGTAGGCCACAGTCCATGGGGTCATAAAGAGGCAGATATGACTGAGCAACTAAGCATACATAGGATTATCAGCCTAGCACTCCTTCTTTCTCCTGGTAATGTCCATTGTGCCCTATGGCTACTGGTGAGCTGCCATTTTCTACCTAACCTTGACCAGTCAGATGACCCCAAACAGATACTTGGCCCAGTAATGGACATCTGACCTGAAATTTTAAAATTCAAAACTTAAACTATCTTAAAACCAACTTTTTTGTTGGTTGAAGATCTAAGTTATAAATTACAGAACCATAGCATCATGTTTCCCATAGTCTTCAGTAACAATATGAGGGTAAACAAAGAGCAGGAAAGAGGAGAAGTGAAGCAAGACCTGGAGGCAGTAGCATCCCTTACATCTGTTTTTCCTGAGGTTGAACTGCATCTCCGCACTTCTTCTTATCTAGTGATCAACCATTCTATGAATATCATGACCTAATTTATTTCCTTCCTTCCTTATGCTAGTGCAAGCTGAGTATTTGTCAACTGCAGTCAAAAGAAGTCTGATCAGTACACACAGAAAATAGTACTGATGAGGTGGCTTCTCAGGCCAACTCAGAGAAGTTTATCAAACAGTGCTCATTCTAGTGCTATTAAAAACCTTGAGCCCTGAGCCTGGTATCCTGGGGTCCATAAGATTGAACCTCTCTTTATCAAATATCACTAAGCCCCCCACCTGCTTCTTACCTCCTCCCTTACACCCTGCACATCCTTACCTAGAAAAGGACCATCATTAAGGGAAAGAAAGCTGGTGAAAAAGCACATGTGACTTTCTGTGAGGAAGAGTGCAGCAGCAATATGACAAGGCTCTGGTGACTCCTGCAGCCCAGGAGTGAGATGGTCCCAAGAACAGGAGGGAGTTGGCTCTGGCAGAGGTACTTGTATACAGCAATGATCTTTTCTAATCCAAGTACACCCACATGAGGAAATGCTGGTCCTATAATAACTGCCCTACAGGTCAAGGGTTCATCTCACAAGTAAAACTGTTTTATTTTGGCCATCAGGTAAATTAAGCAAAACCTCACACGAAAGTCAAGGTACAATTTTATAACCACTGGTTTTCAGAAAATGAATTTGGTTGGGATTTCACAAAGAGAGAATAGCACTGAAAGAAAAATACAGTCAGGACAAAAAGATGCAGAATGTCCTGCATCATCCTGAAAAATAGAAAATAAGATGTTTCCCTCCCCAAAACTACTACATTCAAAAGCATTTGTGGGTATGTGCGTATGTTGAGGAATAAGAATGCAGCACTAAGGTTAAAAATAACCATCGCGTAGGACCTACCATTATAGAACACAGACAAGAATGAAAGGGTGGTTAAACTAAATGAATGTGAATAGCATCATCCTTTTTATCCAACATAAACTGGCAATTAGAAAGATATTTTAAAAAGATGCATAATAAACCATGAAGAATGACTCAGACTATGAAAGAGATGAAGTATTGTGTTTAAATTCTGATCATTTAGAGAATGTTTGCTCCAAGGAAAAAGCTGTAGAAAGTGATATCAAATTTTTTTAAGTACTTTTACTTTATTATTACTATGAAAATAATACACATTCATTATGGAAAATGTAAAAGTGGCAAATAGGAAAAAAGAAAAGGACAAATAATCCATAAATCCACCATCCAGTAATAAAATATCTTGTGCTGCAGAGTAAATATCTTTCAGCCTCTTTCCAAAGCATATAGACATATATTTTTAACAAAAGAATTTATTACATGTTGTTTCTTTTTTCACTTAAAATGAGATTATATTTTCAAATATTATCCTTTACATTTTTCTTTGCATAACTCTTTAAAATAATCTTTATTCTAATAAATCAGAGGCATCCACATTCGCACTGGGAAGATATAGGACTGTTTCGAATATTAAGAAAAATAAAGTGTTGATGATTAACTTCTGAATAACAATAAATTCCTTTAGTCCTGCTGCTGCTGCTGTTTAGTCACTAAATTGTGTCCAACTCTTTGTGACTCCATGGACTATAGCCCGCCAGGCTCCTCTGTACATGGGATTTCCCAGGCAAGAACACTGGAGTGGGTTGCCATTCCCTTCTCCAGGGGACTTTCCCAACCCAGGTATCGAACCTGCATCTCCTGTTTGGCAGGCAGATTCTTTACCACTGAGCCACCTGGGAAGCCCTCTTTAGTCCTGGGTCAGATGGTTTTATTGAAAGTCAGGAGCTGTTAAGAAATAAAAGAGCTAAGTTTCTTAAACTTTGAGAGTCAGTGGGCCAGCTACAGGACCACTATGTTCTGGGATGAGGTACCTCTACCACAGTGCTACTACCAACCTAAGTCAAGGGACAGGGGAGGATGAGCTGACATGGGGAGCTATAGTGCTAAGGAGAGCCAAAATGGAAATGAGTCTGTAAGCAGACCCTTAAGGTCTTCAATGAACCAAGTAGATTTGTCAAAAATTAGCCAATATCTAGGACAGAAGTTGGATAAAGGATGAGGTGAGCAAGAACAAAGACCCACATGTAAATCTGAGAGACTCACTTCCCCATCACCAAAACACCATATAACTTCAGTCCCTTATGCACACACAGATCACACCAGGAAAAGGAGAGGGTGGAGGAGGTAGGACTCAGAAGATTGGGCACTGTTCTGAAAAAGACTATTTTAATCTAAAACAAACAGTTTAAACTCAGAGATAGAGAAATCCTTTAACTGGCATGTTTGAATTTTTCTCTAGTTAACCAACAGCTGAAAAACCTTGAGGATCAGTTTTAGAAAACAAATTTTATATATGTATCTGTTTACATGAAAATTTCTAATTCTGCTACCGACTAGATAGTAAATATATTTCCACGTCATTGATCTACTATCAGTTCAGTTCAGTCACTCAGTCGTGTCTGACTCTTTGCGACCCCATGAACTGCAGCACTCCAGGCCTCCCTGTCCATCACCAACTCCCAGAGTTCACCCAAACTCTTGTCCATCAAGTCGGTGATGCCATCCAGCCATCTCATCCTCTGTCGTCCCCTTCTCCTCCTGTCCCCAATCCCTCCCAGCATCAGAGTCTTTTCCAGTGAGTTAACTCTTTGCATGAGTTGGCTAAAGTATTGGAATTTCAGCTTTAGCATTAGTCCTTCCAAAGAACACCCAGGACCAATCTCCTTTAGAATGGACTGGTTGGATCTCCTTGCAGTCCAAGGGACTTTCAAGAGTCTTCTCCAACAACACAGTTCAAAAGCATCAATTCTTCAGTGCTCAGCTTTCTTCACAGTCCAACTCTCACTTCCATACATGACCACTGGAAAAACCATAGCCTTGACTAGATGGACCTTTGTTGGCAAAGTAATGTCTCTGCTTTTGAATATGCTATCTAGGTTGGTCATAACTTTCCTTCCAAGGAGGAAGCATCTTTTAATTTCATGGCTGCAGTCACCATCTGCAGTGATTTTGGAGCTCCCAAAAATAAAGTCTGACACTGTTTCCCCTGTTTCCCCATCTATACTATCACATCATCTTAAATAGTCACACAGTATTATAACTTGAAACATTTTTTAAAGCCCGAGTTAAGACACAACTACTGAGCTTGTGCACTCTAGAATCTGTGCCCTACAACAAGAGAAGCCCATGAATTGGAACTAGAGATGTCCTTGCACAATCACAAGAGAAGGCCCACATCCTGCAATGAAGACCCAGCGCAGTCAAATTTTTTTTTTAAGTATGAGTTAAGAAATTAGAATGCCTCTTTAAAATGTGACTATCATTTGTCCCTATACTAACTAAAAATTTCCTAAGTACCCATTATTCATGTACCTGTCATTAACAGTACATTCCTGGTAATTTGTGTACTACATCTAGGAAGAGTACATGTTTAGCTCCCACTTTTAAATTCTTTACCATTCTAATCAAAGCCTAATGTTTTATAATCCTCTAATCTTACCTCTACAGAAGTGACCAAACATGCTTCAATGCCATCTTGCTGTATCAGGATCAGGGCTGTGCACGTGCAGAAACACAGATGGACTTAGAGATTTATTATGCCAAACCAATTAAATCAGGAAGACAAAGATTAAAACCACATAATATCACTTATATATGGAATCTAAAATAGGACACAAATGAACATTTTTATGAAACAGACTCACAGAGTACAGACTTGTGGTTGCCAAGGGGGAGGGCACTGGGGGGGAGGAAGGATGGGGAATTTGGGATTAGCTAGATGTAAACTGTTATATACAAGATAGACAACCGACAAGGTCCTACTGTATAGCACAGGGAACTATATCAATATTGTGTAAGAAATCATAATGGAAAAGAATTTGAAAAAAATATATATGTAAAACTGAGTCACTTTTCTGTACAGCAGAAGTTAACACAATATTGTAAATCAACTATATATAATTTAATTTAATAAAATTTTTAAGAGTCAGTACTGTGAAAATCAGCTTTGGATTTATTATGGATTTGCATTATCCTGTAGTCCTTTACCTTAGGGTCTTTTTAAAATATAAAATTGAGGCCCCTAGCCTGCAGTGCCTTTTGTGTTTGTGTGTGTGTCCTTTCTATCTGCTCATTTGTTCATTTCTTTGATAAATATTATTTGAGCACCAACTGTATCCTTATAATTCACCCTGAGGCTTGCTCTTCTCACTTCTCATCACTGACCAAAAAAGCTCTTTAAATTCTCTTCTCTTTCCTCTCCATGTAACCAAACATTTAAAATGCACAAAAGAAGAGTTAAAAGCTTTTGACTGAGGGTCTAAGTTGTTAAAGTAGAAGAATGGAAGCTTGCTGGAAGAGGAAGCATTTATGGATTTCAACAGAGGCAGGCTGTAACATGTAGTTACTAAATAGCTTTCTTTATTTTCTTTGCCTTTTTATCCTGAGTGTGTGTTGGAGATGTGAGAACATGGGATTGATGGATAGAGAAGATCTGTTTAACTCTAGCTTGGTCCTTAGCAGTGCGAAGGACTCTAAAGACTTCCAGGTTAGTCCATGAGAAAACTGCTGATTAAATGTAAGAAGAACATACAGCATGTTAGAAAATTCATCTCTATTTTCTAATTAGCATACTAAGGATATCCTAGTGCCTTGAAACTGGATTCCCCTCTGAATGTGAAGTACCTTGAATTCATATGAACTCCTTGTTCAAACAGCACAATAGAATATAAGTCTGAAGAGCATCATAGAAAGTTCTTTAATTTCTTTCCCCCATCCAAATGGTTTTCTGTAAAAAAATTTTAAACTATCAAATTCCCTACTCTACAATTATCACCACGTTTTAATTTTTCTTTCTCCCCTTTATCTTTATGTTTTCTTCTTATAATGGGGGTGGTGGAGCAGGAGAGTAAAATACCCAAGCTCTTTAATTTAGGACTCAGGCAGGAGAGAGAAGTAATTGAAATTACAAATACATAAAATTAACCTGAGTGAGTCCTTAAAACTCTTTAAATGTCACCATGGAGACCAGAGCATGAACTGTCTCCATGGAGAATTGAGTGAATTTTTTTGGCTCATTACTTACTGCTGCTGCTGCTGCTAAATTACATCAGTCCTGTCCAACTCCATGCCNTTGGCATTGCCTTTCTTTGGGATTGGAATGAAAACTGACCTTTTTCAGCCCTGTGGCCACTGCTGAGTTTCCCAAAGTTGCTGGCATATTGAGTGCTGCATTTCCACAGCATCATTTTTTCAAATCATTTTCGCATGATTTAAAATAGCTCAACTAAAACCCCATCACCTCCATTAACATCAGTATATTAATGGATTATATTTTAACCTTGTATTATAAATTTGTGTATTGGAATTTAGAATTCATTTTCCACTGCAGTAACTTTCTATAGGATATAGTATTATATCATATAAATATCTACAAAATAGGATGGGACATAGTAGGTATCTATGGGATTATTGGGCTTCCCTGGTGGCTCAGATGGTAAAGAATCTGCATGCAATGCAGGAGACTCAGGTTTGACTCAGTTGTGTGGGGGAAGATTCTCTGGAGAGGGGAATGGCTACCTACTTCAGTATTCTTCTCTGGAGAAAACCAGGACGATGGAGCTTGGTAGGCCACAGTCCATGGGGTCATAAAGAGGCAGATATGACTGAGCAACTAAGCATACATAGGATTATCAGCCTAGCACTCCTTCTTTCTCCTGGTAATGTCCATTGTGCCCTATGGCTACTGGTGAGCTGCCATTTTCTACCTAACCTTGACCAGTCAGATGACCCCAAACAGATACTTGGCCCAGTAATGGACATCTGACCTGAAATTTTAAAATTCAAAACTTAAACTATCTTAAAACCAACTTTTTTGTTGGTTGAAGATCTAAGTTATAAATTACAGAACCATAGCATCATGTTTCCCATAGTCTTCAGTAACAATATGAGGGTAAACAAAGAGCAGGAAAGAGGAGAAGTGAAGCAAGACCTGGAGGCAGTAGCATCCCTTACATCTGTTTTTCCTGAGGTTGAACTGCATCTCCGCACTTCTTCTTATCTAGTGATCAACCATTCTATGAATATCATGACCTAATTTATTTCCTTCCTTCCTTATGCTAGTGCAAGCTGAGTATTTGTCAACTGCAGTCAAAAGAAGTCTGATCAGTACACACAGAAAATAGTACTGATGAGGTGGCTTCTCAGGCCAACTCAGAGAAGTTTATCAAACAGTGCTCATTCTAGTGCTATTAAAAACCTTGAGCCCTGAGCCTGGTATCCTGGGGTCCATAAGATTGAACCTCTCTTTATCAAATATCACTAAGCCCCCCACCTGCTTCTTACCTCCTCCCTTACACCCTGCACATCCTTACCTAGAAAAGGACCATCATTAAGGGAAAGAAAGCTGGTGAAAAAGCACATGTGACTTTCTGTGAGGAAGAGTGCAGCAGCAATATGACAAGGCTCTGGTGACTCCTGCAGCCCAGGAGTGAGATGGTCCCAAGAACAGGAGGGAGTTGGCTCTGGCAGAGGTACTTGTATACAGCAATGATCTTTTCTAATCCAAGTACACCCACATGAGGAAATGCTGGTCCTATAATAACTGCCCTACAGGTCAAGGGTTCATCTCACAAGTAAAACTGTTTTATTTTGGCCATCAGGTAAATTAAGCAAAACCTCACACGAAAGTCAAGGTACAATTTTATAACCACTGGTTTTCAGAAAATGAATTTGGTTGGGATTTCACAAAGAGAGAATAGCACTGAAAGAAAAATACAGTCAGGACAAAAAGATGCAGAATGTCCTGCATCATCCTGAAAAATAGAAAATAAGATGTTTCCCTCCCCAAAACTACTACATTCAAAAGCATTTGTGGGTATGTGCGTATGTTGAGGAATAAGAATGCAGCACTAAGGTTAAAAATAACCATCGCGTAGGACCTACCATTATAGAACACAGACAAGAATGAAAGGGTGGTTAAACTAAATGAATGTGAATAGCATCATCCTTTTTATCCAACATAAACTGGCAATTAGAAAGATATTTTAAAAAGATGCATAATAAACCATGAAGAATGACTCAGACTATGAAAGAGATGAAGTATTGTGTTTAAATTCTGATCATTTAGAGAATGTTTGCTCCAAGGAAAAAGCTGTAGAAAGTGATATCAAATTTTTTTAAGTACTTTTACTTTATTATTACTATGAAAATAATACACATTCATTATGGAAAATGTAAAAGTGGCAAATAGGAAAAAAGAAAAGGACAAATAATCCATAAATCCACCATCCAGTAATAAAATATCTTGTGCTGCAGAGTAAATATCTTTCAGCCTCTTTCCAAAGCATATAGACATATATTTTTAACAAAAGAATTTATTACATGTTGTTTCTTTTTTCACTTAAAATGAGATTATATTTTCAAATATTATCCTTTACATTTTTCTTTGCATAACTCTTTAAAATAATCTTTATTCTAATAAATCAGAGGCATCCACATTCGCACTGGGAAGATATAGGACTGTTTCGAATATTAAGAAAAATAAAGTGTTGATGATTAACTTCTGAATAACAATAAATTCCTTTAGTCCTGCTGCTGCTGCTGTTTAGTCACTAAATTGTGTCCAACTCTTTGTGACTCCATGGACTATAGCCCGCCAGGCTCCTCTGTACATGGGATTTCCCAGGCAAGAACACTGGAGTGGGTTGCCATTCCCTTCTCCAGGGGACTTTCCCAACCCAGGTATCGAACCTGCATCTCCTGTTTGGCAGGCAGATTCTTTACCACTGAGCCACCTGGGAAGCCCTCTTTAGTCCTGGGTCAGATGGTTTTATTGAAAGTCAGGAGCTGTTAAGAAATAAAAGAGCTAAGTTTCTTAAACTTTGAGAGTCAGTGGGCCAGCTACAGGACCACTATGTTCTGGGATGAGGTACCTCTACCACAGTGCTACTACCAACCTAAGTCAAGGGACAGGGGAGGATGAGCTGACATGGGGAGCTATAGTGCTAAGGAGAGCCAAAATGGAAATGAGTCTGTAAGCAGACCCTTAAGGTCTTCAATGAACCAAGTAGATTTGTCAAAAATTAGCCAATATCTAGGACAGAAGTTGGATAAAGGATGAGGTGAGCAAGAACAAAGACCCACATGTAAATCTGAGAGACTCACTTCCCCATCACCAAAACACCATATAACTTCAGTCCCTTATGCACACACAGATCACACCAGGAAAAGGAGAGGGTGGAGGAGGTAGGACTCAGAAGATTGGGCACTGTTCTGAAAAAGACTATTTTAATCTAAAACAAACAGTTTAAACTCAGAGATAGAGAAATCCTTTAACTGGCATGTTTGAATTTTTCTCTAGTTAACCAACAGCTGAAAAACCTTGAGGATCAGTTTTAGAAAACAAATTTTATATATGTATCTGTTTACATGAAAATTTCTAATTCTGCTACCGACTAGATAGTAAATATATTTCCACGTCATTGATCTACTATCAGTTCAGTTCAGTCACTCAGTCGTGTCTGACTCTTTGCGACCCCATGAACTGCAGCACTCCAGGCCTCCCTGTCCATCACCAACTCCCAGAGTTCACCCAAACTCTTGTCCATCAAGTCGGTGATGCCATCCAGCCATCTCATCCTCTGTCGTCCCCTTCTCCTCCTGTCCCCAATCCCTCCCAGCATCAGAGTCTTTTCCAGTGAGTTAACTCTTTGCATGAGTTGGCTAAAGTATTGGAATTTCAGCTTTAGCATTAGTCCTTCCAAAGAACACCCAGGACCAATCTCCTTTAGAATGGACTGGTTGGATCTCCTTGCAGTCCAAGGGACTTTCAAGAGTCTTCTCCAACAACACAGTTCAAAAGCATCAATTCTTCAGTGCTCAGCTTTCTTCACAGTCCAACTCTCACTTCCATACATGACCACTGGAAAAACCATAGCCTTGACTAGATGGACCTTTGTTGGCAAAGTAATGTCTCTGCTTTTGAATATGCTATCTAGGTTGGTCATAACTTTCCTTCCAAGGAGGAAGCATCTTTTAATTTCATGGCTGCAGTCACCATCTGCAGTGATTTTGGAGCTCCCAAAAATAAAGTCTGACACTGTTTCCCCTGTTTCCCCATCTATACTATCACATCATCTTAAATAGTCACACAGTATTATAACTTGAAACATTTTTTAAAGCCCGAGTTAAGACACAACTACTGAGCTTGTGCACTCTAGAATCTGTGCCCTACAACAAGAGAAGCCCATGAATTGGAACTAGAGATGTCCTTGCACAATCACAAGAGAAGGCCCACATCCTGCAATGAAGACCCAGCGCAGTCAAATTTTTTTTTTAAGTATGAGTTAAGAAATTAGAATGCCTCTTTAAAATGTGACTATCATTTGTCCCTATACTAACTAAAAATTTCCTAAGTACCCATTATTCATGTACCTGTCATTAACAGTACATTCCTGGTAATTTGTGTACTACATCTAGGAAGAGTACATGTTTAGCTCCCACTTTTAAATTCTTTACCATTCTAATCAAAGCCTAATGTTTTATAATCCTCTAATCTTACCTCTACAGAAGTGACCAAACATGCTTCAATGCCATCTTGCTGTATCAGGATCAGGGCTGTGCACGTGCAGAAACACAGATGGACTTAGAGATTTATTATGCCAAACCAATTAAATCAGGAAGACAAAGATTAAAACCACATAATATCACTTATATATGGAATCTAAAATAGGACACAAATGAACATTTTTATGAAACAGACTCACAGAGTACAGACTTGTGGTTGCCAAGGGGGAGGGCACTGGGGGGGAGGAAGGATGGGGAATTTGGGATTAGCTAGATGTAAACTGTTATATACAAGATAGACAACCGACAAGGTCCTACTGTATAGCACAGGGAACTATATCAATATTGTGTAAGAAATCATAATGGAAAAGAATTTGAAAAAAATATATATGTAAAACTGAGTCACTTTTCTGTACAGCAGAAGTTAACACAATATTGTAAATCAACTATATATAATTTAATTTAATAAAATTTTTAAGAGTCAGTACTGTGAAAATCAGCTTTGGATTTATTATGGATTTGCATTATCCTGTAGTCCTTTACCTTAGGGTCTTTTTAAAATATAAAATTGAGGCCCCTAGCCTGCAGTGCCTTTTGTGTTTGTGTGTGTGTCCTTTCTATCTGCTCATTTGTTCATTTCTTTGATAAATATTATTTGAGCACCAACTGTATCCTTATAATTCACCCTGAGGCTTGCTCTTCTCACTTCTCATCACTGACCAAAAAAGCTCTTTAAATTCTCTTCTCTTTCCTCTCCATGTAACCAAACATTTAAAATGCACAAAAGAAGAGTTAAAAGCTTTTGACTGAGGGTCTAAGTTGTTAAAGTAGAAGAATGGAAGCTTGCTGGAAGAGGAAGCATTTATGGATTTCAACAGAGGCAGGCTGTAACATGTAGTTACTAAATAGCTTTCTTTATTTTCTTTGCCTTTTTATCCTGAGTGTGTGTTGGAGATGTGAGAACATGGGATTGATGGATAGAGAAGATCTGTTTAACTCTAGCTTGGTCCTTAGCAGTGCGAAGGACTCTAAAGACTTCCAGGTTAGTCCATGAGAAAACTGCTGATTAAATGTAAGAAGAACATACAGCACGTTAGAAAATTCATCTCTATTTTCTAATTAGCATACTAAGGATATCCTAGTGCCTTGAAACTGGATTCCCCTCTGAATGTGAAGTACCTTGAATTCATATGAACTCCTTGTTCAAACAGCACAATAGAATATAAGTCTGAAGAGCATCATAGAAAGTTCTTTAATTTCTTTCCCCCATCCAAATGGTTTTCTGTAAAAAAATTTTAAACTATCAAATTCCCTACTCTACAATTATCACCACGTTTTAATTTTTCTTTCTCCCCTTTATCTTTATGTTTTCTTCTTATAATGGGGGTGGTGGAGCAGGAGAGTAAAATACCCAAGCTCTTTAATTTAGGACTCAGGCAGGAGAGAGAAGTAATTGAAATTACAAATACATAAAATTAACCTGAGTGAGTCCTTAAAACTCTTTAAATGTCACCATGGAGACCAGAGCATGAACTGTCTCCATGGAGAATTGAGTGAATTTTTTTGGCTCATTACTTACTGCTGCTGCTGCTGCTAAATTACATCAGTCCTGTCCAACTCCATGCCACCCCATAGCTGGCAGCCCACCAGGCTCCCCCGTCCCTGGGATTCTCCAGGCAAGAACACTGGAGTGGGTTGCCATTTCCTTCTCCAATGCATGAAAGTGAAAAGTGAAAGTGAAGTCAGCTGCTCAGTTGCGACCGACTCTTCACGACCCCATGGAATGTAGCCCACCAGGCTCCTCTGGCCATGGGATTCTCCAGGCAAGAGTACTGGAGTGGGTTGCCATTGCCTTCTCCCATCACTTACTACCAGATGTCAATTTGGCCAAAGAAAAAGAGATAAGTATTATAAATAAATAAGAACTAGCCGCACACTAGAGAATTTATTAAGGGCAAATCTAGTTGTCCTGGTTCTTAGTATTTAATTATTCCAATGAATGGGAAGATATCCCAAGAGAAAACTTTCCCTCAACTCATAATTTCCAATGGAAACATCTGATTGTATAGCTCCATAAATGCTACAGGAATTAAGAGATAAAGATAATTTCTAGAAAATATCTTTCTCATTCAGAAGCATCAAGGTATAATGCAAGTGATATGCCTCTCTATTCACCACTCCAACTGCAAGAAGACAAGGCTCCTATACAATTTCTTATCCAGTAATGGACCAGAAACACTTTTAACAATCATTCTGGGTATTTCACCTTATCATGTCTATTATAGACAACTGTTTTTAATGTGTAGTGAAGTCAAACAGACTTGCATTACATTCTGCATAAAGAGGAACACAGGAATCACTTAAGTGTTTATTGAGAGGTACCTCAGAATTTCTCCCAGTTAGATTATATTTTGCAAACCTATAGGCACAGTCCCTTAGTTGATCAACTACTCAACTGAGAGGCCACAAAATGATTATTTTATTTTATATTTTATTTTATGCCACACCATGAAACATGCAGAATCTTAGTTCCCTGACCAGGGATTAAACTTGTGGCCCCTGCAGTGGAAGCATGGAGTCTTAACCACTGAACCACTATTGACATACCCTCACATGGTGTATTTTAGATAGTAGGTTTTCATCAATTAATCACTAACATAAGGGTTAAAATACAATAAAAGTCTTTTAAAAATTCAATAAAAGTTTTTATACAAAATAAGTCAAAAGAAAGCAAACAGCGATGACCAGAATACATAAAAACAAAATGATCAATGACATTTATTCATCTAGAAATTTATACAATTTGAACTTTATATAGTTTTTTTAGGACAGATCTTGGTGAATAGATATGGAAGGAAAACAAGGATGCCAGCAGCACAGCCAACTCAGAGAAATGCAAGTGTTTCTCAGATTTGACAATTGATTCTCATTATTTGAGGCTGTTATGTTCTAAAAAGTCACAAACAATTAGAAAATACTGATCATTGTTCCTAGGGGAAATACAGGATTAGGTTCCTATGAGCCTCAGGTCACATTTTCATCAGCTTATCAATACGTGACCCAGTTTTATGTGTGTCCCTGGTTTAAACACATCTTGTTTAATATATATTGTTGACTCACTAATACTGAAATTACAGCCAATAGCATTGTAACTCAAGTCCGAATGAAGTTTATGTAACACACATACTTTCTTCACGAGGCACATAACAGCCTTCTTGCACTTAGGAACACTAGACAGCACTTCAGCACTATGTTTGGGGGCCACCTGAACAATGATATCACCAACAAAATGTACAAAAATGCAAAAAAACATGGCACTAAGTAGACTGTGAAAAGAATACTTGTTTATAAGAAGAGGAGCTAAAACAAGAAGGCAGAGTGTCTGACATCAACTGAGACTATGTGTGTGGGATGATTCAAATTTTTTGCCTCTCAGCACATGTCCATAAATGACCATGAAAGCACTGCAAGTAATGATTGGGGCTACATATAAATTTTTGCGAGAAATTTGCAAATACAGAATCTACAAGGAATGAGATCAACTGTATTTACCAACTATAGAGAACCTCTTCTATTTCCCTCTGACACTGCTTCTTCCTATTACATTGCTCTTGTCTATTCTCTTTTGTGTACCTATAGAACCCCTATTCTTCCTTCTAAACCTTGCTCAGAAAACCATATGCACACTAACCATGCCCTCCTATTACATTTGCCTCTTATACTCATCTCTATTTTGCACAAATCAAATTATATTGAATTTACTGACATTATACTTTATTGGCCAATGAAATTCATTGAGGCCAATGATCATGTCCTAATACATATATATAATCTTTACTGTGTTTACCTGCTAGGCTATCTGTCAAAAGATGCTTCACATATAATACCTTATTTAATCTTATAATAATACTATCAACCCCATTTTACAGTTGCAGAAACCAAGGCCTAGAACAGTCATGTCACTTACCATATCGCAAGCTGCAGAACTGGTATTGAAACCTAAAATCCAAGCTTTTAATCATTATATTATGCTAAATAAATATTAGTTACTATGTATGATTGACTCCTTAATATGCACAGGCATGGTATTAAATGCTTTATATAAATTATCTCATTGAACCACTTTATCCATCTCTGTATCTCCAACACATAGCAAAGTCCATGACACAAAAATATTTGTTGGGTTGAATTTATTTCTTCCTGTTCCCAAACTTTCTTTCTAAAACCAACAACATGAGAACTCTCTACGTTCCAGCAGTGATCAGAATGACTTTCAGTTACACCACCCTTTTCTCCCACCGAGATCCTCATCCTCTTTCTCAGATATATTTTTCTGTGTTTTGTTACTGATGTCTGTGATGATCACAAAGAAAATCTTCAAAGCAAAAGAGATACAGAAGGGAGCAGCAGTATTGTCCACTTGAAAAATGTCTTTCTCCTTAACAACAATTTCTGGCAGTGATTTACGTTATGACCTAAATCCTTATGGAGTAACAAAATCATGGAAGAGTTTAGTATTTTGCTTGAGGCCTGTGGGAACCCCTCTATGAGGCTAAAGAGGATTTTTCTACTTCCCAGTGTAGGTTTTGATTTCAAATTAATATAACCTGTCATAGTGAGTTCAAAGTAGGCAAAGAGTTGGTTTTAGGGATAAGAAGTAAAAGTGAGGGAGAAAGCTCATGGGGAAGGGAGTAGGCTATAGAAAATTTGCAAGACAGAAACAACAGGAGTCACACACATTACATGAATGAAGGAATCAAGGAGTGTTTAGCCCTGGGCTAGAGTCAAAACTATTTTCTTTCAAAAGTAAAAGTATAAAGAGACAAGATACGAAATTTCATTTCAGATCTTCCTCTTCCCCAGAATATTCCAAATAATCCAGAAACAATAATTCTCAACAATACAGCCAGGAAAATTGATCCAAAGGACAGATTTCTAACTGCTCTAAAAGGCCTCATTTTTTCCTTCCAATTATATGTGTCATGTTTTTGCTACTGGGCACTGTCATATTTAATAAACAGCAGAATGTCTAAGTGAATTCCAAGCCCAAAACTTAATGCAGGGAAGTAAATGTTTCCTGAGGTCAGGCAAGAAGTCAAAATTATCAGAGAAAGGAGTAGACTCATCTTAAACAGTAGCCAGTGTTCAACTCCCCAGTACATTCATAGTTGCCAGAAAGAATAAAATTCTTTGTTGCCAAGGCTTTCAGCTTTTCAAAAGAAGACACAATCCTCTATTTCCATGTGAAATCTCCTGGTTTTAAATGTGGTCAATTAATTTAAAAGAAGAAATGTAAGCACAGTGCATGTCAAATAAACTATGTTTGCTGGTTTACCCAGTGGGGAACACAGGCAATATTTTAGGGACCTCTTTCTAGTCATTCATTGTGCTTCACTGCCCCCAAGAAATGGCAGTCCTGAGGCCATCCTCTGAACAGACATCTCCTCCTGTGCTTTGGTCTCCTAACAGACTGCCATGATTCCCTGGCCTCTGCAGATACCCTCCACCTCCACTCTCTGTGTGAGTGATCTGTGACCTCTGGCAGACAGGGTCTGGTGGCAGCAGGTCTCCGTGTGTGCTAGGGAGCTGCTCTTGGAGTCCTCTTCTATTTCTCGTCTGCCCTGCCCAAACTCTCAATCCTACACTCTCCATTTCTCCTTTGAAGATCTGTTTCCCTTTCTTTTCTCTCTTCTGATATCTCTCTCTTGAATGTTTTTCTTTATCTGCTCTTCTTTCCCTCTTTTCTTATTCTTCCCTGTTTATTTCATGCTCTTTACCCTCGTCCTCTGTCTCTTACTCTCCTTTCCTCCTCCGTCCCCCATCCCTTCCCTTCTTCTCCGTCTCCCAGCACCTAGGAACCCGAAGAGAGCTCGCTCACCAGGAATACACCAATACTGGCTTCGAGTATTTCTTGTGATGGGAGCGGAGGGTTAGGGAGCCCTTGCGCTCCATTAAGTCCGTGGGTCCGAGTTCCAACCAGTATTGTCCATGGCTGCACCATTCCTGGCAGGAACTGTCAGAGCTATCCATGGCGGCCCTGACACAGACCTCGAAGGATTTCTCTCTGTACCTATCCTGTTCCCTGTGCAGACACAGTCCAAGATTCGGCGTCTCTCATCTCCTAAGCAACCTGGAGCGGGTGGGGNCAGTCATGTCTGACTCTTCATGACCCCATGGACTGCAGCCTACCAGGCTTCTCCGTCCATGGGATTTGCCAGGCAAGAGTACTGGAGTGGGGTGCCATTGCCTTCAGTTCTCCAGAAATGAGGAACTCCCACCACCTACCATATACATATCTAGGGGCTCTCTTTCAAATATTTTGTATAAAAAATTTAGGATCAAAATGAATGAGAGGTGTCTGGTCCTCTGTGCTCCTGCTGTACCCCCATGTATCTCCTGTTCACTCTCCCTTCTCTCCTTCGTTTCCTTTTCCCCACTTTTTATCCCCCATCCCTTCCTCTTCCGTCACCACTCTTTATTTTCTTTCCTTCTTCCCTCTTCTCTCTTCCCACCTTCCCTCTCCCTGTTTCCTCCTCTTCTTCTTCTTCCTCTTCTGAGAAGTGGTATGGATTTTAGAGTCAAAAACTACTGCCAAGCCCTCCTGACAATTTGGTACAATTCAATTACATGAAAAATATAAAAGGAAAATAGTATGACCTATAAATCAGGGCCAAATTTTATTTGAATAAGTTCATATTTAAAGGTGTAATGCTAATGAAAGCTTCAATCTTCTTGACTTTCCTTTAGCTATTCATAACTGTCAACAGTCTTTTTAGAGGAATTTAACCTTGAATATGATTCTTCAGTGCTTCTAATTTGGATTGCAAGCATATCAGGCATTGACCTGCTCTCAAGCCATTATTAACTAGTATTGATTAAGTCCTGTCATGCAGCAGACATTATTTCTGGAACTCCTACTGTCAACATGGGGATTGATTTATTAAATATGCAATGTATAGCATTCTATAATTCAGCATTTCCCTTATTTTGATATGTAATCCAGCCAATAAGTGAAATTCTTCACTAGAGTTGCTCATAGATATCATGTTAAAACTTTAATCTGGGTTAGTAATGACATACTCTAACATAAATGTAGATTAGGGATTTCTTTAATCCCTACAAGTTGGATATCCTTAATTATTCAAAGACTGAATATCCATTTTCACAAATGAACGAAACCCTTAGTTTTTTCCATGTTTCTTCTGTGCCGCTTTGGTGTTTTGGCACCTTCACTGTTTATTAGCAGCAAGAATGAGATAATTTAGCCACCAGTTACTAGTTCTTATGTAAAAGTGGCACTGGAAATTAAGTTCAATATCTTTGTGACTTTCTTTGTTCCCCGCGGTCTTTAATCTAGATGAAGGAACATTTTCTCCCAGGGAAGAAGCTCAGAGGAAAGAAATCGGATTTGGGCTCCTTTCTGCTCCTGGTGGTGGTAAACGTTTTCCTATGTTCCTCATAAGTCCCACCCCCAGCTGCACGATGAGCAGGCTGATAAGAAACTTGCAAAAAGGCTTCTCCCAGAGGGTCAAGTCTATGCAGAAAGTTTCTAGTTGTTGAGTAAGCCAAGCACATAGCTGACAATTCTGAGTCACCAGTCTGGGGAAGAGAAGGGGAGCTTAGGGCAGAAACTGAAAAACTTTCTGAACCTGTAGGGTCTTTCCCAGGGTTCCATGATTTCGAGTTTCCACTGTTCAGTTGGCTTATGTCAGGCTTATGACACTCTTTCCTCTGTTGATTAAATCTCTTTCTATACCATGATGTTTAGATTGCTTTAAGTAGGGAGGCTCAGGATATTTCAGAAGGATCATTTGCTTAACAGTCAAAAAGTGAAAGTGTTCCTCACTCAGTCCTGTCTGACTCTTTGCTTGGAGCGGGCTAAAATCTAAGATAACATTAAAAGATAATAATAAAGAAAATAAGGACTTAAGAGTAAGGATCTTTAAGACAGAGGGTTTGTTTACTTTTTTGCCACTATTCTATGACTAATTAGTATACTTCTTAATTTTAGAGCATGGCTCAAGTTGGGAAAGAGAGTTGAAATGTTTCTTTTCACAGGAAGCTGGAAATACTATTCAACAAATAGTGTTTGCCAGAAAAGGAGTGTTTTGGGGGTAAGCCCACCATGGAATTTGAGGAAAGGTCAGCTGTTTACTATTCCTTCACCTTAATAACTCCTCTCTTCCTCCTGGGTTGACTATGCAGCCCCTTTCCTTGTTAGGATTGAGGGTTGGAGGAGAGTTAAGGGGGAGGGGGTGGGAAGGAGCATCTTATTTGACTGCTGACCTCATAATTTCTGTCAAGGCCCTCTGCATGTTGATGCCTAAATGTTGGTCATAGGGAATTTTTGTAGATTCCTCAAAGGCCCCCTTAGAGGACTGCATTATTGCTAAGAGCAGATTATGTATCCTGATTATTTAGGTCATTGCCGGGGTCCAGCCCCAGTGGATCCAGGGTGATTTGAAGGGGAGATGGATGGTGTAGGCAAGGAAAAACTTATTTATTCAGAAATATAAGATTAGGAAATAATAGTATAGTAGGAAAAATTAGTGGAGAAAAGAGGCTAAATAACTTGGTTTACATGGAGAACTAATAAAACTTCAGGACAAGAAGTTTGCACCATCTACGTTAGGCCACCGGTGTCCTCTTGAATATCGAGGGGTGCCCTGCCTTGGGCTCCCCATCACGTGGATCTTAGAAGCCAGGGCAAACAAGTAGACATGGCGAGCCTCTACGCCCCAGATGGGAATTCAGCCAGAAATTAGAGTAAAGAGGAGACACGGGGGAAACCAGTCCAGTGACTGGCCCATCCTCTATTGTTCAGAAGGCCTTTTATACTTTTTTGATTGTACACAGAGATCAATGGGTAATACAAAGTTATGCAGTGTTAGCAGCCCAGACTCTTATCAAAACCAGGCTTTTCTCACTGCATACCTAGTTGTATACATAAGTCTTAGGTGATTTATATCATCCTCCGGCCAAAAGGCCAATTAACATTTTACGGCTCTTTTCTGATAAGGGTTTGTTAACCAGAAGACTTAGTTGTGTTAAAAGTGTTGTTCTTCCCAAAGTCTGGTGCCACTCTCAGAAAACACTAAATAAATTTAAATTCTTACATAGCAAAGATACAGCAATTTGTAACAAGTAAAAGGAGTACAGTGATTATAACAAAAGAAAAGTAATTAACTCAAAAGTCTAGTGTTGCTAACATCAAAACTACTATATACCTTTTTCTACATCCTGATTACATTGATTAACATCCTCCCAGGTGCCTAAAAGATAAAGAATATGGAGACCTGGCAGCAATCATTGAGTCAACAGTGAAATCCTGTCACCAATATGATTTTTAGCTCTTTAGAAAAAGCTCTGTATCTTTAAGATGCTTTAAGATTTGTGCCTCTCACAGTTGGAGGCTGTAAGCAATTCACAAGCTGTAAAAAGTCCAGGGGAACCTGTTAGGCAAGTTAGAGAGTTATCAGAGGGGGTTGAGCTGAAACACTCCTTTCAAATGCAGACGACTAAAGCCCTGAATTAACTTTTTCCAGACAGTGTCAGAAGAGTGGAAAAGTACAATACAATAAGGCAGGCAGATTCTTATTTTGGGGGTACATGCTCAGGAAATACCAGGGGGAAAACCTGAGACCTGAATCGCCTTGCCCATCAGGCCTCTCCACATGATCTTGTCATGGGTGGGATTCCTCATGCTGGCTCTCGGCAGGTCATCTTACCCTTGCCCTCATACTTCTTGGGCAGAGTCCTTTGAGATCAGCCCATCCTCAGTTAATCTTTCCAGTGTCCATTCTTGCCCATGGAAAACAGCATGTTTAGTGCCCTCTAAATCTTGGAAGCACAAGCTGCTCCACTTCAGGCTCTGCTACCATATAAAGCTCCAGAATGCCTCTAACCTTCAGATATTTCTAGGCTAGAAACTGGGCACCACTCACCAGGTCCTCCAAATTGCTGGGTGACATGTCAAGCTCTCTGAGAGAATTCTAAACCCTTCTCACTTGATAAAGGTGTTCTCCACTCAGTTCCTCTGGGGACTTGGGGGAGCAGGGGAGAGCCCAGACCAACAAGCAATTCTCAGGATACTAATTGGGCATCCTATAATTTAGCTCAATTTTGACACGATCTACCCGGAGATAGCATTGGATATCATGGGCTAAAGGTTCAGCCCTACAAGACTGCCCCCAACTCACCAGTCACAAGTCCAGGTTATTACCTGTACTTCGGACCAAACTGGCTATAAATCAGAGATTATATGTTCTCCTTGAGTTCAGTTAGATTGCTAGAATAGTTCACAGAACTCAGAAAACATTTTACTTACTAGAACACCAGTTTATTCTAAAAGAATATAGCATAGGAACAGGCCAGTGGAAGAGACGCAGAAGGCAAGGTTCAGGAAAGGGCACTGGAGCTTTCATGCTCTCACCACGAGTGCTACTCTCCCTGAATCTCCACATGTTCGCTAATCCAGGAGCTCTCTGCACCCTGTTCTTTTGGATTCTGGGGGAGGCTTCAATACATTGGTATGACTAACTAAATCACTGGTCACTGGTGACTGATTCAATCTCCAAGTCCGCTCCCTTCCCTGCAGGTCCAGGGTGAGACTAAGTTCCTACCCTTACTTTGCTGGTTCTCCTGGCAACCTGCCCTTAACTTCAGGTGAGGGCCAGAAGTCACCTTATTTACATAACAGGAGACACCTTTGTTGTTGAAGGTCAGGAAGGGTGGCAGTGAGGAGATACCCCTCGTCCAAGGTAAGGAGCAGCAGCTGCGCTTTGCTAGAGTAGCCGTGAAGAGATACCCCATGCCCAAGGTAACAGAAACCCAAGTAAGATGGTAGGTGTTACAAGAGGGCATCAGAGGGCAGACACATTGAAACCATACTCACAGAAAACTAGTCAATCTAATCACAGTAGGACCACAGCCTTGTCTAACTCAATGAAACTAAGCCATGCCCACGGGGCAACCCAAGACGGGCGGGTCATTGTGGAGAGGTCTGACAGAATGTGGTCCACTGGAGAATGGAATGGCAAACCACTTCAGTATTCTTGAGAACCCCATGAACAGTATGAAAAGGCAAGATGATAGGATACTGAAAGAGGAACTCCCCAGGTCAGTAGGTGCCCAGTATGCTACTGGAGATCAGTGGAGAAATAACTCCAGAAAGAATGAAGGGATGGAGCCAAAGCAAAAACAATACTCAGCTGTGGATGTGACTGGTGATAGAAGCAAGGTCTGATGCTGTAAAGAGCAATATTGCATAGGAACCTGGAAAGTAAGGTCCATGAATCAAGGCACATTGGAAGTCGTTCAACAGGAGATGGCAAGAGTGAAAGTAGACATTCTAGAAATCAGCTAACTAAAATGGACTGGAATGGGTGAATTTAACTCATATGACCATTATATCTACTACTGTGGGCAGGAATCCCTCAGAAGAAATGGAGTAGCCATCATGGTCAACAAAAGAGTCAAAAATGCAGTACTTGGATGAAATCTCAAAGACGACAGAATGATCTCTGTTCATTTCCAAGGCAAACCATTCAATATCACAGTAATCCAAGCCTCTGCCCCAACCAGAATCTGAAGTTGAACAGTTCTATGAAGACCTACAAGACTTTGTAGAACTAACACCCAAAAAAGATGTCCTTTTCATTATAGGGGACTGGAATGCAAAAGTAGGAAGGCAAGAAACACCTGGAGTAACAGGCAAATTTGACCTTGGAATGCAGATTCAAGCAGGACAAAGACTAATAGAGTTTGGCCAAAAAAAATTCACTGGTCATAGCAAACACCCTCTTCCAACAACACAAGAGAAGACTCTACACATGGACATCACCAGACGGTCAACACTGAAATCAGATTGATTATATTCTTTGCAGCCAAAGATGGAGAAGCTCTATACAGTCAACAAAAACAAACCAGGATCTGACTGTGGCTCAGATCATGTAATTCTTCTTAGCAAATTCAGACTGAAATTGAAGAAAGTAGGGAAAACGGTTAGACCATTCAGCTATGACCTAAATCAAATCCCTTATGATTATACAGTGGAAGTGAGAAATAGATTTAAGGGCCTAGATCTGATAGANCTGCATTGCAGGCAGATTCTTTACTGTGTGAGCCGCCATGGAAGGCACCCTTGCTTAAGTCATAAAAAATGAGAGGATTAAGAAGCGAGAAGGATTGTGTGGTTTCTAAAATTGCTCATGGCTCAGAGGCTGCATGTTCAAATAATGGATCTATCCTTACCTTTGTCTCCAGGCATCTGAAGGTGTTTAATTAATAATGTAAGAAGTGAATCTCTTTGTGAGGTCATTTCACTTGCAACACTATCATGAGATGCCACAGATAGCATCCCCAGGACAGAAATATTGACAGGACAAGTCCTAGAATTTAAAGGCAATACCATGATTGCATAGTTGAAGGACATAACGCATTCATGCTGTGCAGGTTCAAACATAAAGAAAATTCATTCTTTTCCAAAGAAACCCTTTGATATCAATCTAAAAAAATCATATTAAAAGAATTCCAGACTCACTGCTGGATGCAAAGCAGAGTGATGATGTTATGTGTGTGCTAAGTTGCTTCAGTCGTGTCTGACGCTGTACTTCCCTATGGACTGTAGCCTGCTAGGTTCCTCTGTCCTTGAGATTTCCCAGGTAAGAATACTGGAGTGGGTTGCCATGCCCTCCTCCAGGGGACCTTCCCACCCAGGGATTGAACCTATGTCTCTTGCAGTTCCCACAATGTAGTCAAATTCTTTAATGTTGAGCCACCTGGGAAGACCTGATGGCTTTTTGAGACAGATTCAAATATGTCACCCTGCAGGAAAACTTTCTTCAAAATATCCTTTACTTGAAATCTCCAGGGACTTCAGCCCTATCACCTGCCTTCTCTGGAAACTCTCTAGTTTCTTTATCACTTTCTTGAGGTAGTTTAACCAGCAGTACACACACTAGTCCAAGTTTGACCTAACCAGTGCTTTGTACAAACATTTTTAAAAATTTTATTTTTTATTGAAGGATAATTGCTTTACAGAATTTTGTTATTTTCTGTCAAACCTCAACATGAATCAGCCATAGGTATACATATATCCCTTCCCTTTAGAACGTCCTTCCAATCTCTCTTTCCATCCCACCCCTACAGGGCCTCTGTTTGAGTTTCCTGAGCGATAGAGCAAATTCCTTTTGACTGTCTATTTTACATATGCTAATGTAAGTTTCCACGTTACTCTTTCTGTACATCTCACCTTTTTCTCCCCTCTCCCCATGTCCATAAGTCTATTCTCTATGTCTGTTTCTCCACTGCTGCCCTGTAAGCAAATTCTTCAGTATCATATTTCTAGATTCTGTATATATGTATTAGGATATTATATATATCTTCTTCTTTCTGACTTACTTAACTCTGTATAATAGGTTCTAGGTTCATCCACCTCATCAGAACTGACTCAAAGGCATTCCTTTTTATGGCTGAGTAATATTCCATTGTGTATGTGTACAACTACTTCTTTATCGATTCATCTGTCGATGGACATCTAGGTTGCTTCCATGTTCTAGGTATAGTAAATAGTGCTACAATGAATAATAGGATACATGGGCCTTTTTCCATTTTGGTTTCCTCAAGGTATATGACTAGGAGTGGGACTGCTGGGTCATATGGTGATTTTATTCCTAGTTTTTCAAAGAATCTCCATACCATCTTCCATTGTGGCTGTTATCAATTAACATTCCCACCAATAGTGCAAGAGTGTTCCCTTTTCTCCACACCCTCTCCAGCATTTATTGTTTGTAGACTNTGAAAAGTTGGCTTAAAGCTCAACATTGAGAAAACGAAGATCATGGCATCCGGTCCCATCACTTCATGAGAAATAGATGGGGAAACAGTGGAAACAGTGTCAGACTTTATTTTTCTGGGTTCCAAAATCACTGCAGATGGTGACAGCAGCCATGATATTAAAAGAGGCTTACTCTTTGGAAGAAAAGTGATGACCAACCTAGACAGCATATTCAAAAGCAGAGACATTACTTTGCCGACTGAAGTCCGTCTAGTCAAGGCTATGGTTTTTCCAGTGGTCATGTATAGATGTGAGAGTTGGACTGTGAAGAAGGCTGAGCACTGAAGAATTGATGATTTTGAACTGTGGTGTTACTCTTGAGAGTCCCTTGGACTTCAAGGAGATCCAACCAGTCCATTCTGAAGGAGATCAGCCCTGGGATTTCTTTGGAAGGAATGATGCTAAAGCTGAAACTCCAGTACTTTGGCCACCTCATGTGAAGAGTTGACTCATTGGAAAAGACTCTGATGCTGGGAGGGATTGGGGGCAAGAGCATAAGGGAACGACAGAGGATGAGATTATGGATGGCATCACCAACTTGATGGACATGAGTTTGGGTGAACTCCGGGAGTTGGTGATGGACAGGGAGGCCTGTCATGCTGCAGTTCACTGGGTCACAAAGAGTCAGACACAACTGAGCAACTGAACCGAACTGACTGAATTGAACTGTGCACCAGGAACCAAGGACAAAGACCAAATATATATTTCTTATTATAAATCACAATATCATATTTGACTTGAATGGAAAGGGGAGAAAATTATAGCATTATGCCAACTGTCTCCAAAATAATCCTCATTGCTGCTCTTCCTCCCCTCCATCAGTCTGACCTTCATGTGTGTGTGTGTGTGTGTGTGTGTGTGTGTGTGTGTGTGTGTGTGGATAGATAGATGATATATGTTATTGTATCCACTTCTCTTTGAAAGTCTGTCCCCTCTGCCCACAGCCCACCCTACGTTCTCTGGCTAGAACAGATCACTCCCTCTTCTCTGTTTTGAAGTATCTTGAACACCTTTTATGATGGTGCCTATCACACTGTAGAAAAGTTAATTTTTTATATGTTTATCTTCCCTACTAGAGTGACTTGAGGACACCATCATTTTGGCATCCCTAATGTGTGGCTTGAAACTCAACATTCAAAAAATTAAGATCATGGCATCCAGTCCCAACACTTCACAGCAAATAGATGGGGAAACAATGGAAACAGTGACAGACATTATTTTCTTGGGCTCCAAAATCACTGAAGATGGTGACTGCAATCATGAAACTAAAAGATGCTTGCTCCTTGGAAGAAAAGCTATGACAAACCTAGATAGCATATTCAAAAGCAGAGACATTACTCTATCAAAAAAAGGTCTGTCTAGTCAAAGCTACGATTTTTCCAGTAGTCATGTATGGATATGAGAATTGGACCATAAAGAAGGCTGAGAACCAAATAATTGATGCTTTTGAACTGTTGTGTTGGAGAGGATTCTTGAGATTCCCTTGGACTGCATGGATATCAAACCAGTCAATCCTAAATAAATCAGAACTGAATATTCACTGGAAGGACTGATGCTGAAGCCAAAACTCCAATACTTTGGCCACCTGATGTGCTGACTCATTGGAAAAGACCCTGATGCTGGGAAAGATTGAAGGCAGGAGGAGAAGGGGATGACAGAGGATGAGGTGTTTGGATGGCAACACCAACTCAATGGACATGAATCTGAGCAAGCTCCATGAGTTGGTGATAGACAGGGAAGCCAGGCATGCTGCAGTCCATGGGTTCGCAAAGACTCGGACAGAACTGACCAAGTGAACTGAATGTGTGGCATAATGCCTGGAACCTGCATGGTAGTAGAGAAAAAGCAAAGTCAGAATTCAGTGGGTACTTTCTAGTTGTCATTTACTATACCAAGCATGTCAACATATATTATCTCATTTAATCATCATAGCAGCTTTATGAAGTTGCATCTATTTTATATTTATTATAAGATGAAAAATAGGGCTTAGTTAATTTAATGACTCCCCAAATCTTGAAGCTACATAGTGAAGACAAGATTTGAATGCAGTCATTGGACTCCCAATCCAGTCTTTACTCAATATTGTCTCCTAGGACAGAAAATTACTACAGTTAAAGTTGTGGCTTCTTTTCAATTTATTTTTTATTGAAGGATAATTGCCTTACATAATTTTGCTGTTTTCTGTCAAACCTCAACATAAATCAGCCTTAGGTATACATATATCCTCTCCTTTTTGAAACTCCCTCCCATCTCCCTCCCCATCCCACCCCTCGAGGTTAATACAGAGCCCTGTTTGAGTTTCCTGAGCCAGACAGCAAATTCCCATTGGCTATCTATTTTAAATATAGTAATTTAAGTTTCCATGTTACTCTTTCCATACATATAACCCTCTCATCCCCTCTCCCCATGTCCTTAGTCTGTTCTCTATGTCTGTTTCTCCACTGTTGCCTTGTAAATAAATTCTTCATTACCAGTTTTCTAGATTCTGTATATATGTACTAGAATATACTATTTATCTTTCTTTCAGACTCACTTCACTCTGTATAACAGGTCCTAGGTTCACCCACCTCATTAGAATTGACTCAATGCACTCCTTTTCATGGCTTAGTAATATTCCATTGTGTACCACAACTTCTTTATCCATTCATCTGTAGATGGACATCTAGGTTGTTTCCATGTTCTAGCTATTGTAAATAGTGCTGAAATGAACAATAGGATACATGGGTCTCTTTCAATTTTGGTTTCCTCAAGGTATATGTCTAGGAGTGGGATTGCAGGGTCATATGGTGGTTTTATTCCTAGTTTTTTAAGGAATCTCCACACTGTCTTCCAGAGTGGCTTTATCAATTTACATTCCCACCAACAGTGCAAGGGCCTTCCCTTTTCTCCACACCCTCTCCAGCATTTATTGTTTGTAGATTTTTTGATGATGGCCATTCTGACCAGTGTGAGGTGACATCTCACTATTGTTTTGATTTGCATTTCTCTAGTAATGAGTGATGTTGAGCATCTTTTCATGTGTTTGTTAGCCATCTGTATGTCTTCTTTGGAGAAATGTCTGTTTAGTTCTTTTTCCAACTTTTTGATGGGTTGTTTTTCTGGTATTGAGTTGTATGAGCTGCATGTGTATTTTGGAAATTAATCCTTTGTCAGTTGTTTCATTTCCTATTATTTCCTCCCATTCGGAGGGTTGGCTTTTCACCCTGATTATAGTTTCCTTTGTTGTGCAAAAGCATTTAAGTTTAATCAAGTCCCACTTGTTCACTTTTGTTTTTATTTCCATTACTGTAGGAGGTAGGTCATAGAAGATCTTGCTTTGATTTATGTCATCGAGTGTTTTGCCTATGTTTTCCTCCAAGAGTTTTATAGTTTCTGGTCTTACATTTAGGTCTTGAATCCATTTTGAGTTTATCTTTGTGTATGATGTTAGGAAGTGTTCTAATTTCATTCTTGTACATGTAGCTGTCCAGTTTTCCCAGCACCATTTATTGAAGAGGCTGTCTTTGCCCATTGTATATTTGTGCCTCCTTTGTCAAAAATAAGGTACCCATAGGTGCATGGATTTATTTCTGGGCTTTCTATCTTATTCCATTGGTCTATAGTTCTGTTTTTGTGCCAGTGCCATACTGTCTTGATGACTGTAGCTTTGTAGTATAATCTGAAGTCAGGAAGTTTGATTCCTCCGGTTCCATTCTTCTTTCTTAAGACTGCTTTGGGTGTTTGGGGTCTTCTGTGTTTCCATATGAATTGTGAAATTTTTTGTTCTAGTCCTGCAAAAAATGCCATTGACAATTTGATAGGACTCACATTAAATCTGTAGATTGTGTTCTGCATTTTCACAATATTGATTCTTCCTACCCGGGAACATGGACTATCTCTCCATCTGTGTAGGTCATCTTTGATTTATTTCATTAGTGTCTTATAATTTTCTGTGCACAGTACTTTTGTATCCTTAGGTAAGTTTATTCCTAGACATTTAATTCTCTTTGTTGCAATGGTGAATGGGATTGATTCCTTAATTGCCCTGTATGATTTCTCATTGTTAGTACATAGAAATGCAAGTGATTTCTGTGTATTGACAAGTTTGTATCCTGCAACTTTGCTAAATTCACTGGTTAGCTCTAGTAATTTTCTGATACTATCTTTAGGGTTTTCTATGAACAGTGTCATGTCATCTGCAAACAATAAGAGCTTTACTTCTTTTCTGATCTGGATTCCTTTCTTTTTCTTCTCTGATTGCTACAGCTAGCACTTCCAGAACAATGTTGAGTAATAGTGGCAAAAGTGGACTCCCTTGTCTTATTCCTGATCTTAGGGGGAATGCTTTCAGTTTTTCACCATTGAGAATAATGTTTGCTGTAGGCTTATCATATATGGCCTTCACTATGTTGAGGTAGGTTCCTTCTATGCCCATTTTTTGAAGTGTTTTAATCATAAATATGTGTTGAAAGTTGTCAAAGGCTTTTTCTGCATCTATTGAGATGATCATATGGTTTTTATCTTTCAATTTGTTAATATGGTGTATCACATTGATTTATTTGCATATATTGAAGAATCTTTGCATTCCTGGAATAATCAAACTTGATCATGGTGTATGAGCTTTTTGATGTGTTGCTGAAATCTGTTTGCTAAAATTTTGTTGAGGATTTTTGCATCTATGTTCATCAGTGATATTGGCCTGTAGTTTTCTTTTTTGTGTTGTCTTTGTCTGGTTTTGGTATCAGGGTGATGGTGCCCTCATAGAATGAGTTTGGAAGTGTTCTTCCTCTGCAATTTTTTTGAAAGAATTTTAGAAGGATAGGCACTAGCTCTTGTCTAAATGTTTGATAGAATTCTCCTGTGAAGCCATCTGGTCCTGAGCTTTTGTTTTAAGGGAGACTTTCAATCATAGCTTCAATTTCAGTGCTTGTAATTGGGCTGTTTATAATTTCTATTTCTTCCTGTTTCAGTCTTGAAAGATTGAACTTTTCTGAGAATCTGTCCATTTCTTCCAGGTTATCCATTTTATTGCCATATAGTTGTTCATAACAGTCTTTTATAATCCTTTGTATTTCTGCACTGTCTGTTGTAAACTCTCCTTTTTCATTTATAATTTTGTTGATCTTCTTCTTTTTTTCTTGATGAGTCTGGCTAAAGGTTTGTCAATTTTGTTTATCTTATCAAAGAACCAGCTTTGGTTTTATTAATCTTTGCTATTGTTTCTTTCATTTATTTCTGCTCAGATCTTTATGATCGTTCCTTCTACTGGTTTTTGGGTTTGTTTTTTTTCTTTTTCCAGTTGTTTTAGGTGTAAAGTTAGGTTGTCTATTCGATGTTTTTCTTCTTTCTTGAGGTAGGATTGTATTCCTGTAAATTTCCCTCTTAGAACTGCTTTTGCTGCATCCCATAGGTTTTGAGTTGTGTTTTCATTGTCATTTGTTTCTAGAAATTTTTTGATGTCCCTTTGATAGGTTTCAGTAACCTGTTGGTTATTTAGAAATGTTTTATTTAATCTCCATGTGTTTGTGTTTCTTACAGTTTATTTTCTTGAAATTGATATCTAGTCTCATAGCATTGTGGTTGGAGAAGATGCTTGATATGATCTGAATTTTCTTAAATTTACTGAGGTTTGATTTATGACCCAAGATGTGGTCTATCCTGGAGAATGTTCCATAGGCAGTTGAGAAGAAGTTATATTCTTCTGCCTTTGGATGGAATGTCCTGAAGATATCAATAAGATCCATCTCACCTAATGTATCATTTAAGACTTGTGTTTCCTTCTTAATTTTCTGTTTGGATGATCTGTCCATTGGTGTGAGTGGGGTGTAAAGTCTCCTACTATTACTGTATTACTGTCAATTTTTCCTTTTATGTATATTAGTGTTTATCTTATGTATTGAGGTGTTCCTATGTTGGGTGAATAGATATTGACAATTGTTATGTCTTCCTCTTAGACTGATCCCTTGATCATTATGTAGTGTTCTTCCTTATCTCTTGTAATCTTCTTTATTTCAAAGTCTATTTTCTCTGATATGAAGATCACCACTCGAGCTTTCTTTTCCTTCCCATTTGCATGGAATATATTTTCCCATCCTCTCACTTTCAGTCTATATGTGTCTTTAGGTCTGAAGTGGATTTCTTGTAGACAGTATACATGGGTCTTGTTTTTGTATACATTCAGCAAGTCTGTGTCTTTTTGTTGGAGCATTTAACCCATTTACATTGAAAGTAATTATTGATACATATGTTCCTATTGCCATTTTCTTAATTGTTTGGGGTTGATTTTGTAGATCTTTTTTCTTCTCTTGTATTTCTTGACTATATAAGTCCCTTTAACATTTGTTGTAAAGCTTGTTTGGTGGTACTGAATTCTGTCAACTTTTGCTTGTCTGAAAAGCTTTTTATTTTTCCATGAATTCTAAATGAGATCCTTGTTGGCTACAGTAGTCGCGATTGTAGATTTTTCCCTTTCAGAACTTTGAATATATCCTGTCATTCCCTTCTGGCCTGCAGAGTTACTGCTGAAAGATCAGCTGTTAACTGTATGAAGTTCCCCTTGTATGTTACTTGTTGCCTCCCCTTTGCTGCTTGTAATATTCTTCCTTTGTGTTTAGTTTTTGTTATTTTGATTAGTATGTGTCTTGGCGTGTTTCTCCTTGAGTTTATCCTGTATGGGACTCTTTGTCCCTCTTGGACTTGATTGACTATTTCTGTTTCCCTGTTGGGGAAATTTTCAACTATAATCTCTTCAAAAATTTTCTCATACCCTTTCTTTTTCTCTTCTTCTTCGGGGACCCCTATAATTCAAATTTTGGTTTCTTTGAGATGGTTCCTGAGATCTCTGAGACTGTCCTCAGATCTTTTCATTCTTTTTACTTTATTCTGGTCTTCAGAAGTTATTTCCACCATTTTATCTTCCAGCTCACTGATTCTTTCTTCTGCTTCAGATATTCTGCTATTGATTCCTTCTAGAGTATTTTTAATTTCAGTAATTGTGTTGTTTGTCTCTGTATGTTTATTCTTTAATTCTTCTAGATCTTTGTTAAGTGATTCTTGCATTTTCTCCATTTTATTTTCAAGGTTTATTATCATCTTTACTATCATTATTCCAAATTCTTCTTCAGGTAGTTTGCCTATTTCTTCTTCATTTATTTGGGTTTTTGTGTTTCTAGTTTATTCCTTCAGTATTTCTCTGCCTTTTCATTATTATTTGTTTTAAGTTATTGTGTTTGAGGTCTCCTTTTCCTGGGTTTGAAGGAAAGTTGAATTCTTTCCTTGAAGAAGGATGAATTATTTCTTCCTTTTGGTTTCTGCCCTCCCAAGGTTGGTCCAATGGTTTGTGTGAGCTTGCATAGGGTGAGATTTGTGCTGAGTTTTTGTTTGTTTGTTTTTCCTCTGATGGGCAAGGCTGAGTGAGGTGGTGATCCTGTCTGCTGCCGATTGGGTTTGTATTTTTTGTTTTGTTTGTTGTTTAGATGAGGCACCCTGCACAAGGTGCTACTGGTGGTTGGGTGATGCCGGGTCTTGTATTCAAGTGGTTTCCTTTGTGTGAGTTCTCACTATTTGATAGCCCCTAGGGTTATTTCTCTGGTAGTCTAGGATCTTGGAGTCAGTGCTCCCACTCCAAAGGCTCAGGGCTTGATCTCTATTCAGGAATGAAGATTCCACAAGTGGTTTGTTATGGCATTAAGTGAGATTAAAACAAATATCCAAAAATGAGAAAGCAAAGATGAACCCCAGACAAATGGCAGTTACAAAATCAGGCAAATAGTAATTAAGACAATCAAATATATACATATACACCCATTTGCAAAGTGAAAACAGTCCAACAAAAATATAGTAGATTGACCCAGTGAACAAAGGAAATAAAAAATTATATTTACCAGTTAAGAACAAAACTAACTTAAGCACAAACTGGAAAACAAAACTAAAGCAAGGTGCCAAGTGGGGAATAAAGCAATGAAAACAAAACTAATATATATATTGAGAGGAAAGAAAAGAGAGAAAGAACAGATATGTTAATAGATAAGTTAAATAGAGGTAGACGAAGATTTCTATACATTAATGATTAACTGCAAGGGGGAAAGAACAGTAGGAAAGGCAAACAAAGGAATAAATGTAGAAAAAAAATAATAGATTAAAAAATTAAACATAAAAAGAAAGAAAAAAGGGGAAATAAATGAAAACTCCACAGAACTGCAAAAGCCCAACATAGAGGCAGAGGTTTGTAACAACAGTAGAAAGTGTGACTGAATATACACATATACCTATACAACCATAAGCAAAACCAAAACAGTCCAAGAAAAACGAAGTACAATAGACTGACCTGGTGAACAAAGGAAACCAAAAACTGTATCTACCAGAACAAAACTAATTAAAGGACAAACTGGAAAACAAAACTAAAGCAAGGTGCCAACTGGGGAATAAAGCAATGAAAATAAAACTAACAAACATGTTGAGAGTAAAGGAGAGAAAGAAAAGAAAAAGGATATGAAAATTTAAATAGAAATAGATAAGATTTACAGAGAAGGTGATGGCACCCCACTTCAGTACTCTTGCCTGGAAAATCCCATGGATGGAGGAGCCTGGTAGGCTGCAGTCCATGGCGTTGCAAAGAGTCGGACACAACTAAGCAACTTCACTTTCAGTTTTCACTTTCATGCATTGGAGAAGGAAATGGCGACCCACTCCAGTGTTCTTGCCTGGAGAATCCCAGGGACGGGGAAGCCTGGTGGGCTGCTGTCTATGGGGTCACACAGAGTCGGACACAACTGAAGCGACTTAGCAGCAGCAGCAGCAGATAAGATTTATATATGTTAAAGATTAACTGCAAGGGAAAAAGAACAGTAGGAAAAGCAAACAAAGGAATAAATGTAGAAAAATAATATGTTTAAATAATTACAATTTTAAAAAGATAAAAGAAAAAAGAGGAAAACTAGAAAACTCCAACGTAGAGGCAGAGGTTTATGACATGAACAAAAAAATGTGACTGAGGAAAAAAAAAAGCTCAAAAGCTTAATTGGATTTCTTAGTGCCAACAAAATCAACAACTACAACAGATGGGGGAAAAAAAAAGGATAAAAGAAAAGACCAGAAAAAAAAAAATCAAAAAGGATCTACAGAATAAGTCAAAAAATAAGAATAATGAATGTTTTTCTTGAGTCATGGCTGTCAGAGTCCTTCCCCTTGCTGGGAGTCACAGTCCACCTCACTTCCCTAGGATGCCCTCCAACACTGTGCTGATCTCTGGATCTGCTGTGGGGGCAGCTCAGATTCTAATCTGGTCCTATTACTGTATGTTCTTGCCTCCAATGTCCACAGCTATCAGAACTATTGTGTTTTCTTTTGTGGGAGCTCTCAATGGCCTTTTATATATTTCATAGACACAGAATCTGCTTAGTTGACCGTGTGGATTTAATCCGCAACTTGTACAGCTGGTAGGAAGGTTTTGGGTTTTCTTCCTTAGCCACATTGCCCCTGGGTTTCAATTGTGGTTTTATTTCCATGTCTATATGTAGGTCATCCACTGGGATTTAGTTCCTGAGGCTGCCCTGAAGGGCTTGAGTTTGCCCCATGAGGGCCAGGTATGGAGGTGGTGCAGCTGCTTGGGTTGCAGGGGTTCTGGCTGCACCAGGTACCCAGGGGAGTTGGCGTCTAGGGCAGCAGGAAATATGATGCTTTAGAAGGGTATGGCGGAGAAGGCAATGGCACCCCACTCCAGTACTCTTGCCTGGAAAATCTCATGGACAGAGCCTGGTACGCTGCAATCCATGGGGTCACTAAGAGTCGGACATGACTGAGCGACTTCACTTTCACTTTTTACTTTCATGCATTGGAGGAGGAAATGGCAGCCCACTCCAGTGTTCTTGCTTGGGGAATCCCAGGGACAGGGGAGCCTGGTGGGCTGCCATCTACGGGGTCACACAGAGTCAGACACAACTGAAGTGACTTAGCAGCAGCACCAGGGTATAGCAACCAGTATTGGCTAATACACTCCAGTATTCTTGCCTGGAGAACCGCCTGACAGAGAAGCCTGGCAGGCCACAGTCTACAGGATCACAAAGAGTTGGACACTACCTAAGCGACCCTGCGTGCATAGACTAAGACTTTTTTTTCCTGTGGCAGCTCTGCCCCAGTGAGAGTTAAGTGTGAAGGTGGCACAGCTGCTTGGCTTATGGGGACTCTGGTGGTACCAAGAGTGCAGGGACACAGACTGCCTCGGCTGCAGCAGTTATGGCCCTATCAGTCTTTTTTCAAGCCTCTTGTAGCTGGTGATCAGGTGGCCTCTTTGATCAGTCTTTCTCTGTAGCTCCACCCATTCAGGCACTTAGAGAGCTCCCTTGCCTGGGGTCCTTCTCTGTTGTTTGTGGCGTCAGGAACATAGAGGGGCCCCCTGGCTGGAGTCCTACTCTGTAGTTCAGGGCTTCAGGCATCTGATGGGCTAGCCTGTCTATTGTTCAGCTGCCAATGCTGTTGTGTGGGGAGAGTGAGTCTATGATAATGGCCCCACCCCTTTGCATGACTCAGCAGTATCGCCTTCCTTCCATGGCTGCCTGGCCTTCCTCCACCAGCATTTCCCACCACAGTCTCCTCATTCACATCCCCTCAATCCACAGTCTTACCACAGTCAACAGCAGTCCTCACCGTGGGATTGCTCCACAATCCCTAAACTCCAGCTCCCAGTCACTGCACCTTCCAGGAGATCAGCATTCCTGTCCAGGGTATGTATGGCTGCAACAAGGATTATCTGATTCTCATTCCATTTAGGCTGCCACAGATCAGCTGTTTCACTCTCAGCCTTAAATGTTTCTCCTCCGACTCAGACAATTGCCACAATATGGGATCAGACCTTTGCTTCAGTTGCCCCACCTGCTGAGGGCAGGTCCAGTCCTACTAACACTCCTGTTTTTCTCCCTAGTTCCTTCCTCCTGCTGAATTTTGTGTGGTTCTATATATTCTTTTCCACTGGTCAGGTACTCCTGTCCACTCTCAGCAGGTGTTCTGCATGCACTTCTGTGTCTGAAGGTGTATTCCTGATGGATCCATGGAGAGAAGTGTACTCTGTGTCCACCTACTCCACTGCTATCTTGTTCTCCATGGCTTCACTTCTAATTGATTAAAATTAATTTTTAAATATTGATCAAAATTAATCATCTAAATATAATTTTATTATAAAGTTTACTCTAAATTTACTTTTAATATTTTATTTAACATGTATCATTTATATAAAAACATTTAGAACAGGTATTCTTAACTGAGAATTCACATCTCAGACAATTTACAGCTTTATTTTTCTAGCCTCCAACTGAAATTTATATTTCCTTTTGTTGTGAATATAGGCAGCAGACTTAACACTTGTCACAAACAGAAATCATAGATATCTTCTTATAATATTATTGCTGTTGCAAATATTCCAAAATAGCATTTATACTCATTGTACTTTGAAATTCTGATTATTAGATCCATGCTGGATCGTTTTAATTAAGGCATTAATAAAAAAAAATCTCATATAATACTATATAAAAATCTGTGGGGATTTTTAGTATTTGGATGTTATTAAACTTATAATTATTTTATGCATTTAAAAATCATTATTCAGAAAAGAGGTCTATATACTTCACTAGATGCTCACAAGGTCCATTTCACAAACACCAAAACAGTCAAGAAGCCCTGGTTTTAAATGTAAAACATATAAGTAATTTATTAAATATTAGCTAAATTCTTATTAATTTTTTCAAAAGTCTGCTGTGTATTTGTCCCTTAATCTACATTTTTTTCTTTCTACCAAGAGAAGCCTGGCTTAGAGGAGTCTGAATATATGTTTGATGAATGAAAAAGTAAATAAATGATAACTAAAAATATTTGAATGAAAACTAATACCATCCACCAAAAACATTATGAAAGACTAGCAATAATAAAAGATAGGCACACTCCAGTACTCTTGCCTGGAAAATCTCATGGATGGAGGAGCCTGGTAGGCTGCAGCCCATGGGGTCACTAAGAGTCAGACTCGACCAAGCGACATCACTTTCACTTTTCACTTTCATGCATTGGAGAAGGAAATGGCACCCCACTCCAGTGTTCTTGCCTGGAGAATCCCAGGGACAGCAGAGCCTGGTGGGCTGCCATCTCTGGGGTTGCACAGAGTCAGACATGACTGAAGCGACTTAGCAGCAGCAGCAGCAGGCTGAAATTATAATATTCAAACTATTTTGAAAGAAACTCAGTAGCATTAGACCAAAAGGAAACTTTTTTATGTCTTTAAGACCTTTCTATTTTGCCAACTCTGGAAAAGTGTCTGAGGGGAAAAAATACAGAAGGAAATTAAAACTCCCAAGCTTTTAGGACTGAATTTGAAGTGAAGTGAAAGTCGCTCAGTTGTGTCCGACTCTTTCTCGTCCCCATGGACTGTATAGTCCATGGAATTCTCCAGGCCAGAATACTGCAGTGGGTAGCCTTTCCCTTCTCCAGTGGATCTTCCCAACCCAGGGATCGAACCCAGGTTTCCTGCACTGTAGGCAGATTCTTTACCAGCTGAACCACAAGAGGAGCCTTTTTGAACTAGTCACATAATTGTTTTAGTATAAATTAGGTCCAGAGGTTTTCCAAGTAACACTAATGATTTCTAGTTAAAGTTTTCCTGGTAACAGTGACTCAGCTACAACAGTGTTAATGACAAACAACAGAAAGCTAAATTAAACTCCTCAGTACAGAAAGAAGAATTTATGGGCTCATGTAACTGAAAATTCCAGAGGCACTTCTGGCTTCCAACATATCTGAATCCCAGGCATTGATGATGTCTTTGGGATGTTGTTCCACTATTTCTTGGTTCTGCTTTCCTTCTGCGGCTGCTGCTGCTAAGTCATTTCAGTCATGTCTGACTCTGTGCGACCCCAGGCATGGCAGCCCATCAGGCTCCCCCATCCCTGGGATTCTCCAGGCAAGAACACTGGAGTGGGGTGCCATTTCCTTCTCCAATGCATGAAAGTGAAAAGTNTCTGTAGCTCCACCCATTCAGGCACTTAGAGAGCTCCCTTGCCTGGGGTCCTTCTCTGTTGTTTGTGGCGTCAGGAACATAGAGGGGCCCCCTGGCTGGAGTCCTACTCTGTAGTTCAGGGCTTCAGGCATCTGATGGGCTAGCCTGTCTATTGTTCAGCTGCCAATGCTGTTGTGTGGGGAGAGTGAGTCTATGATAATGGCCCCACCCCTTTGCATGACTCAGCAGTATCGCCTTCCTTCCATGGCTGCCTGGCCTTCCTCCACCAGCATTTCCCACCACAGTCTCCTCATTCACATCCCCTCAATCCACAGTCTTACCACAGTCAACAGCAGTCCTCACCGTGGGATTGCTCCACAATCCCTAAACTCCAGCTCCCAGTCACTGCACCTTCCAGGAGATCAGCATTCCTGTCCAGGGTATGTATGGCTGCAACAAGGATTATCTGATTCTCATTCCATTTAGGCTGCCACAGATCAGCTGTTTCACTCTCAGCCTTAAATGTTTCTCCTCCGACTCAGACAATTGCCACAATATGGGATCAGACCTTTGCTTCAGTTGCCCCACCTGCTGAGGGCAGGTCCAGTCCTACTAACACTCCTGTTTTTCTCCCTAGTTCCTTCCTCCTGCTGAATTTTGTGTGGTTCTATATATTCTTTTCCACTGGTCAGGTACTCCTGTCCACTCTCAGCAGGTGTTCTGCATGCACTTCTGTGTCTGAAGGTGTATTCCTGATGGATCCATGGAGAGAAGTGTACTCTGTGTCCACCTACTCCACTGCTATCTTGTTCTCCATGGCTTCACTTCTAATTGATTAAAATTAATTTTTAAATATTGATCAAAATTAATCATCTAAATATAATTTTATTATAAAGTTTACTCTAAATTTACTTTTAATATTTTATTTAACATGTATCATTTATATAAAAACATTTAGAACAGGTATTCTTAACTGAGAATTCACATCTCAGACAATTTACAGCTTTATTTTTCTAGCCTCCAACTGAAATTTATATTTCCTTTTGTTGTGAATATAGGCAGCAGACTTAACACTTGTCACAAACAGAAATCATAGATATCTTCTTATAATATTATTGCTGTTGCAAATATTCCAAAATAGCATTTATACTCATTGTACTTTGAAATTCTGATTATTAGATCCATGCTGGATCGTTTTAATTAAGGCATTAATAAAAAAAAATCTCATATAATACTATATAAAAATCTGTGGGGATTTTTAGTATTTGGATGTTATTAAACTTATAATTATTTTATGCATTTAAAAATCATTATTCAGAAAAGAGGTCTATATACTTCACTAGATGCTCACAAGGTCCATTTCACAAACACCAAAACAGTCAAGAAGCCCTGGTTTTAAATGTAAAACATATAAGTAATTTATTAAATATTAGCTAAATTCTTATTAATTTTTTCAAAAGTCTGCTGTGTATTTGTCCCTTAATCTACATTTTTTTCTTTCTACCAAGAGAAGCCTGGCTTAGAGGAGTCTGAATATATGTTTGATGAATGAAAAAGTAAATAAATGATAACTAAAAATATTTGAATGAAAACTAATACCATCCACCAAAAACATTATGAAAGACTAGCAATAATAAAAGATAGGCACACTCCAGTACTCTTGCCTGGAAAATCTCATGGATGGAGGAGCCTGGTAGGCTGCAGCCCATGGGGTCACTAAGAGTCAGACTCGACCAAGCGACATCACTTTCACTTTTCACTTTCATGCATTGGAGAAGGAAATGGCACCCCACTCCAGTGTTCTTGCCTGGAGAATCCCAGGGACAGCAGAGCCTGGTGGGCTGCCATCTCTGGGGTTGCACAGAGTCAGACATGACTGAAGCGACTTAGCAGCAGCAGCAGCAGGCTGAAATTATAATATTCAAACTATTTTGAAAGAAACTCAGTAGCATTAGACCAAAAGGAAACTTTTTTATGTCTTTAAGACCTTTCTATTTTGCCAACTCTGGAAAAGTGTCTGAGGGGAAAAAATACAGAAGGAAATTAAAACTCCCAAGCTTTTAGGACTGAATTTGAAGTGAAGTGAAAGTCGCTCAGTTGTGTCCGACTCTTTCTCGTCCCCATGGACTGTATAGTCCATGGAATTCTCCAGGCCAGAATACTGCAGTGGGTAGCCTTTCCCTTCTCCAGTGGATCTTCCCAACCCAGGGATCGAACCCAGGTTTCCTGCACTGTAGGCAGATTCTTTACCAGCTGAACCACAAGAGGAGCCTTTTTGAACTAGTCACATAATTGTTTTAGTATAAATTAGGTCCAGAGGTTTTCCAAGTAACACTAATGATTTCTAGTTAAAGTTTTCCTGGTAACAGTGACTCAGCTACAACAGTGTTAATGACAAACAACAGAAAGCTAAATTAAACTCCTCAGTACAGAAAGAAGAATTTATGGGCTCATGTAACTGAAAATTCCAGAGGCACTTCTGGCTTCCAACATATCTGAATCCCAGGCATTGATGATGTCTTTGGGATGTTGTTCCACTATTTCTTGGTTCTGCTTTCCTTCTGCGGCTGCTGCTGCTAAGTCATTTCAGTCATGTCTGACTCTGTGCGACCCCATACATGGCAGCCCATCAGGCTCCCCCATCCCTGGGATTCTCCAGGCAAGAACACTGGAGTGGGGTGCCATTTCCTTCTCCAATGCATGAAAGTGAAAAGTCAAAGTGAAGTCACTGAGTGGTGCCCAAATCTCAGGGACCCCATGGACTGCAGCCCACCAGGCTCCTCCATCCATGGGATTTTCCAGGCAAGAGTACTGGAGTGGGGTACCATTGCCTTCTCCGTGCTTTCCTTCTAGAGTTAGCTTATTCTCAGGCACATCCCCCCCTGCTAAATGGCCACCAATTTACATTGTTCCCCTGTTCTCTCACAACATAAAATATTTATCTTTCCTTGAGCTCCAACAAAAACCTTGAGCACCGACTGACCCAAATGCACTCTTGTGATTATTCTGAAAAAAATCACTAATGTCAGGCCCAGAATTGATGTGGTAATCTCCCCAGCTTGATCTGTCATGGACTTCCCTCCAAGGTGAAGTCTACCCTTTCTGAGCAATCTAAACCAAAAGTATGGGTTTGGACTAAAGGAAAAAATAGGTTGCTAATTTCAGAATAAGAGGAAAGCATTTCTGGTAGGCAAAAAGCAAAAACAGGTATCCTACTATAGACCACGATAGACAGTAACAATAAGACATCCCATCCATAAAGTCACTTTATAAAATATTTTTACAAATATTTCTATTTGTAAAGATGATTAAACCACACATTCAGTAAGAAGCAAAGCCAGTCTTTTCAAAATTTATTTTTAATTGGAGGATAACTGCTTTACAATGTTGAGCAAAGTCATCTTTAGACTCTAAGGATTACAGGAGTCTGGTCTCTAGGACTATAAGACTATTTCTTCAGCTTAACCTTTATAATTTGTCTCCCTGAATATAACTTTTCCACCTAAGACACTGGATAGTCATTCATTAGGTCAGCAATATGTTTTAAAAATTCCTCATTAATTTCCTCTGAAATTACACATTAAATACCCTGAGGATTTCATACAGCATAGTCAAGGATCTCTTGTCCCTTTGTCTTGTAACTTGGGATCAAATTTCATTTTGTCCTCAAGAGAATCTGGCTCACATTTTGCCTTTCTTTTGCTCTCATCTTCCCTGTGACTGGATTGATTTTCCTTCCTCTGAGTAATCCCACCCCCTCCACCTCCTCCCAATCCCCGTGTCATGTCTGTTGTCCACAAGAGGACCAAAGGACTCGAGTATTGCTTCCTCAGAGTTCTCTTGTCACTTTAGAATCCAGAGATGGAAAAGTGTATCTGAAGTTCTAAAACATTTCAACATAAACTTTGTTCTACAGTGGAAGGTTAAATGTGCTGTTTTCCCAAAGCAACAATTTAAAAACAGGTATGATTTTATTTTCATATAAAAATCCAAGAAAAAAAATACCAAGACCTCAATATCATCTACAAAATTATTCAAAAAGCCTTTACTAGTAATACGAATAACATTTAATATATTAAAGGAAACTACCCTGAAATGTATTTTAAATGTAATCACATAGCTCTCTTCTGTGTCATCTTGTCTCACTTACCAATGTCTACTCTTTTTAGTTTAAGAAGAACTAAACTACTGAGTGAACCTTATCATTATTGAAAAATGTATCATACTTTCTCTCAGTGTGGATATGAGGGGAATATTTTGTGTGAAAATTAATTGCCTTTTTTCTTGGCACATTATGAGGACTATTTTGGAAGTAAAATATATTAATGACTAATCTCTGACTTACCAATCTGAAAGTTTTCTTCAATACTGTGACACAAAATTTCCTTCCATCATAGTCAGAATGTAGGATAAATGTCTCTTCCAGATGGCTACCATTTCTTATTTTTTAATCTAAATGTATAAGAGTCATGGAATAAGAAAGCCTAGAATTTGAACTCACAAGAAGAGTAAAGTTTATATGATACAGCATCTTAGCCAAAGTAGAAATGTATTCCTGGCTCCTACACTATTACTGAAAATACTTATCCAACCTCCACATAATCTCAGAGTCAAGAGGGTACACTTCACAAAGGCGCACCATTCCAATTTTGTACAAGTATAATCATAAGTTCCATCTTATGCTGCACTAATATGAACCTCCTTGCTTGATGCACCTGTTAGTTCTGCTTCTTAAAGATAAAAGATAAGCCTTATTTTTCTCAAGCACAGGATCCTTTCAGACATTTGAACAGTTAATACATAACTTCTCTTTTCCAAGGTAAACAAAGTAAAGAAACTTACTTGTTCTTCATCTTTATTATGGCTGAATCTCTAGATGTGCATCACTCTGATCATGATCTCCTTAAAAAAAGTCTCACTGGAACAGAGCACAATATTTTACTCCCACTGGTGCCCAGCGCTGAGTACAGTGAAGCTACTGTGTCCCATAGATTTGATTCTGTGCTTTTATTAGCACAACCTAAGCAGGAGAGGACATTGAAGGCAATGGCACCCTATTCCAGTGCTCTTGCCTGGAAAATCCCATGGATGGAGGAGCCTGGTGGGCTGCAGTCCATGGGGTCTTGAAGAGTCGGACACAACTGAGCGACTTCACTTTCACTTTTCACTTTCATGCATTGGAGAAGGAAATGGCACCCCACTCCAGTGTTCTTGCCTGGAGAATCCCAGGGATGGGGGAGCCTGGTGGGCTGCATGGAGTCGCACAGAGTCAGACAAAACTGAAGTGACTTAGCAGCAGCAGCAAGCAGGAGAGGAAGCAAAAAGTAAGAGAGGATAGGGAGGGAGACAGAAACAGAAAATAGATGAACTGAGATGAAATCAGGGAGAAATAGACAAATTCAAAATATATGTATATCCCAAGGCTAATTAATACTAGGATCAGAACTATCAACTGGAGACAAAACTTTTGGACATATGACCCTGTATTAAGTCCAGGGCTTTGGAAGCAACAAACGAAGGAGCCTATGAACTAAAACAGACTATCCCCAATTTAGACTCTCAGAATTCCACAAGATTAAACTCAACAAATGTGAGTTCACAAAAAATGATTGGCAAACACAGAAAGAAATAAGCTAGGGTGAGCAAAAACAACAAGGAATAGATTTAGGTCCTCAACCACCCCCTAAATCAGATATTCAAATTATTAGATGCAGCATGTGAGATAACTCTGAATGGAAATTCTAAAGAAACAAATCTTGGAATAATACAGCATTTTGATTAAGGGATAAATCATTGTCAAAAATAGAGAAACTTTCAATGTGAACATGGATGCATTTATCAGTAGTTTTCCCCTCTATGGAAATCTTATGAAAGTCACAAGTATGTAGACAACAAAAATATTAGTTATTTAAAATTAAGATAGAGACTACAAAATATTTATGAACGTTGCTGAGTCTTTAGGATTCATGTGGTGCTAAGTGCAGAAGAGCCTAAGAGCAATGTGATAGGCAGAATCCCAAAATTCATGCTTCCCTCCCTGTTGCCCCAACCTAGACTTCCTGCACTAATCTATGAATTCAGTAATACCTCTGTGATTATGTTATGAAAGTGAAGTCATTCAGTTGTGTCCAACTCTTTGCGACTCCATGGACTGTAGCCCACCAGGCTCCTTCCTCCATGGAATTTTCCAGGCAACAATAGTGGAGTAGGTTGCCATTTCCTTCTCCAGGGGATCTTCCCAAACCAGGGATTGAACCCCAGTCTCCTGCACTGCAGGCAGATTGTCTGAGCCACAGGGGAGCCTTATATTCCATAGCAAATGAGATTTTGTAGATGCAATTAAGACTACTAATCAGTTGATTTTGAGAAAATCAAAAGGGAGATTATCCAGGTGAACTTAATCTAATCACACAAGATCTCTGAAAGCAGTTTTCTCTACTGGAAGACAGGAAACTCAGAGAAAACAGAAGGATTCAAGGCACTGTTGCTAGTTTTAAAGATGGAGGAGCCTCGTAAAAGATAGGGGAGTGGCCTCTAGGAGATATAATAGTGGTCCACAGCTGATAGCTAGTAGGAAAAGGGACACTCCAGTTCTACAATTGTAGGGAAAAGAGTTCTGCCTACAACAATGAGATTGAAAGTGATTTCTTCCCCAGATACTCCATAAAGAGCCCAGTTCCACTAACACCTTTATCTTGGCCATGTGAAACTCTCTTTAGAGAACCAGTGAAGTTGGCCCAGGCTTCTGACCTACAGAACTATCAGTTATTATATGAGTGTTGTCTTAAACCATTAAATCTGTGGTAATTTGTTACATAGCAATAGAAAACTAAAATAAGTGATATTTCAGAAAGTACTACTAAAAAATACCTAATAAGTCACACATCTTGAGGTACAGAAAGTATCCCTAGTGAGCAGTAAGTGAATTGGAAAGGTCAAGTGAGTGGTATCAGATGGCCCACATACTACTGACTTTGAAAAGAAGAGGAGGGCTGAAAAAAGTCTGCTAGTTTATACTCTCCAACGAGCCTAGTTCTTATGTGTATGTGCTCAGTTGTAGCCAACTCTTTTCGACCCCACGGACTATAGCCCATCAAGTTCTTCTGTCCATGGAATTTCCCAGGCAAGAATACTGGAATGGGTTTCCATTTCCTTCTTTGGAGGATCTTCCCAACCCAGGGATTGAACATGCATCTCTTGTGTTGGCAGGTAGATTCTTTACTACTGCACCACCTGGGAAGACTGTAGTTCTTATAATCTTTACTAAAAGAGGATATTTTGATTGCTGTTTTCATCAATGTAAAGTTGAGTCCTTTGTTCTATTTTAATTCTTTTGACTTTGAATTATACTTGTTCGAGATTAGTATTGCAACATCTACTCTATGGTTATTTAGATTTTCCTGGTGCATCTCAGTTTCTTTCTAAGCCATCTTTGGATGGGATTCATTTATGGATAAGAAAATAGTTAATCTCTCCTTTTCAAAAAGGAAATTTAATTCTTTGTCATCTTTTTTTTTTCCTAGTTACATTATATTCTTTTCAGTGTTTTCTTGTTTTTGTTTTTTCTGTCTACTCCATGTACTATGCTTTATTTGGTATTATATTTCCCATAGATGTCAAAAGTAAAAATACTTGTTTTAATTTTATTAGTGGTTATGAAGCTTTTCCAACATAGTCTTTAACTTGCACTTCCTTATGTTTAGAGATCAGGAATAAAATATCACCTCTTAATAACATATAATTATTCTTTGCTATATACAAGGTATACCATCTGCTCAATACAAGGTATGCCGTCATCAAAGGTGTATTTGATTAGACTGAGTTGAAATCAATTTGTCCTTCAATCTTATTTGAAATTATTTGAGACATGGGATTCATGCAACATCTCAGACAGCTGGTGGTGGAAGAAGTTTAAATAATATGGCCTCTGGTAATGCAAGCAGAAATGTTTCTAAATGAATGGTAAGAAAGCACTGTCAAAGTTTCATATTGTTACTACTCATTGTTGAAACTCATTGAAGTGTTACATTTTTAAAGGTATGTATAAAAATCCGTTCAGTGGTTGACAACCAATCTGTATTCCTGTTGAAACAAAACCCAAGGGAGACTGATTTGTTCACTTACTTTTCAATGTCTCATGCTCCTTTCCAGTCTAAACTCCCATGTCATGGACGTAGCAGTGCCTCTACAATTCCCAGAGTCTCTGAGCACCTGTATGTGGTATCCTGTCTAAGGGCAATTTAACTGTCAGGATATATAGTCAAGTTCTTCAGCGAGTTGCCCAACTTATCACTAAAGCTGTATGAACAGCTTTGTCGGATGACACAGTCCTAAATCATTTAGATCTGAGAGAGAACAGTGGAGAGTTATTTCAAAGGCTTATACACTGGTTGCATTGAGGTTTGTGGATGAAACATGATGGCCATGAAGGAATTTGGGGAGAAAAAGCAGTCATCACTTCTGTTTGCTTTCCTGTCACATTACCTTCCTAATTTCAGGATAAGCTTACAGCTGATCTAAAAGGGTTTGTTAGCATGACTCCCAGAGTTTTCTGGCAAAGTGACCCCTATTTGGGCTGTGCATGGCTAAGTTTAAGAATACATTAGAATCAGGATAAACACTAGCTTGTATGCAGCAAGGGTAATGAATCAGGGCTGCTCAGGTTGGCTTGGGTTTACTGTATTGATGCAGTCCATTGTATCTGACTCTTTTGTGACTCTATGGACTGCAGCCCATCAGGGTTCCTCTGTCCATGGAATTCTCCAGATAAAAATACTGGAGTGGGTTGCCAATTCCTTCTCCAGGCAATCTTCCCAATCCAAGGATTGAACCTACCTCTCTTGTGTCTCCTGCATTGGAAGATGGATTCTTTAACACTGAGACACCTGGGAAGCCCTTCCCTGTACTGTACTGCCTCCTATAATCATACTGTATTTTGCACTGAGAGATTTAATGTAAAGCTAACAATGACCAAATCATATATAAAAACAGATCTCTGACACACCACCTGCAACAACTTGGCCAGGGAATCAACCACCCCCAGGAAGCCAGCCTGTGATAAGTCAGAATTGTAGGAAGTCAAACTTCTATCCCCAGTGACAATCTAGGGAAACAACTACCCCTATAACAATCAACTTCAAATGGCCAGGATTTGATGAATAATTCACAGCATTTCTAATATTTCCCCATAACCTGCCCACAGGTTTCCCATGCCAACAGCTTCCAATCAGGGCATACCTGAAGCCTTATTTTCTTTCCACTCTTCTGTCTGCTTTTGGTGTTCCTAGCTCTTGAATGAATTTCCACAGTTTGTTGAAATCTACACAGTGAAAGGCTTTGGCATAATCAATGAAGCATAAGGACATCTGTTTCTGGAATTCTCTTGCTTTTTTGATGATCCAAATGATGTTGCAACTTGATCTCTGGTTCCTCTGCCTTTTCTAAATCCAGCTTGAACATCTGGAAGTTCATCACTCATCTACTATTGAAGCCTGGCTTGGAGAATTTTGAGCATTACTTTGCTAGTGTGTGAGATGAGTGCAATTGTGGGGTAGTTTGGACTTCCCTTGATGTCCAAGAGAAGACCCTAAACACGGACATCACCAGATGGCCAACACCGAAATCAGATTGATTATATTCTTTGCAGCCAAAGATGGAGAAGCTCTATATAGTCAACAAAAACAAGACTAGGAGCTGACTGTGGCTCAGATCATGAACTCCTTATTACCAAATTCAGACTGAAATTGAAGAAAGTAGGGAAAACCGCTAGACCATTCAGATATGACCTCAATCAAATCTCTTATGATTATACAGTGGAAGTGAGAAATAGATTTAAGGGCCTAGACCTGATAGACAGAGTGCCTGATGATGTAATGAGGTTCGTGACATTGTACAGGAGAAAGGGATCAAGACCATCCCCATGGAAAAGAAATGCAAAAAATCAAAATGGCTGTTTGGGGAGGCCTTGCAAATAGCTGTGAAAAGAAGAGAAGCAAAAAGAAAAGGAGAAAAGGAAAGATATAAGCATCTGAATGCAGAGATCCAAAGAATAGCAAGAAGAGATAAGAAAGCCTTCTTCAGCGATCAATGCAAAGAAATAAGAGGAAAAGAACAGAATGGGAAAGACTAGCGATGTCTTCAAGAAAATCAGAGATAGCAAGGGAACATTTCATGCAAATATGGGCTCGATAAAGGACAGAATAGGTATGGACCTAACAAAAGCAGAAGATATTAAGAACAGGTGGCAAGAATACACAGAGGAACAATACAAAAAAAGATCTTCATGACCTGGATAATCCTGATGGTGTGATCACTCATTTAGAGCCAGACATCCTGGAATGTGAAGTCAAGTGGGCCTTAGAAAGCATCACTACGAACAAAGCTAGTGGAGGAATTAGAGTTGAGCTGTTTCAAATCCTGAAAGATAATGCTGTGAAAGTGCTGCANAGGCTTACTCCTTCGAAGAAAAGTTATGACCAAACTAGATAGCATATTCAAAAGCAGAGACATTACTTTGCCGACTTAGGTCCACCCAGTCAAGTCTATGGTTTTTCCAGTAGTCATGTATGGATGTAAGAGTTGGACTGTGAAGAAAGCTGAGCACTGAAGAATTGATACTTTTGAACTGAGGTATTAGAGAAGACTCTTGAGAGTCCCTTGGACTGCAAGGAGATTCAACCAGTCCATTCTAAAGGAGATCATTCCTGGGTGTTCACTGGAAGAACTGATGCTAAAGCTGAACTCCAATACTTTTGCCACCTCATGCGAAGAGTTGACTCATTGGAAAAGGCCCTGATGCTGGGAGGGACTGGGGGCAGGAGGAGAAGGGGACAACAGAGGATGAGATGGCTAGATGGCATCACCAACTCAATGGACATGAGTTTGAGTCAACTCTGAGAGTTGGTGATGGACAGGGAGGCCTGGCATGCTGCAATTCCTGGGGTCACAAAGAGTCGGACACGACTGAGCGACCGAACTGAACTGAACTGAAGACTATAGGTGAATAAGATAATCTGTTTTAGAGAAGCAAGGTCTAGTTTTGGTCATCAATGTCACCTTTGTGGACATGCCATCCATACAGCAGACACCCAGCAAATGTTTGCTCTATTGGAATACTTCATTAAATAGGATGTTGTCTGTGAAGATGGATGCTGCTAACCATAAACAAATCACCTCTTTTTATTGCATCAAGTTAGAATTAATAGTTCTAGCTATGAAAAATTGCATTAAAGTTCTATAATTTATGTTTATCACTAGACCCTACTTAATCATTTCTTCAAGTTTTAAAGAAGAGTATAAAATTAATTTCTAAAATGGCTTCACCCCTCTTCTTGAAAAAAATTAATGAAATAACACTTTTCTTATTGAAATTAAAGAGAATTGTCAGCTCTGTTAGAGCCAGTAATAAAGAGCCAACCCTTTCTTTATGCTGGTATTGAGTTGGCATTATTTCAGGGACTTACCTAAGGATTTTTAAAATGAAAAAAAAAAGGATTAAAAGATAGCTTCTATTAAAGATGATTCTATTATTATAGTATGGTCTGTTGGCTCAAATATATGTCATCAATGACAATGAAAAACCTTACTCACTCAGACACAGAGATAAGTAGATTGGACTGTTTGGGGCCCTGAGGAACAGTATGGTTAGAACTGTTTTTGTTGTTGTTCACTCTCTAACTCATGTCTGATTCTTCGCAACCTCAAGGACTACAATGTACCAGTATCCTCTGTCTTGCACTATCTCTCAGAGTTTGCTCAAATCAATGTCCATTTAGTATGGTGATGCTATCTATCTTATCCTCTGCCATCCCTGTCTCTTTTTGCCTTCAATCTTTACCAGCATCAGGGTCTTTTCCAATGAGTCAGCTCTTCGCCTCAGGTTGCCAAAATATTGGAGCTTCAGCTTCAGCAACAGTCCTTCCAGTGAAAATTCAGGGTTGATTTCCTTTTGGATTGACTGGTTTGATTTCTTTGCAGTCCAAAGGACTCTCCAGCACCTCAATTTCAAAGCATCAATTCTTTGGCATTCAGCCTTCCTTAAGGTCCAACTTACACATCTGTACATGACTACTATAAAAATCATAGCTTTGACTATACGGACATTTGTCAGCAAAGTGATCTCTGCTTTTAAATACACTATCTAGGTTTGTCAAAGCTTTGTTTCCGGGGAGCAAACATCTTTTAATTTCATGGTTACAGATACCGTCCGCAGTGATTTTTGGAGTCCAAAAAAAGAAAATCTGTCACTGCTTCTAGTTTTCCCCTTCTATTTGCCATAAAGTCTTAGGGTCACATGGCATGATTTTAGATTTTGAATGTGGAGTTTCGAGCCAGGTTTTCTCACTCCCCTCTTTCACCTTCATCAAGAGGCTCTTTAGATCCTCTTCACTTTCTGGCATTAGAGTCTTATCATCTACATATCTGCTATTTCTCCCACCAATCTTGATTCTAGCCTGGGATTCATCTAGCCCAGCATTTTTTCTGATGTACTCTGCATGTAAGTTAAACAAGCAGGGTGACAATATACAGCCTTGTTGTATTCCTTTCCCAATTTTGAACCAGTCAGTTGTTTCATGTCCAGTTCTAACTGTTGCTTCTTGACCTGCATAGAGGTTTCTCGGAAGACAGGTAAGGTGGTCTGGTATTCGCATCTCTTGAAGAATTTTCCACAGTTTGTTGTGATTCACACAGTCAAAGGCTTTAGCATAGCCGATGATGCAGAAATAGAATTTTCTGGAATTCTATTGCTTTCTCCATGAGCCAACTAATGTTGGCAATTTGATCTCTGGTTTCTCTGCCCTTTCTAAATCCAGCTTGTACATCTGAAGTTCTCAGTTCATGTACTGCTGAAGCCTAGCTTGAAAGATTTTGAAGCATGTTGAATGAGTGCAATTGTACAGTAGTTTAAACATTCTTTGGCATTGCCCATCTTTGGAATTTGGAATGAAAACTGACCTTTTCCAGTCCTTTGGACACTGTTGAGTTTTCCAAATTTGCTGACATACTGAGGGCAGCACTTTAATAGCATCATCTCTTAGGATTTGAAATAACTCAGCTGAAATTCCATTGACTTCACTAGCTTTATTTGTAATAATGCTTCCTAAGGCCCACTTAACTCACACTCCAGGATGTCTGGATCTAGGTGAGTGACAACACCATCATGGTTATCTGGGTCATTAAGACCTTTTTTGTGTAATTCTTCTGTGTATTCTTGCTACCTCTTCTTAATCTCTTTTGCTTCTGTTAGTTCCTTACCATTTCTGTTCTTTGTTATGCCCATCCTTGCATGAAATGTTCCCTTTACATATCCAATTTTCTTGAGGACTCTCCATAGAAATTCCAGTGCCTAAAGCCAGAAGATGTTAATTGGGGAATAACTGTATGGCATTCTTTCCTTACATTCAGACAGCCAGTTTCTATAAATACTATACTATTAATACAAGCTAAAGCATAATTCATCATTTAATAAAGAAATTTCATCATTTCCTATGGTTGACTTTGGCCTGTTGTTAATTTTGTTAAGTCTCACAAGTGGCTTAAAACATGGAAACAGGAAGAAACTGAGAAATAAAGTATATTTTTGATTATAAAATCTGAGTTGAAAAATTAGCTTAAGAAGTGAGATGGGGACTTCCCTGGTGGTCCAGTGGTTAAGAATCTGCCTGCCAATCAATGCATGGGATGGGGTTCGATCCCTGATCTGGGAACTAAGATCCCACATGACACACAGCTAGAAAAAGGAAAAAAGATATCAAAAAAGAAGTGAGATCAAAGAGGAGGAAATATAGCCCTGTCTTACTTTTAGGCAGTTACTGAAGAAGTCTCAGAGTAAACCTCTTCTGTAGTAAAAATAAAGCTTTTACTACTTTCCTAAATTTTTAGTTATGATTTTTTAAACCTATGTCTATGGTTTATATTATTGTCATATTTACACTGAAGAATAAAAAAACATAAAGCAAAAAATAACTCCTTAAGAATGTACTCATATTTGGATACTTTTTTCTTTAGTCATCCATTAAACAGCATAAGAAATCCCTACAAAAATTTTGCTATCTTCTGTACATGAGAAACATTGAATCCATCATGGAGACATACCCATCTCCCTAGCTATTTCCATACACAAGGCCTGGATTGGCTCTTTTTCTCTCCACATATTTTCTTTTGTTCTTTTCTGAAGATTACATCATGGGTTTCCTGGACCTCTAGGTAGAAAGAAGATAAAGAATAACATTTTGAAACTATTATATATCAAGAAATATAAAACAGCACTTTACTCAGCAACAAAAACCACATTATGCAACTAGTATCTTCATTCCTCTATCATCATGGATTCTAATATCAGCATTAACTGATCATTTAAAGTCATCAACATGATTAGTATCTTTATAACATTTATTTACTTTCTGATATGTTTAAAAAAGTCCATATTTTAATTAGGAAGCTAATTGTAATAGTAGTATAATTCTCTTTAGAGTATTAAACAATAGAGTTCTGTTTTGAAAATTAGTATTAGCTTTACTACTGTTTTAATACTGATGTGTCTACTCATAGAAATAAGCAGTAATTTGTATAGCGCTTCACATTAGATTTTTACTGTAGAAAGTTTGGAACATCCAGAGTAATATAAAGAATCTATATTTATAGGTCATAATGGGGTCGCACCGAGTCAGACACGACTGAAGCGACTTAGCAGCAGCAGCAGCAGCAGCAATCATCTATAGTGGTTCCATCATATGGAGATAACCATTGCTAACATTTTAGTTTATAACATCCCAGTCTAATACATATAAATATGATGTACAATTTGTTTTGTATATGATGAAATAAAATTCATTTTTAAGGCAAGATGAGAAATACTTAAACATAAAATTTTTCTTTGTCTGTTTGGGCTTCCTCCCTCCCCTTTAGCATGTGCTGTGAATTTGTGTTAGCCAGACCTCCTTAGGAGATGTTACTTATTAATTTCACAGAGTAACAACTTCTTAAGAAATAACCTTCCTTCTTAATCTTGTGAGGGGCCATGATGACCCATGACTCATTACTCATTTTGTATGTGCAGAACTGGATTATGTAAACTGTCAATGATAAATCATTTAACATGTAATGTGTCTGTGTGTGTGTGTGTGTGTGTGCTCAGTCATTCTAAAAAGCAGAACAATTCTCAAGAGTTTTCTGAAGGATCATTTCCTGGGTTATAATCCTCAGGTTGGCTTGAATAAAATTTTCCATTTCTTTCTTAGATTGACTATTGCATAATTTTTGTCTATAATTGTCTTGTATGCTATTTTGGTACTTGTCATTTATTTTGTATGTATACATATGCATATATATATATATACACATACACACACCTTTCCCCATCATCAAATATTCTTCTAAAATACAAAAAGAATGATTTTGGTGGGTATGGAAGGATTGTCAAGCACATTCATAGGATTGTCAAATTGTCTTCTAAACTATGAAAGGCATAACTGGCGGCAGTATGAGGGAGTTACAAGAGTCATGGTCACTTAAAAATCAATCTCTAAGAAAATTAATAAGCAAAATAAGAGACTGTTGACTAATTAACAAATAAATATATACATCTTTTTATTAACATATACTTTGAAAAAATTTTTAATTACAAAAATTTTGTTTTGTTCTTTGTTACTTAGAAAGTAAAATTCTCCTTTAAATTTACCTTGCCTAAGAGTTTGGTACATATTGTCCTAGTTACAATGAGCTTTTAAATGACTGAACTACTTTATCACATAGATTTACTATAATTTAGTCAATCTCCAATATTGAGCATTTAAGCTATTTACAATATTTAATATTAGTAAGTATATTTTATAGATTCTTAAACATAAATCTTTGACTACTTCAGCAAAATCATGCTAAATTTATCATATCCTCATGTTCCCCAGGTAGCACTAGTGGTAAAGAACCCATCTACCAATGCAGTTTCTTGTCCCTGGATTACAAAGANTACTATAATTTAGTCAATCTCCAATATTGAGCATTTAAGCTATTTACAATATTTAATATTAGTAAGTATATTTTATAGATTCTTAAACATAAATCTTTGACTACTTCAGCAAAATCATGCTAAATTTATCATATCCTCATGTTCCCCAGGTAGCACTAGTGGTAAAGAACCCATCTACCAATGCAGTTTCTTGTCCCTGGATTACAAAGATTCTTGTCCCTGGATTAGGAAGATCCCCTGGAGGAAGGCAAGGCAACTCACCCCAGTATTCATGCCTGGAGAAACCCACGAACTGAGAAGCCTGGTGGGCTATGGTCTACAGGGTTGCAGAGTCAGACACCACTGAAGCGACTTAACATGCACACATACACAGTCTTGTAAACATATCATTATTGAAATCACATGAATTTCAATTCTTATTTGAACCTCAGCCTCCTTATCTGCAAAAAAAGGGGGTCTTGGACAGAGCTCTAGTATGTTCTAACTGTAAAAAAATTCAAGTTCTAAACATAGCATATCTTTAATAATTGGTTGAAACAACTCATGAACTCTTAGAAGAAACATGAGACATACAATTCATACCTTTCAAATGAGTACAAATAATGTGTGTGTATGTGCATGTGTTGTGCATGTGGGAAGGAGACACAGAATCATTCAGAGGAATTGTCTTTTTGGAATATCAATTTCCCTTCAGAATTTAGGGACAAAGTTTGTTGGTTTTTCCTCTTAAACAGATTAGAATGAAACACAAAAATCACACTAATTTTTAAGATAAAAATGAATTATTTTTTAAAATGTCACATTTATGAGCGTGTTCCATTAAGCTCTGCCCTAGAAGTCAGGATTTATTTCCACTTTTATTAGGAAAGGATGCAGAGCTCTGATTAATTGAAAATGAAGAAAACTTACCAGTGAACTCAAACTAATTCAACATCTGTATTTCATTTTAAGAGTAATTAGGACATTTGAAGTTGTCTTTGGCCTTAGAATCTAAACACAAATTCACTTCATTGCCTCACTTGAGAACCTGTCAATAGGTTAAAGTTTGTTTGACTTTACTAAATCAAACCTGTCCATCTTGCTTTTCTACAATTTTATGAAATTTCTCTATCATTTATTTTAAAACCAGAAGACCAATGTCTATGGAGAAGGCAATGGCACCCCACTCCAGTACTCTTGCCTGGAAAATCCCATGTATGGAGGAGCCTGGTGAGCTGCAGTTCATGAGGTCGCTAAGAGTTGGACACGACTGAGCGACTTCACTTTCACTTTTCACGTTCACGCACTGGAGAAGGAAATGGCAACCCACTCCAGTGTACTTGTCTAGAGAATCCCAGGGATGGAGGAGCCTGGTGGGCTGCCGTCTATGGGGTCGCATAGAGTTGGACACGACTGAGGCGACTTAGCAGCAGCAACAGCAGGGATACAAATCAATATGATTAATACCTATTTCTCATTCATTGCTTTATTTTGCATCCAATGAACAGTTTTACTTTCTAAATCTTCAAACCTACTTCAAATGCTCTACATAACAGACTGTGATTTTGCTTTAAAAACAAAAGTTTCTAACAGGCAAGATTTCAAGGTTTAAGTAAAAATAACTGAACCAAAAGCAGCTGGATTTTTCCAACAAAAAGACTGAAAGAAAATCTGATATATGAAAATTTGAATTATAGCATTTCAAAATCCAAATGGACTAAAAAGCCAGCCTTGTTAGTGGCAACATTGACTGAAAAATGCCCATGTTGGCCAGTGACCACAGTAACTATTTGCATGAGTTACTAGAAACATGGAACAAGGCACCACTAACTAGAAGAATTCGGGAAAGGTCAAAAGGAGACAAGAGTCCATATGTCCTACCAACATCTCAGAATCCTCCATGCTGGAATCCTTCTTGCCTGAGTGATGCTGGCGTCACCAGGACCTCGAATGACGATGGTTGGCCAGAGACAAACCTTTTAATCCTAACACCATAAAATCCCAGACTGTGGCAGAGCAACCCTCCTGGATTCCCTTACACTGCTCTTCTCCTCCCAGGGCACCCCTTCCCAAGGAAGTCTCTTGCTTCCTCATCACGTGTGTGTCCTCCGACAATTCATTTCTGCATGTTAGACAAGAGCCTACTCTCAGGCCCTAGAAGAGGGCAACAGTTTTTCTTATACAAATTATTTGTAGGAAGGCAAATAGCTATTAAGAGCAAACTTTGCCAGGGACTTTGTTTTTAAACTCCAAAATTAAAATGCAGTGTTCAAAGGACACCAAAGGATGTGCAACACGAAGTACAAAGTAAAAAATATAAAACAATAGCTCTGTACTTCAACTCCCTATATGGAGAGAGCAAATAACTTTCCTTTTCTCCTTCTTTCTTTAATCCATTTATTAACTTTTTAAAAACGGCTGCTCAGTGGCCGAAATTGGCACGGAGTTACAAAAGGTCACCAATATAGTCCCACTAGGACTTATTTCACTAAGAGCGTCTCTGAGCGGCCTCATCCCTCCAAATTATTCCGATAAAGGGAACGAACTCTCAGAACGTTAAGGGACTGTTTAAGAGAACCTTCACTCTCGGTTGAACTTTTCTCCACGAGCATTTGGGGACTGGCTCCTTTCCTCAACGCCTGAGGGGGATGAAGACTGGTGGTCTGGGCAGGGTGCTCAGGCCAGACTCCGGCTCTGGAAGTGACCTTAGGACCCCTCACTCCAACGGCCCCGAGTGGACCAGAAATTAAAATAAAACGTGTAAAACAGCGACCTGAGGTAACTTTGCAAATGAATCTGCAGCATAACGTAGGACGCTTTGCAACTCGCTGACTAGAGGAAGTCGGCGACCAAACACGCTACTCTAGCCCGGTTAACGACCACACCCTTAACGCCGGCGGCCTGACCCGGAAGTGCTCTGCGGCGGCCTCGGCAGTGGGGGCGGGGCGCGGCCAAACCGGCGCACACGCGCGCGCTCCCCGCGGAACTCCCGCGGGCTGCTCGGCGCTTTCCCGGAGGCGCGCCCGAGCCGCCGCGGCCGCCGCCAACATGGCCGAGACGAGCGAAGAGGTGGCGGTGCTGGTGCAGCGGGTGGTGAAGGACATCACCAATGCCTTCAGGAGAAACCCGCACATGTGAGTCGCGCGCCGACTGTGCCCCCGTCTCCGCCGCTTGCGGGGGTCGTCGGGGACGGGCGGGGGCGGGGTCAAGCCTGGAGCTGACCTCCGATGGCGGGTCCTGGCCCGCGCCCTCCTCGCTAGAGCGGATGGAACCTGGTCGGTCCCTGACCGCTGTCGGCCGCCGCGGGGCCAGCTTTCCGCTACCGGAACGCGCTCGCGGGCTGATCCTTAGAAGTGACCTCGGAAAATCAAATCGTAGTGACTTTGTTTGGTTCTCCTCCCTCTCACCCCTTTCCCAGGAGTTCACGAAACTCGAAAGATTTCACCCGTGTGTCCACGTCCTACATCCGTTTCAGGCACTCGGTGTGGTCTGTTATGTGCTTTGTTAACACAGCTCTTGAGGTTCATCCCGGACCTTGGTAAGAAGGGGTTACCGATCATCTCTGTGGGGCAAAAACCCCTCAGTTGACTAGCTCAAGGTAGTTTGAGGCTGCTTTTGACTTTGGCCTCACCTGTCCTAAGATTGGAGAGGGATTTCGATGAAGCATTTTGTTGTGAACAGGGCATTCTCAAGAGTTTGGCTTCAGTAGGCGCAGGTTGAGTGGTGTAAAGTAAATGAAAGAAACCTTGACACTTTTTAGGATTAGTTGATTCATAGTTGCAGGGAGCATATTAATTCTTTTTTTTTTGTTTTTGTTTTTATTCAAAAGCTGCTACCCTCTTTAAGTAGGACACCACAGAAACTGGCACATGTATCTTTTCCCTCCTTCCTTTCCATTTTACTTAGACTTCTCCGGGAAGATCCCAGAAGAGACTCTGTTCGCTCTGATACTTCTGCTTTTATGTAACCAGTAAAAAGGAAAGTATTAAAGGAGAGATATATCTACACATTATACAAAAGAATAGGGAAGAACCAAGAGTGTAGCTCTTTTCTGTCCTTCCTTTCCTCTCCTCAAAAGAAATAAACAGGGAGCTTTAATTGCTTGTGGACTTTTATATATATATATTTTTTTTTTTTCTTTAAACTGGAACACATGAATTATTCTTTTTAAGCATTCTGACTCCTTAAGTTTTTCTGCTTAAAAGAGATGCCAAACCTTCATCTAAATGAAATGTTCTTTTACTTCAAGGTGATGCTCTCAGATGTCTTGCTCCCTTGGGGCACACAATTGGAGACGTGCAGCTGTGCCTCATTAAAAACAGGACACTGCTGGCCTCAAAACACACCTGCCACCTCTGACAGCATCCACTTCCTTTCCCCTTGTGACTAGTGCCTTTTTCAGAATGAGAGTGTTTGGAATGATTTCCTGGCAGTAACCATAGTGGGTACTGGGCCTTCTAAAGAATGCTTTGATGCCTTGTTGTATATCGGTCTTTCAGTCCCTTTTTGAGAATGAGAGCTTTATTGCAAATAAGAGACTTCCTCAAGAAAAAAAGTTGGACAAATGAAGGGCCTGTTTCTTATCATTTGGAGTTATTTTTCTTAAGGAATTAATTTCTTAATTAAGGAGGAGGTTAGAAAGGAGTCTAATGTACAGTATTCATCTTAGTTTGAAAAACCTGAGATTGAGTGTTCATTGGCCTGGCAGGTTGACACAATGCAGTTTGGAACACACCCCAATTCTTCTGGATCATATTTATTGCAGCTTGTTGTTCTAGTCACTAAATTGTGTCCGACTCTTTGCGACCCCATGGACTGCCAGGCTTCTCTGTTCATGGGATTTCCCAGGCAAGAATACTAGAGTGGGTTGCCATTTCCTTCTCCTGGGAATCTTCGCAACTCTGGAATTGAACCCAAGTCTCTTGTATTGGGAGGCAGGCATTCTTTAGCTTTGAGCCACCTGGGAAGTGCTTTTATTAAAACTCATAAATGATTTTAATTGCCCCCTCCCAGTTGCATTTTTATGATGAGATCTCATCGATGTGCTGTCAATGCATAACTTAAAATTGTTACTAAGCATTTGGGTCATACAATATTTTAAAGCTTGGAATAAGTTGGGCATTAGAAATAATATGAAATAATGATATAGAACTGAAAAATATAAATAGCTTAACTTGTTATTTAATATTCAGCTATATTTTAGTGCATATTCCCCATAGTAACAATGTCTTCAGTAGTATTACAGTGTAACTTTAAAAATGTGTTTGGACATTTGAACTTTTCAAAATTGTTTGTACTTCTTCCCCTCATCTAACCAACCCTTTACTTCCAAAATGTAAAGGGTCTATTTCTAGTTACAAGAAAAAGCACAAGTTAACGTCAAAATTTGTACTTAATTATATTGTTGAGTATTAGAAAGTTTTTCATTTTTTCTGTTTTCTTCTTTCCTACAAATACAAGATAGATTATAATTTTATTGGACAACATTTACTATAGTAAACATATTGACTTGTCTCTGAAAATTTCTAACCAGCAGGAGTTGAAGATGCAGTGGGTGAAATGTGGATTTTATTACTGGTGGATATGGATAGGTTCGGAGATGGCAATGGCACCCCACTCCAGTATTCTTGCCTGGAAAATCCCATGGATGGAGGAGCCTGGTAGGCTGCAGTCCATGGGGTTGCTGAGGGTCGGACACGACTGAGTAACTCACTTTCACTTTTCACTTTCATGCATTGGAGAAAGAACTGGCAACCCACTCCAGTGTTCTTGCCTGGAAAATCCCATGGATGGAGGAGCCTGGTAGGCTGCAGTCCATGGGGTCACTGAGGGTTGGACACGACTGAGCGACTTCACTTTCACTTTTCACTTTCATGCACTGGAGAAAGAACTGGCACCCCACTCCAATGTTCTTGCCTGGAGAATCCCAGGGATGGGGGAGCCTGGTGGGCTGCTGTCTCTGGGATCGCACAGAGTCAGACACGACTGAAGTGACTTAGCAGCGGCAGCATGGATAGGTTACCCTTTCTCAGCCTGAAAACATAGGAAAATTACCTCACAGTGTCTTACCCTTAGTTGCCACTACAGACTTAACTACTATAAATATTAGACTTAACCTGAATCCCTGTGTTTCTTAGAAGATATATTGGCCAACTGAATGATGAATGTGAAACACTTTATAAACTGAAAAATACCATGCAAATGTTGGTATGGTTGACTCCTAGAGAATACTTTGGAAAAACAACGGACAGCTTGACCTAGAGAACAGGTATTAGCTTAATGTGCAGACTTTGGCTACCTGATGCACAGAACCGACTCATTGGAAAAGACCCTGATGCTGGGAAAGATTGAAGGTGGGAGGAGAAGGGAACGACAGAGGATGAGATAGTTGGATGGCATCACTGACACGATGGATATGAATTTAAGTAGGCTCCGGGAGTTGGTGATGGACAGGGAAGCCTGGTGTGCTGAAGTCCATGGGGTTGCAGAGTTGGCCATGACTGAGCGACTGAACTGAACTGACAGACACTGCTAATGTGAAGGACAGCTCTTTACAGTGCAGTTAGAGTCATGTCAAAGTTCTCTTGTCCAGAAAGTTACTAATTTTTATTACTGTAATATTGATTGAACTCTTATTGTTAATGAGCTTACCATCTTTTCTGCCGATGCATGAGACAGGGTGCTCAGGGCTGGTGCACTGGGATGACCTAGAGGGATGGGATGGGGAGGCCAGTGGGGGGTGGTTCAGGATGGAGAACATGTAAACCCATGGCTGATTCATATCAATGTATGGCAAAAACCACTACAATATTGTAAAGTAATTAGCCTCCAACTAAAATAAATTTAAAAAAAGAAATAGGAAGTATAAAATACAGTTCTTATACTTAAGGCACTTACAGAAATATCTCTAATGGTGGATATGTTCTTAATCTGTCTTGTCCAACTCGTAGCCACTAGCTGTATATAGCTGTTGAGTGCTTGAAATGTGGCTAGTGTGAAAGAAGAACTAAAATTTACATTTTATTTAATTTTGATTGATTCATACATAATGGGCACATATGCCTGGTGACTACTGTATTGCACAGCACAGGTCTAGATGGAGACCTAAGACTGACCTTGTTCCTCATGTTTAGACAGCTTCTCTTATCTCTACTTTTCAGAAACATCACTTAAGCTGGAATAGGTCCAATTATTTATAAAAGTAGTATTTACCAGCTTCCTACTGGGGAGGGAAGGATAGTCCCCCAATAGTAAAACTGAACCGTATAATGTGGAGTGACTAAGATTTTGAATTAAGCCACAAGCACGGTGAGCTTGGTTAATCACCTAACCTTAGTGGATCTGTTTCCTCATCTGACAAAATGAGAGATGGAGGAATGAAGCCCCTTCCAATTTCAGAATGATTCTGGAATTCTAAAGTGTCTGAAAAAAAGTGGGACTAGGCATAGGCGAAGTCTGAAGTCAAACACACTGTTATTTGGAATCTTACTGACCTACCTTCCTTTATAAAGCACATGTTGTATTTTTAGGAAGCAGCATAGCACTGTATCTTAGGGTCAGATAACTTGACAAAGGCTTATTAGCTTTGTTTGCTTTAGCTTCCTATTATCTGCTAACCAATGAACTTTTCTGGTTGACTTCAGGCTCTTAACTGAATTAATGATAATATACTTCATCTTTGCCTGATACTTTGTAGCTTACCACATGCTTTCATTGTATTACTTGCTTTCATAAATGGCAGGGAAAGGGTTGGCATTCCTGTGTTTCAGATGAGGATATTGCTGGCAAGCGCCTAGTCAGGTCCACATTGATCAGTGGTAGAATGGAGACTAACTAGAATCCTGGACCTTAGAAGACTGAGTGCTTCTGTCTATGCTTCCTGCTGCCTCTCCTTTAATGTTTTCATCCCTGCTCCTGACCCCCGCCCTAGTGCTTTGTATTCCCTGATATGACCATTTTCATTCTCTTTGCATGAGAATAGTTTTTGGGTTTCTAGGTTATAAAATTTGAAAGCTGGATGAGACCTAGCAGCCCATTTTCCTTATTTAGAAATACAATGTAATACTTCCATTTTACAAATGAAAATAATGGAGGTCTGCTGGGGCCAAATGATAGGAGATAGAGATAACAATATATACAGAGAGAGATGTATTTATATCATATTGACAGAACTAGGATTCGGACCTCCATTAGAAGGAAGTCAGAGGTAATGTTCTTTTGGAGAGTCAAGAAGCAATAGTCTTCGAAAACTGTTTATTCGAATATAACACTGAAGTGCACTGATAATCAGCATTTCAGTAACAGTTATTGGCCACCTGCTATATCCAAGGCATTCTTGTTTTGTAAAATTATTTCTTGGAAGAATAGTAGACAAACTAAAGGAATGTGTTTTTTATTTGTGCACATGCTTCTGTCCTTTCATTTAGGTACCAGATGATTAGTTGTGCATTTTATGTTTGGTGTCGTGAACAAGACAGTTTTTTACATTGTGAATTTAAGTAAGAAATACTCCCCCAAAATGGACTGTACCCAGAAGCTAGTTCTTTTATTCTTGTTACACTAACATTCATATTGACTTTTGCAGCTTTTTAAGTGTTGTAAGTGGTTGTTAGATCTCAGAAAACAGACTTTCTTGAAATAATTACAGAGTTTATTATTTTCTTTACTATAATTCTATTCATTTTTTAAAAAATATTTTACATATTAACACCTGAACCCCAGAAAATATCAGCAATTCATACATGTATTTAGTCAGTTATAGATCATGTGGCTAGTTATCCCAATAGTGAGATAGATTAGATTTCATATCAGCAAATACAAAAATATATTTAGAAATACTGGACATTGGCCTTAGATACCTTATTGCCCCATTCTTCCTAAGAACCTTATCTATATTATTGGAATGGCAAAGCGTGTTAACATTTTATTACAGATACTGACACAACTCCCCAGCAAAACCATCAGCTGTGTGTCGTCTGAGACCACCTTATTTTATTCATTTTTTGCATTTTCAGAACCTAATGCAGTATCTAATTCATTGTAGTATTCAGAAGATGTTTAGGTAATATTGGCATGGTGTACCCAAACACCCTGAATCAGCTGAGTCAGTTGTCAGGACAAAAAGCTTTAGGTCCCAAAGTCTTCTTGGGAGTTAGATCAGCTTGAAAGAATAGTGACTTGCAACCCCTAGCACACCCTCTTTTATTGATATATCCCTGTGTCACTAAAGAAGTGATCAGTAGAAAATAGGTTACTTCTGAGTTATGCAGTTAAGAGTTTCCAGGACGGATTTTGAGAGTTTCCAGGATGGATTTTGTTTTAATTCCACAGCCTCCCACCAGCTCGTGATGGTGACCTAACCAAAAAAAAAAAAAAAAGGGGGGGGGAGTATTTTCTTATAATCTGTAATCGAACAAGTTTCCTCTTTGCATCTATCAGCCAACACGCTTCTGGCAGAGGAAGCCAAGAGCATGATAGATAATGTCACACACAAGCTCTGAAAACCAGTTCTTTATTCCGTTTTTTTAAAAAACACATTAAAAAAAATCTGCTTAGACACAAAGTATTTATGTCAACTGCTCTTGTTAAAAGGCTTCTTGTTAGTTATTCGTTAATTAAGGGAAGAACATACTGTTTGAGAAAGGATGTTTATAGATGAGAACTGTAAATCTATATAGTTGATAGGCATGTGTAAAGTTTTACAAAAACATTTTGGTGTTTGTTGGTTCATTTACTGTGTAAATCAGCTGCCCTATGTATTGTTTTTTTCCCCACTTTTATCAAATTTTTAAAAATTTATTTTTTAGCTGAAGGATAATTGCTTTACAGAATTTTGTTGTTTTCTGCCAAACATCAACATGAATCAGCCAGAGGTATTCATATGTCCCCTCCCTCTTGTTTGTTAAATCTCTGCCTGTAGTGTAAATTTTCAGTGTAAGTTGAGGTGAATCAAGGGATTTAGAGGCCACCGTAGATGAAAATGATCAAATCTTGAAATATTTGTAGTTTAACAACATTTATTAGCATATTTTTTTATTTTAGAAATGTGTAAAGGATTATAAAGAAGATAAAAAATGGCTCACAGTCTCGCTGATAATATGATTTTATTAGTAATTTGGTCTACATATATTTGTTAGCAGGCAAGCATAAATACATTTTGACATTTTTAAAAAAAAAAAACAAAGCTAATTAGAAATAATTAGAAAATTTAAACTATATAAAAATAAAACTCTCTCCCCCAAAGATTCTTGGTATCCAAGAAAATTTTTAATGCAACTCTGTGTCTTTTTAAAAGATTATATATACAAAGGAAATTTTTAATGCAACTCTGTATCTTTTTAAAAGGGCTTTGTGCTGTACACTATGTTTGGCATTTTGCTTTTTTTGTTTCATAGATCTTCGCATCCTTTCCATACCAGCATATGCAGATTTACCTCATTTTTTTTTTACAGCTGTATCACATGGATGGCCCATGTTTATTTTACCAGTCTTATATTGTTTGATACACATTTAGAGTATTAACAAGTTTTATTGCAATGTTGGTATGAATATCCAATGAATTCCTATATCTTGGCATAGGATAATTTCTGATCAGTAGAATTGCTGAGTCAAAGTGTATATGTACTTTAAAAATTGACAGATATTTTCAAATCTCTGTTCAAAGATTAGACCACCTTTCATTCCTGTCACCACAAGTACAAATAGTATTTTTTTCCATGTTCTTGTCAGTATTAGAAAACTTTTAAATTCTACCAATCCAGTGGATGAGCTGAATATTTGTAAGAAAAGGAAATATGTGCAGTTTTTTAATGCTCTGTAGGATTTGAAAATTTTTTTAAAGCTAGTATTCTTACCTTTAATTCTTTTTATGTTTTACATATTAAGAGATGAAATTGGCCTGATCCCATGTCCTGAAGCTAGGTATAACCGGAGTCCCATAGTCCTGGTTGAAAACAAACTTGGTGTGGAGAGCTGGTGTGTCAAGTTCCTTTTACCGTATGTCCACAACAAGCTCCTTTTGTACAGAACAAGAAAGCAGTGGCTGAACAAAGATGGTAAGTATGGAGACTGTCCTTTTTCTTTGATTTTTCAGAAGCATTATGAAGTATAGTAGGAAGAACCCTCTGTGATGTTGACGTTCCTGGATTCTAGTTCTGGCTTTTTCATTCATTGACTGGGCAGGCTCTTAACTTCTCTGTCAAATGAGTTTGGACTCATCACTCATTTTCTAATTTTGCATCCATTGTGATTCTCTGGAAGGTGCTTCAACCATGGTGCCAGGTTCCCTACTTCTTATTTTTTTTAATGTACTAGAGTCATTTGTAAGGTATAAATATCTTATGGCTAAAAAAGGTTTGAAAATTTGTGAAGTGGACTCTAGTCCCTACAAGCTCTGTTTCTTTGGTTTCTAATCCTTAAGTAAGTTATGGGCAATAGAACTCATTTAGTAAGAGTTCATGTGAGGTAACCAAGGTTTGATGGCACTGGTAATACTGTGAAGCGGCTCAGTGGTTTATGGTGGTGCTGTGGTACTGTGATCTCACTTAAGCTCTGCCCCTCCGCGTCCTGTTCTGTGCTGAAATGAGCAAAAGAAAGCCATCCCAGCCTTCCTTTCTTCTGCTTCTCTGTAGAGAAACTTCTTTGCTGCATCAGACAGTCCTTGTTCATCCCACCTGGTATCTTTTCCGTGTTTTCCCCCTGTGTCTGATAAGTCTCTTCAGTCATGTCTGACTCTGAGACCCTATGAACCATAGCCCACCAGGCTCCTCTGTCCATGGGATTCTGCAGGCAAGAATACTGGAATGGGGTGCCATTTCCTTCTCCAGAGGCTGCTAAGCCTCCATGTACACAAATTCTCTGTATATTTTAGGTAAAAGACCTGAGTTCTCAGTTTTTTGGAGAATACTCACCCAAGATCATATTCTTAATGATTTCTGTAAAGCTCCTTTGCCTTACGTACACCAGTACCTTAAATGTCTTGGTATGCCTGCTGGCTAATTTTGAATAAGAACTGTGTTTCTTAGAGAATTTTAATTATAAGTTCAGTAGCCATTACTATGGGCCTACTCATACCAGAAGCTGCTCTAAGTACTGTGGAGGATAAAAAGATGCATAATACATGTTTCCTTTACTCAGAAAGCTTCCAGTTGACTGAAAAACATCTCTTTGTAGAGAATAGTGTTATCAAAAGTGACATATTGATTTCCTTGTGTTCCTCTTGGTGTTGTCCTTAATGTATTATCATTGCAGGTTAATAGCACTTTTCCTTGTTTAGACCAGTAGAAAAAAGAATCTGATTTGAAGATTTAATGTGAAATATTTTCTACTTCCTGTGTTTCAATCAATTAGTCCACTGATATTTATTTATTAATTATAAGGCTATGTCTAAGTTTATTAAGTTTATGGCAAAAATTTAAAGGCATAGGTTAGGCATAAATTTAAAGGTAAGACATTGATCTGTTGTTAGATCCCCTTTCATTCTCCATTACCCTATTGTAGTTTTCAGTGACATTAAGTTACAAAGTAGCACCATGTGAATACATGAAGTTATTATTTTGCCTAACAGAGCTATATTGTGTATATTCTGGCACACAGAAATGTATAATTGAGCCAATACATACCTAATTCTGTGTGGGGAAGACAAATGATGATCTTGTGTAGAAGAAGCAGTATGAATTTTTAGTGTCAAAGGCTATTGTTTCAGATTATTAGCTTTTGCTCGTTGATGTGTGTTAGCCAAACCTGCCTTTTTCCTGTAGTTTTCCAAATTCTTGTCTCTGTTTCCTTGTTTCTTGTCTTTCTGGGCAAGGCACTGTAGGCTTTGCTAAATCATCTCATCATGTAATTTTATCTTGCTTGACCCAAGAGAACCCAGGTAGAAGATCAAATGGTTAAGCTCACTCACATAAATAGCTGACATCTAAGCTTTGAATTCTGATGCAACTGTGCGTGTATACAGGAGCAACTTGATTTTATCCTAACCTGTATCCTCATGGAAGTAGTTTTCAATTTCCCTTTTTGGGGAGCAGGGACAGCATGGTTCAGTGAGGTGTCATATACTACTTAGGTTGTATATTGTATTGGTAAAAATATGGAAGTGAGTTTCTGATTGACCAGAAAAGATACCTGAAAATGCAAACTGACTAATGTAGAAATACTTTGCTAAATTGGGAACTGAGGAACACAGTAGTAAGTTTTACTAAGGAAAAAATTAAAAATATTAGCAAAAAGCAGTTGTTTCATGAAAATGCTATACTTTTAAAACTGTTTTTGTAGAAATACATGTTTAAGAGCCACGTGAAGAAAGCTGACAGTTTAAAAAGAGTTTCAGAAATGTCAGTGTCTGTGTGATTGATCATGCCAAAATCCTAGGCATTCCCCTAAGAATGTAATCTTTAACTGCAGGTGATCTTTATTCTAGAGACACAAATTTTTCCTTTTATCCAAACTGAATTCATGTTCTCATTAATGTGCTGAATTCCTTAGATGTTTGGAAATCATCTGTATTACTCAGGATTCTCCGTAGCAACAACCAATAGAAAAGTTTTTACATATATGTACAAAAAACAAGATTTGTTATGACAGATTGGTTCACATGATTATGGAGGCTGAGAAGTCCCACACTCAGCTTTCTGCAAACTAGAGACCCAGAAAAGCTTGGGTCTGAAGGACTGAGAAGCAGGGAATCCAGTGGTTTAAATCTCAGTCTGAAAGCTGGAAAAGATAAGATGAGGTGTCCTATCTCAAGCAGACAGAGAAGAAGCAAAACAGGGCTGAATTCTTCTGTTTTCCTCCTTTTGTTCTATTCAGAAACCCCAACAGATTGATGTTCACCCACAGTGGGAGGGCTGTCTACTGAGTCTGCAGATTCAAATGTTAATCTCATCTAGAAACACCCTCACACTGATGTATTCGGAAATCATGTTTAATCTGTGCACCCCAGTCACGTTTAACCATAGTTTAACCAAAACTAACCATCACAGCCTCCCTGATTAGTAACTTAGAAACTAATATTTTTAAAAAGTCTGCTGCAGTAATAGCCATGTTGGTTTGAGAGAGGTGAAATACTGTAATTCGAACACATGTATACCTNTGTGCTGTACACTATGTTTGGCATTTTGCTTTTTTTGTTTCATAGATCTTCGCATCCTTTCCATACCAGCATATGCAGATTTACCTCATTTTTTTTTTACAGCTGTATCACATGGATGGCCCATGTTTATTTTACCAGTCTTATATTGTTTGATACACATTTAGAGTATTAACAAGTTTTATTGCAATGTTGGTATGAATATCCAATGAATTCCTATATCTTGGCATAGGATAATTTCTGATCAGTAGAATTGCTGAGTCAAAGTGTATATGTACTTTAAAAATTGACAGATATTTTCAAATCTCTGTTCAAAGATTAGACCACCTTTCATTCCTGTCACCACAAGTACAAATAGTATTTTTTTCCATGTTCTTGTCAGTATTAGAAAACTTTTAAATTCTACCAATCCAGTGGATGAGCTGAATATTTGTAAGAAAAGGAAATATGTGCAGTTTTTTAATGCTCTGTAGGATTTGAAAATTTTTTTAAAGCTAGTATTCTTACCTTTAATTCTTTTTATGTTTTACATATTAAGAGATGAAATTGGCCTGATCCCATGTCCTGAAGCTAGGTATAACCGGAGTCCCATAGTCCTGGTTGAAAACAAACTTGGTGTGGAGAGCTGGTGTGTCAAGTTCCTTTTACCGTATGTCCACAACAAGCTCCTTTTGTACAGAACAAGAAAGCAGTGGCTGAACAAAGATGGTAAGTATGGAGACTGTCCTTTTTCTTTGATTTTTCAGAAGCATTATGAAGTATAGTAGGAAGAACCCTCTGTGATGTTGACGTTCCTGGATTCTAGTTCTGGCTTTTTCATTCATTGACTGGGCAGGCTCTTAACTTCTCTGTCAAATGAGTTTGGACTCATCACTCATTTTCTAATTTTGCATCCATTGTGATTCTCTGGAAGGTGCTTCAACCATGGTGCCAGGTTCCCTACTTCTTATTTTTTTTAATGTACTAGAGTCATTTGTAAGGTATAAATATCTTATGGCTAAAAAAGGTTTGAAAATTTGTGAAGTGGACTCTAGTCCCTACAAGCTCTGTTTCTTTGGTTTCTAATCCTTAAGTAAGTTATGGGCAATAGAACTCATTTAGTAAGAGTTCATGTGAGGTAACCAAGGTTTGATGGCACTGGTAATACTGTGAAGCGGCTCAGTGGTTTATGGTGGTGCTGTGGTACTGTGATCTCACTTAAGCTCTGCCCCTCCGCGTCCTGTTCTGTGCTGAAATGAGCAAAAGAAAGCCATCCCAGCCTTCCTTTCTTCTGCTTCTCTGTAGAGAAACTTCTTTGCTGCATCAGACAGTCCTTGTTCATCCCACCTGGTATCTTTTCCGTGTTTTCCCCCTGTGTCTGATAAGTCTCTTCAGTCATGTCTGACTCTGAGACCCTATGAACCATAGCCCACCAGGCTCCTCTGTCCATGGGATTCTGCAGGCAAGAATACTGGAATGGGGTGCCATTTCCTTCTCCAGAGGCTGCTAAGCCTCCATGTACACAAATTCTCTGTATATTTTAGGTAAAAGACCTGAGTTCTCAGTTTTTTGGAGAATACTCACCCAAGATCATATTCTTAATGATTTCTGTAAAGCTCCTTTGCCTTACGTACACCAGTACCTTAAATGTCTTGGTATGCCTGCTGGCTAATTTTGAATAAGAACTGTGTTTCTTAGAGAATTTTAATTATAAGTTCAGTAGCCATTACTATGGGCCTACTCATACCAGAAGCTGCTCTAAGTACTGTGGAGGATAAAAAGATGCATAATACATGTTTCCTTTACTCAGAAAGCTTCCAGTTGACTGAAAAACATCTCTTTGTAGAGAATAGTGTTATCAAAAGTGACATATTGATTTCCTTGTGTTCCTCTTGGTGTTGTCCTTAATGTATTATCATTGCAGGTTAATAGCACTTTTCCTTGTTTAGACCAGTAGAAAAAAGAATCTGATTTGAAGATTTAATGTGAAATATTTTCTACTTCCTGTGTTTCAATCAATTAGTCCACTGATATTTATTTATTAATTATAAGGCTATGTCTAAGTTTATTAAGTTTATGGCAAAAATTTAAAGGCATAGGTTAGGCATAAATTTAAAGGTAAGACATTGATCTGTTGTTAGATCCCCTTTCATTCTCCATTACCCTATTGTAGTTTTCAGTGACATTAAGTTACAAAGTAGCACCATGTGAATACATGAAGTTATTATTTTGCCTAACAGAGCTATATTGTGTATATTCTGGCACACAGAAATGTATAATTGAGCCAATACATACCTAATTCTGTGTGGGGAAGACAAATGATGATCTTGTGTAGAAGAAGCAGTATGAATTTTTAGTGTCAAAGGCTATTGTTTCAGATTATTAGCTTTTGCTCGTTGATGTGTGTTAGCCAAACCTGCCTTTTTCCTGTAGTTTTCCAAATTCTTGTCTCTGTTTCCTTGTTTCTTGTCTTTCTGGGCAAGGCACTGTAGGCTTTGCTAAATCATCTCATCATGTAATTTTATCTTGCTTGACCCAAGAGAACCCAGGTAGAAGATCAAATGGTTAAGCTCACTCACATAAATAGCTGACATCTAAGCTTTGAATTCTGATGCAACTGTGCGTGTATACAGGAGCAACTTGATTTTATCCTAACCTGTATCCTCATGGAAGTAGTTTTCAATTTCCCTTTTTGGGGAGCAGGGACAGCATGGTTCAGTGAGGTGTCATATACTACTTAGGTTGTATATTGTATTGGTAAAAATATGGAAGTGAGTTTCTGATTGACCAGAAAAGATACCTGAAAATGCAAACTGACTAATGTAGAAATACTTTGCTAAATTGGGAACTGAGGAACACAGTAGTAAGTTTTACTAAGGAAAAAATTAAAAATATTAGCAAAAAGCAGTTGTTTCATGAAAATGCTATACTTTTAAAACTGTTTTTGTAGAAATACATGTTTAAGAGCCACGTGAAGAAAGCTGACAGTTTAAAAAGAGTTTCAGAAATGTCAGTGTCTGTGTGATTGATCATGCCAAAATCCTAGGCATTCCCCTAAGAATGTAATCTTTAACTGCAGGTGATCTTTATTCTAGAGACACAAATTTTTCCTTTTATCCAAACTGAATTCATGTTCTCATTAATGTGCTGAATTCCTTAGATGTTTGGAAATCATCTGTATTACTCAGGATTCTCCGTAGCAACAACCAATAGAAAAGTTTTTACATATATGTACAAAAAACAAGATTTGTTATGACAGATTGGTTCACATGATTATGGAGGCTGAGAAGTCCCACACTCAGCTTTCTGCAAACTAGAGACCCAGAAAAGCTTGGGTCTGAAGGACTGAGAAGCAGGGAATCCAGTGGTTTAAATCTCAGTCTGAAAGCTGGAAAAGATAAGATGAGGTGTCCTATCTCAAGCAGACAGAGAAGAAGCAAAACAGGGCTGAATTCTTCTGTTTTCCTCCTTTTGTTCTATTCAGAAACCCCAACAGATTGATGTTCACCCACAGTGGGAGGGCTGTCTACTGAGTCTGCAGATTCAAATGTTAATCTCATCTAGAAACACCCTCACACTGATGTATTCGGAAATCATGTTTAATCTGTGCACCCCAGTCACGTTTAACCATAGTTTAACCAAAACTAACCATCACAGCCTCCCTGATTAGTAACTTAGAAACTAATATTTTTAAAAAGTCTGCTGCAGTAATAGCCATGTTGGTTTGAGAGAGGTGAAATACTGTAATTCGAACACATGTATACCTGTGGCGGATTCATGTTGATATATGGCAAAACCAATATAATATTGTAAAGTAATTAGCCTCCAATTAAAATAAATTTATATTAAAAAATAATAATTTGTGAAAAATCCATGACAGAAACAGAAAGCAAGGGAGCAGTCCATAGCATTGGAGTTCTGAGTTGGTAGTCCCATACTCTTATCCCCAAGTCACCCCTTCTGTCATCTTTTGTTCTTTCCTCATTCTCACAACACCCGCTGTCAGTTCATCACTGAGCTCTCTCTTAACCTTTCACTCCTTTTTCTTTTTCAATTTATTTATTTTTAATTGAAGGATAATTACTTTACAATATTGTGTTGGTGTCTGCTATATATCAACATAAATCAGCCATAGGTATACACATATGTCCCCTCTCTCTTGGACCTGCCTCCCACCCCATCCCATCTATAGGTTGTCACAGAGCATGGGTTTCATCCATTCACTTATTTTTCATCTGGACAAATATTATCACCTCATAGCTAGTCTACCCCATTTTTAGTCTCTCTTTACTCCGTGTACCACTAATGAATCATTTTAAACAACACTTCTTAGAAACACAGTTTGAAAGATTCTTTACTGAAATATCTATCTTCTTATTTCTTGATGTCTACAAGGTTAAGGTTGAGTCATTCTCTGTGGCTTAATATTCAAGGGCCTTCACAAACTGTCTGTAGGCTACATCCCCAGCTTTTTCCTCTACTTTATAGTCAGCACCAGAGGTTGTAGACTCTCAACCCCGCAGGCTGAAGCCAGCCCACATGTTTATTTAGTTTCAGCTTATATAATGTTGTTAAATTTTTAAAAATTAATCGGATTAACATTCTAAATTGTGATGAACTTTTAAAATTAGGATGGAAATCTGGATTTCTCTCTTCACTTGAAACATCAGAAGTGTGGATTATGTCCATTTTTGCATAGCCGCGGTTGGTTGGGAATCATCTGTTGTTCAGTCACCCAGTCATGTCCGACTCTTTGCAAGCCCATATGGACGGCAGCACGCCAGGCCTCCCTGTCCCTCACCATCTCTCAAAGTTGCCCAAGTTCATGTCCATTGCATTGGTGATGCCATCCAGCCATCTCCTCTCATGCCCTCTTCTCCTTCAGCACCCAACCTTTCACAGCATCAGGAACTTTTCCAATGAGTCAGCTGTTTCAGCCAGATGATCAAAATACTGCAGTTTCAGCTTCAGCATCAGTTCTTCTAACGACTATTCAGGGTTTATTTTCCTTAAGTTTGATCTTCTTGCTGTCCAAGGGACTCTCAGGAGTCTTCTCCAGCACCACAGTTCAAAGGCATCTGTTCTTCAGCACTCTGCTTTCTTTACGGTCCAGCTCTCACAACTGTATGTGACCACTGGGAACACTATAGCCTTGAGTGTACGGACCTTTGTCGGCATCATAGCTTCTGCTTTTCTTGACTAGACAAGCCTATTCCAGTTGACCACAACATCCCATGTCCTTCAGACACTGAGGCAATGTCATTACTATTTACTAGGTTTGCTTTGCCTCTTTTTTGCCATTTATTTGAACCCTAGAAACATTGGAGTTTGCAGCTATTTGATATACGTTCCAGCCATACCAAACACTGTTCCATTCTTGGACTTTGCTGTGTACCACTGCCTTAACTCCATGCCTTTGCAGAGGCCAGGTTCAGGTCTAATGTTGTTGTTATTGTTGTGTTTGCTAACATGTTTCACACACATATGAAGCATCTTGACTACTCCAGGAAGCAATAATTACTCCTCTGCACTCCTGTGGGAGTCCTTATTCATAAGGAATTTGTAGTAGAACGTATCACACTTTATTGTAGTTGGTTTTTTAAACAGTGTTTTTCTCAGCTAGGATATGAGTTTGTTAGAAAGAAGGGTTGTGGCTTGTCTTTATTTATTCAGCACTATTAATATAGCTGGAATCAAAATTGCCGGGAGAAATATCAATAACCTCAGATATGCAGATGACACCACCCTTGTGGCAGAAAGTAAGGAAGAACTAAAGAGCCTCTTGATGCAAGTGAAAGAGGAGAGTGAAAAAGTTGGCTTAAAGCTCAACATTCAGAAAACGAAGATCATGGCATCCAGTTCCATCACTTCATGGCTAATAGATGGGGAAACAGTGGAAACAATGGCTGACTTTATTTTTCTGGGCTGCAAAATCATTGCAGATGGTGACTGCAGCCATGAAATTAAAAGATGCTTGCTCCTTGGAAGGAAAGTTATGACCAACCTAGACAGCATATCGAAAAACAGAGACATTACTTTGCCAACAAAGGTCCGTCTAGTCAAGGCTATGGTTTTTCCAGTAGTCATGTATGGATGTGAGAATTGGACTATAAAGAAAGCTGAGCGCTGAAGAATTAATGTTTTTGAACTGGTGTTGGAGAAGACTCTTGAGAGTCCCTTGGACAGCAAGGAGATCCAACCAGTCCTTCCTAAAGGAAATCAGTCCTGAATATTCATTGGAAGGATTGATGCTGAAGCTGAAACTCCAATATTTTGGCCATGCTAAGAGCTGACTCATTATAAAAGACCCTGATGCTGGGAAAGATTGAGGGCAGGAGGAGAAGGGGACGACAGGATGAGATGGTTGGACAGCATCACCGACTCGATGGACATGGGTTTGGGTGGACTCTGGGAGTTGGTGACGAACAGGGAGGCCTGACATGCTGCAGTTCCTGGGGTCACAAAGAGTCGAGCACAACTGAGCAACTGAACTGAATGTGTTCAGTAGACATTTGTCAAATAAATAACAAGAATTTGGTAAGCAAGAGGTTTTAGCTTAGTCTGGCTATTGATTCAGTGATATATTCTATAATAAAAGGGTCTTTCTGGTATTTACCATATAACCTTACCTCAAGCCTCTCTTGTTATGGTAACCTGCATGTATTTTAGAGGAAAGATTAATCAGTCCAAGTTGACCTTGGATTTATTTTTCGATGCATGGAAACGTATCTCTCTCAGAAATGGTTATCAAACCCAGTGACCCATACCAGGTGACTACTCACCTTGGGCCATTTCTAGAATGCAGTGGAGCCAAGAAAGCATGTTGATTTTTCACTGATTGTTCTTTAGCATCCTTGCATCTTCTTGTTACAGGTGAAATTTAGTTGCTACTTACTGTGTCCTGATTCATTTTTTCCTTGTGATGTGATGATGAGCCAGTCATATATTGGAGTGAGTGTAACACGAAATAGTTATTTGCTGGTATGTGTTGTGGTGTTGAGAGAGAGCTCTGTTTAATTTCAAGGGACTGTAGGGATATCAGTAGCTCACATCTTGGTATATAATTGATGAAATATAGAGTCACCTGTTGATTTTTGCATGTTTATCTATAGATCTTTGGTTCAGCCCTTACTGGAAGACAGCAAAGTAATGGTAGACAGTGTGCTAGGTTGGAAGGAGCATCTTCTTTACGAGAAAACATATCTGGATTTAGACTCAATTTATTAGCACACTGAAGTCATTTAGCATTGACTTCAGGCAAATTACTTAACCTCCTATTTCCACACTAAAAGAAAAGAATTCTAACAGATCTCAGGGGGTTGTTGTAAGAATCACATGTGAATTAAAGCACCCAGCACAGAGACCGGCATGCCATAGACTCAAGAAACACATGTTTTCTTTCTCTCGTTTATCCAGAGCCAGTAGAAGAGAAGAGTAGAAAAATACATGTAATACAGGAAAGATTCTTAATTATGTCCAGTATTTATAGCTTAATTATTTCTCCTTCCTTGGCCCTTTCCCATTTCAGATATTCTGTCAATATTTCACCCACACCTCTTGGATCTGACTGGAATGCTTTCTAAAAGCAGTCCCATCTGAACTTGAGTGCTAAATCAGGAAGAGTTAGCAGTTTGTATTGTATTTAGAGAATAAGTATGTTTAGAAAATTGGGGCAGTGGGGTGGTGCTTAAAGAAAGTGTTCAGCATTCACTTCTCAGCCAGCTCAAGAGATTCTTTTTGACCCTCTGGTGGCATCCCATCCCAATGTCATTTATAACTGGGCTAGATACAGGCTTTCTAACAGGAATTATCATTGAGTGCTTTCCCTGTGTCAGGTACTGCTCTAGCACTTCATGGGCATGAATCATCTAATGCTCCTATGAGATAGCACTGTTATTAGCTCAATTTTATATATGAGGAGAGCACTAAGGCACGGAAAGATTAAGTGACGTGCCTAGGAACTTCCCAGCTACTAGTACACCTGGACTCTGAACCCAGCAGTTGCTGTTGCCCTCCAGTAAAAGAAGTGTTACTTTGATCAGCCTTCCTCTCTCTCCACACAGCCACAAATTGAAAAGTGGGGACGTGGGTATTTTCTGTGTTAGTTTTTGCCTGTGCTGCTATGGGAAGTATCTTGTGGAGGATGAACTCACCTTCATTTATGGGTGAGGGAGAGAGTTGCATTAGAAGTATGAACAAATAGCAACTACGATTGATCACGTACACATATTTTTTAATGCAGAAAAGGAGAGTCCCAGAAACTAAATAAACTAAATACCAGTTTATCATATTATCTGGGGTGGTGTGGTAGATTTTGAAAAACTGTGGACTTGAAGAAAAATTTCAGAGGCTTCCCATCATGTAAAACATTTTCATATAGTCAATTAATAACCAACTGGTTTTTGGTTATTGCTTATCATACGAGTTTAGATAAACTGTTTCATCGTGAGAACAACTGCCTCATTTTTTTTGTTTCTTTTTACTTCTGATTAATTGATGTTGAAAAAACTCATTTCTTGGTAAGTAGCAATGGTGGTTAGTTGAACAGATATTTATTGAGTCAAACTGTGTGTCAAACCGCTCTGGAGAAATGGGATGAATCTCATTGCTTACAACACTGAGGTTAATGTTATTATCCCCATTTCACAGGTAAGAAAACTGAAATTCAAAGACATTAAGTTACATGGGCAGTAAGTAAAGAAATTGAGATTTGAACCCAGACAGAATGGCTTTAAGGCCTTTGCTGTGGGCAGACATGGAATTTCTTTTGGGCAGAGACCATATTTTTTTTCATCTTTGTTGATTGAATGGCTAATTTGAAGATGTATGAAAGAGGACTTGTATCCAAAAAATGTACAGCCTCATTAAGAGAACAATATTTATATGAAGTTAGCTAGGTAAGATATGGAGAAGGAAATAGCAACCCACTCCAGTATTCTTGCTTGAAGAATCCCATGGACAGAGGAGCCTGGCAGGCTATATAGTCCATGGGTTCTCAAGAGTCGGAGACGACTTGGTGACTAACCCACCAGGTAAGATATACACAGAACATAGAGATGAAAGATTGCTTTCAGCTGAGTAGGTTAGAAGGCTTCCTGTTTTAAAAAAACAATTGTTATTTTTTTTTTGGTTGTGCTTGGTCTTTGTTGCTTTGTGTAGGCTTTCTCTAGTTGCAGTGAGCAGGGGCTGCACTTCATTGAGGTGCGTGGCTTTTCTTTTTGCAGAGCACAAGGTCTAGGCATGCAGGCTTCAGTAGTAGTGGCTTGAGGGCTCAGTGGTGGACACGGGGGCTTTGTTGTTCCATAGCACGTGGAATCTTTCTGGACCAGGAACTGAACCTATGTCTTTCGCATTAGCAGACAGATTCTTACCCACTATGCCACCAGAGAAGTCTGAGCAAGGCCTTTATAAAGAAAGGTGCCTTTTTTTTTTTTTTTTTTTTTTAAGTTCAAAGATAGGAGGACACTTTTGGCAGAGAGAATAGCAAGCAGATAAATCTGAGTTAATAGCCAAAGAAGAAGAGGTAGGCCGGTGGGCGGTACGTTTAGGGAATGAAGGGGTTTGGAGCATAGCACACGAAGGGAAAGTAATGGAACACCAGGCTGATAAGGAGGTCCGGACCAGATTCTAGTTTCCAGGTATATTTCTCCAGCATCCTGAGCTTTAGTCACCATGTGGAACCCATAATCTCTTAAGAGCAGCCTGTGTGGGAAGGTCTCTCTTTACCTTTGCTCATACTTTTTCAAAGCACAGTCTGCAGTGCCCTTTACTGTCGTGACTCGTTTATAGTCTTTCCTGGGTACTCCAGTGAGAATTAATGGTGGCTGCTTTGGTGGTCCTCACAGTGTGGTATATGTTTTTATTTCAGTTATTTTAGTTTGCCTTCTCACTGTTTACACATTCTCTGCAGCTAAAGGTTAGCCTTCTATAAGGCAAGATCAGGTCTTTCATTTCTCGTAATATCCATTCTGTCAGTCCTATGGCCCAGTTGAATCTCTGCACATAGTTAATACTTGGAATATTTTGGAATTAAAGGAATAATGCTATAGAAAATTGTATTTAATTTCCCTGGTAAATACTAAATTAGTGCCTAAAAGTGAAAGAAGGAAGAATTTTATTAGATTATTCTTTACGGACATATTGACACATTATGTAGAATATACATTGATGTTACATAGTAAGGATTAGTATAGACATTCCATGATATTTATGATGAGGAAGGTAAAAGTCAAAAGTAAAATGTGTGCTAATCCTACCTTTTGTTGCTTATTTAGTAAATGTTCTAGTACATTGTGAATGTGAAAGTGAACGTTGCTCAGTTGTGTCCAACTCTTTGTGACCTCATGGACTGTAGTCCATGGAATTCTCCAAGCCAGAATACTGGAGTGGGTAGCCTTTCCCTTCTCCGGGGGATCTTCCCAACCCAGGGATAGAACCCGGGTCTCCCACATTGCTAACAATAAATGTTAATCTTTTACTAAGATGATTGAGAATAGAATAATTGATTTTAGTGTTCACTAAAATATTTTTAATGATAAAGGAATGTGTTTATGTGTATTTACTCTTAGATTTTTAAATTTTCTCTTTTATTCAAACACTGAGAATGTCCCAATTATTTACTGTAGACAAACATTTCAGTTGCAGTTATTAAAAGCAGTCAGATACAGACGTTGCCACATACTAATTGACTCTGGGGAAATTGCTTACACTCTCTAAATGTCAGTTTCCCTATCTGTAAGGTGAAGTAAAGGTATCTTGGGTTACAATTGTGAGAATTAAATAAAATAATGTGAATAATAATTTACTTGGTACACAATAATTCTAAATAATTATAACAGTTTTATTATTTTATTTACTTAGCATTTAATATGAGCTTGCTAGAGGTTATTGTATTTAGTATTATGCCTAGCTTGACCTTCTTATCCTAAAATTCTCTTTTTCAGTTTTACTAAAATGAATATGGTATGTCTAAATATTATTGACTTTGTGTTATTAAATATAGGCTTATGAAAGTTATTTAAGATCATGATAGATACATAATGAATATGAATAGACTATACAATGATAATAGAAAATAGTAAACAAAATGAAAATGTGTTCATATTAATAATTATAAAGACTAGATTAAAACAAAAACAAAGTATAGTCTTTTTTACCTGCCACATTCATTTTTTAAAATATAATTGTATAAATCAGAGTCATAGGGACGCAGGTATACTAGTGTTACTCTTGGTGATATAAATAGATATAATTCATTTGGAGGACAATTCGGAAATGCTTATTAGGGCCATATTGATATTTATATTGTTTGACATAGCAGTTCTACTCCTGGAAATGTATCGCAAAGAAACGAATCTGTGAGACAAAAAGTGTGCTTAAAATGTTTGTGATAATACTATCCATAAAAGTAAAAAGAAAACAGGAAACAGCCTAAAGAATAAGATAAATGATAAAAGAATTGTTATTCAGTTAAAAATGTATTGGGCTTCCCTTGTGGCTCAGAGGGTAAAGCATCTGCCCACAATGCAGGAGATCTGGGTTCGATCCCTGAGTTGGGAAGATCCCCTGGAGAAGGACGTGACAACCCCACTCCAGTTTTCCTGCCTGGAGAATCCCTTGGACAGAGGAGCTTGGTGGGCTGTAAATACAGTCCATGGGGTCATAGAGAGTCAGACACGACTGCTGCTGCTGCTGCTGCTAAGTCGCTTCAGTCGTGTCTGACTTTGTGCGACCCCATAGACAGCAGCCCATCAGGCTCCCTGTCCCTGGGATTCTCCAAGCAAGAATGAGCGACCACTAAAAATGTATACTGTAGCAGGAGAATGCATAAATAATAATGTTGAGTGAAAAATGTAGAACAAATTGTGAATTTATCATTGCTATAACTGTAAAAATGTGTGTAAAAAAGAATAATTTTGCAGGGGAATGTAAACTGTTAACTAAGTTGAATTATATGTGATTCTTTTTCCCTTTTAAAAATTTGCACAGAGTTAATTCCTGAAATATTTGTGAAATTAAATGAATAGTGGTATAGAAATTCTGTTTCTTTTTTTGTGCCAAAACTACTAACAGAATGAATAGGTTAGTTTGATTATTCTTTGTAGACATATTGTAAAGTTGTTTCAGTATCAACTTTTAAAAAGTTACACTTATTATAAGTAGAAGAAAATCTTTATATCTTTGTACCTGAGGATAATCTTCATATCTCTGACAGCTTAGAAAAAGGTTATCATTAAAATTACTGTGACATGAAATATAAGTATAATGTGAGACAGACATATATATATATATATAATAAAGAGGATTTTAAAAGAAAGAGAAGTCACATCTTCAAGGATAGGACTATTTGTTTTTAATATGACTTCTCTTTATTTTAGAATTGATAGATGTCACATGCACCCTGCTACTTCTAAATCCAGACTTTACCACTGCGTGGAACGTAAGGTACGTCATTCTCATCAGTGATAAAATGAAATTGTTGAAGTTTCTGAAGAAATATAAGACCAGGAATTGTTAGCGTTTTGAAAAGTGAAATATAAATCACGTACTCATGGCATCTTACACTTATTTCTTCTTTATAATATCTCCATAACAATATTAATACACACTTTGCTCCTTTTTGCATGTTTGTCTGCTGCTGCTGCTAAGTCACTTCAGTCGTGTCCAACTCTGTGCAACCCCATACATGGCAGCCCACCTGACTCCCCCGTCCCTGGGGTTCTCCAGGCAAGAACACTGGAGAGGGTTGCCATTTCCTTCTCCAATGCATGAAAGTGAAAAGTGAAAGGGAAGTCTCTCAGTTGCTTCTGACCCTTAGCGACCCCAGGGACTGCAGCCTGCCAGGCTTCTCCGTCCATGAGATTTTCTAGGCAAGAATACTGGAGTGGGGTGCCATCGCCTTCTCCGATGTTTATGTCTATTCTCCCTCATCGCCTTCTCCAATGTTTATGTCTATTCTCCCTCAAATTCATGAAAATATAAATTTTCATGTTGAATTACAGTGTACCATTTGATACATGCTTTTAACTTCCTTTTTTTTTAGTGGGGGTAGAGGGAATCAGTATAATTGTTTGGATTATAAAGTGTTGGTTAGTGTATTTGAGAAGCACAGCAGTTCAATGGAATGTGTAAAGGTAAGCTTTAAAGGTCACAAACTGTTAGGTTAGTCGCACTGTGCCCCCTGAGGACAGATCATTTGACGTCTCTCCACTATTTTGGAGAGGACCACATTTTATGAGTGTCTTAAGTTCTTTAATTCTGATTGTTGTAGCTTTAAACACAGAATACATTATAGAAATATTAAAATTCAGACCAGGTTTATTTTTTTTAATTTTCAGTTTAACAGCATGTATGATTTTTAAAAATTGGTGGTTCTTTAGACTAACACAAGTTTTCTTACAAGAAAGCAGAATACAAATTATAGATAAATAAAGGTAAAGTCCTGTTGAACATTGTGAATTCATTTAAAATTTTCTTATAGGAAAGAGCTGTAGATTATAGCTTTTTATCTTTAAAGATGACTTAAAAATGCTTTAATTTTCTGTAATTATAATTACAGAAAATAATTCCAAGTTAATGTTTTATAATAATAAATAATTCCAAGTTAATGTTTTATAATACCTACTGAATTTTATATTTGTAGCTTATTTTATTAAATTTAGGTAACCTCTTGATTTTTCAAAAATTTTCTTTTGACTAATAATCAGATATTTAAAGAGTAAGCAAGGATGGAATGTGTTAGAAGGTTTTAAAAATTTACAAATTTTAGAATTTTCATTTTCTTTTATGGGAAACTCCAAGTAAGGGAGTAGACTAAATGTTTATGAGTGGCTACTCCATTCCAGTGACCATACTACAACTTTATACATTATCTCATTTAATCTACACAATACTTGACAACATTTGTTCATCAAATATTTATTGATTAACTACTATCCTAGGACCTAGACACAGATGGTACATTTAATGTGAGAGAATGAAGAGGGTCAGTCTTGACTCTTGTTTTTGGCCTGAGCAACTGAAAGGTTGAAGTAGCTATTTACTGGAATGGAGATGTTTGGGAGAAGAGCAGAGGGATGTGTGCTGGTTGGAAGTCAAGAGTTCAGTTTGGGACATGTTAGATTTGTGTTCAAGTAGCTGTGTGTGACTGTAAATTTCAGGTGAGAATTCTAGGCTAGATATAATTTGGGAATCACTGGAAAATGTATCAGAGTTAAAGCCTTGAGATTGTTTGAGATACCAGTAGTGGGTATGGTATAGATATTAGAAAAAAAACAGTCCAAAGACTAAACACTGGCCACTACAGTTTCTAGAGCAGCACAGTTCAGTATAGTAGCCTCTAGCCATGTGTGGCTATTTAGCCTTTGAGATATGACTAGTCTCCATTGAGAAGTGCTGTAAGTGTAAACTACACATCAGATTTTGAAGATTAAGTAACCCACAAAATAAAATATCTTTCTTATTAATAATTTTATATTGATAAAATAAAATTTTACCCTATACTTTTTTTTAATGTAGCTGTTAGAAATTTTTAAATCACATATATGGCTCACATGTATGACTCGCATTATATTTCTGTTGGACAGCCCTGTTCTAAAGTTTGCAAGATGAGGAAGAATCAACAAAGGAAACTTTCAGGAAGGTACTATAAACTTAAAACTGAGAGTTTTCTTGAGGGTAGAGATCTTCTTTTTTCTTTCCCTAGCCTCTAACACTCCAGTGCCTGGTATATAATAGATATTCAGTTTGCAGACTTGGCACTGAAAATAATTAAATTCAGTGAAAAAGAATGACTGTAATAGAGAAATGGAAGTACCATTTTTATGTTCACATATTCCTCATCATTACAGAGGAATCGAAAATCCTCCCACAAAAAAGGATTTTTATTAGCATAATATATATACACAAACACATAAAAATTCATTGTATATTCATAGGGCAGTTTAGTGATGAAGAACCTAATTCTTAGATACATGGATCTTGGTCCTAGTTCATCAGTTAACTAGCAAGCAGTTGACTTTTGACAAGACTTTTAACTTCTCAGGAGTTTTAGTTTTCATATCTTTGAAATAAAAGATCTGAATAAAGTGTTTTTCTTTTTGCATGATTCTTTTGGTCTATGTTTTGATTGTGTGTGGTTTAGTCATATGAAGGGAAGTTGCTCCATTAATCTATCTTTAATGATGTTAATATCTGTTAATCTTGAAGCTTTTCTAGTAAGGTGATTTAGTAAGTTTTGTGCTAGATGAGTAGAAATGAAATTGTCAGTTTTTAAAAAATCCATTGTAGATATGTATTCTAGTAAATTTTAATTTATATTAGTTAGATTGACATACAAAGACATAGAACCCATGAATATATTTTGAGCAAAAAATTAACAACTTTGAAAGTAAACTGATCTAACCCTATAAGGTCTCACAAATCAAATACTCAGCATTTTATGTCTGATTGTTGGTACATTTCTTCTGATGTAACTTTGGGAAGCATTGAATGATTTTTGGCTGTATTTTATAAACAGCTAAAAGACTGTATAACACATCAGTAGTTGTTACAGTCTTAGGGAAAAAAATACAGGCAAGAATAAGTTTTTGAGCTGATCTGTAATTAGAGTATATGATGCATATAGTTTAAAAATCTAGCTGATGCTAGAAAAAATGACTAGTACTTTTTTTATGCTTTGAATTTGCTTTGAAAATTGGTGAATTAATTGACAAAAGAGGTTGACTTCATAATAATGTTCTATTTTTCCTTCAGTCTATGAACATAGAGTAAGCAAAACATTCTTAAGCAACGAGAAGAGCTGGTGTCCAGGCTCCAGTGATTCATAGTCTTTCCTCAGCCTATTTAAATTGGTAGCTTTGTGCAGATTTGATGTTTTGTTCAGACACTTGCAGCTTGGAGACCTCGAGCAAGTTACTAAATCTCCCCCAGCTTCAGTTCCCTTATCTGTAAAACTGAGGTAACTTTGGGCTGCACCATATGAAATCATCCTTTTTGTAGGTCAGAAATGATTAAGTCCAAATGTCTAGATCCTAGTTTCTAACACCATTCTCTAATAAAAGGAACTGGGCTTCTTAGAGGACTGACATTCTAGGACCAGATCAGGAAATGTACCAGATGAATCTGGAACATTTTAAGAGAGCCAGAAAGTAAGGCAGTGCTTTTGCTGGCCAAAGCTGAAACAATTTGAGCAATAAAATAATGTAATAATGGATTATTGCAAAGTATAAAATCAATATCCATAATCCATGCTGATATAAATAAATGCTTGAATAAACAGACAAAGACAACTCTTCAGTACTGAAGAATTCCAAATAATTTATCTAGATAACTTCCCTCAAGGAAATGGAGCATATCTCCCTACTCCTTAAAGTGTAACCTTTTCCCAAAAAGTAGAGTGGAAAAATCTATCATATGCTACCTAAGCCAGATATTCAAGGTCAGCATCAACAGTGACAAGTCATGCTGATATTATATACCCCTGATACAAAATAATGAAGATAGCACTTTACCTCTGTGGTCCCCTCAAAACCCACAACCGGAATCTAACCCTGAAAAACATATATAAAATACCTGATCAGTATTTTTCAAAATTGTCAAGGCCATCAAAAACAAGATGGAGCTCAGGGACCAAGAGGAGCCTGCAGAGATATAGCAACCAAATATAATGTGATATCCTAATGGGACCCTGGAATTTGAAAAAAGGACTTTTGGTAAAAATGAAGCAATTCTAATTAAAGTATGGACTTCCAATACCAACCTATAAGTAATGGTTCATCAGTCGTGACAGTTGTATCACAATAATATAAAATGTTAATAATAGAAACTGGGTACAGGACATATAGAAATTCTCTTTATCATTCTTAAAAACTTCTCTGTAAATTTAAAGCAATTCTAAATAAAATGTTTATTTTTTAGAAAAACTGAAGTTGGCAATTTCATATTATTCAACATAATATGGGATTTTTGTGAGAATTAAAGTAGAAAATAAATGTAAATAACTTAACACTGTGCCTGATTCAGGAGAAGTGTCCAATAAGTGGTGGTTTTTATGAGGATGACTTTTATTATTATCATCATTATTACTTCACATAATAACTTAAGATTAAAGAGTGAAAAAAAGGTGGCATATGTTTAGTTGGTATTTACTGTATACCAAGTACTGGGCTAGCCAGTGGAGATTTAGCCATGGACATAATACACATGGCCCCTGGTTTCCTACAGGTTTTGATTAGAGTGACAGCAGAGAGAACCCCTAATAGTTCGAGAAGGGAGAGAAAATATTAAAACTTTATAAAATAATATAAACTTTGCAGAAATATGCTAATAGTTTGTAAACTTTAAGGTACACTAATTAACTTCTTAGGATGTTTAATTTTTCAATTTACACACCTTTATCATGTTAACATGAAATAATTTATAAATTCTTCATATTCCTATTTACATATTTCATTAGATAGTTTAATTCAATCTTTTCACATGGCTTATTAACATCAGTGACTTTGTCATCACAAGAACAATTTTTTTGAGTTATCTAGCACAGTTTTCTGGGCTTCCCTGGTGGCTCAGATGGTAAAGAATCCACCTGCAATGCAGGAGACCTGGGTTTGATCCTTGGGTTGGGAAGATCCCCTGGAGGAGGGCATGGCAACCCACTTCAGTATTATTGCCTGGAGAATCCCCACAGACAGAAGAGCCTGGGGGGCTATAGTCGATGAGGTCACAGAGTTGGACATGACTGAGCAACTAAGCACAGCAGCGCACAGTTTTCCAGAGCATATTATGTTTACTTACATTTAAGTTGTTCCAGATAACAGTACTTTCCAAATTCACATGTGACTGGAAATTTTATCTCAAGCTATATTCCTACTTGAATACGTTAAAGTAGGTGTTTTTTGTTGGATCTCTAGGTTATGTGATTGCTGATAGCTATAACTTAAACCAATTACAATATTTCTTTTTAATGTGGTCTTTTAAAAAACTTGTTTATAACGATCCAGCACCTACAATGTTCATTCCTTCTTCTAGGAATATTTCTTAAATTGATGGTAAAAATTTCCTTCCTTTTTTAATGATTCTACCAGGCAGTCTTTTTAAGCATCTATCTATCCCATTGATTGAGGTTGTTTCAGACTAAGATATCTTTACAAGTATAACTTTGTTGTTCAAAATAAAGAGATTAAGAGATGGCCCCTATTTAAGAAACTTTATAAAGATTCAGTTGTAGGGTAACTTCCTTTTTTCTGAAGAAAATTTTATTCCGTCTCATATATATAGATTTATATGGGCTTCCCTGGTAGCTCAGATGGTAAAGAATCTGCCTGCAATACAGGAGACCCAGGTTCAATCCCTTGGTGGAGAAGATCCCCTGGAGAAGGGAATGGCTACCCACTCCAGTATTCTTGCCTGAAGAATTCCATGGAGTTGCAGAGTCGGACATGATTGAGTGACTAACACAAACACAAATAGACATATATGGGAATATAGATAGGCAGTTGTAAGTAAGGAGAGGTTTAAATTTAGTAAATGGAAATTTGGCTTAATATAGTAAATTGTCTACAGTAGTGACGTAGCAGCAGCAGTGGTTTTTAAACTCTAGTGTGCCCTGGAGGACTGGTTAAAACACATTGCTTTGCCCCACTGTACTTTTTGATTCAGTGTGCCTGGGGTGAGGCGTAAGTTCCAAATGATGATGATATTGCAGTTAGGGACACTATTTTCAGAAACTGCACCTACAAAATATTAAACAGTTTAACTTTAACTACAAAATAGAGTAGTATTTTGCCTTAGAACAAAACATTACACATTTCAAAAGAAAAAGGATCTAGAACTATAAAAGTAACTGGCTGTTGTGATAAATATTCCATTGATGACATAGATTTCCTGTACCTTGAAAGAAAAATAGTCAATAAATCATAAATCATTTTTTAAAGTAGCCATAAACCTTGGTATCACTTCAAACTATTTTACAGAGTTAAGTTACTGACCTGAAATAAAATTGATTGTAAAATGTGGGTATTTATTATCATTATTTAGTATTTTCATTAAAAAGGAAGTTCTTTTCCTTATCAAATAAGAATCTATTGGGAAGGAAATGTGGTATTTAGGAACTAAGTCCATCTAAGTAGGTGAGATATATGGTCTGGGCTCTGGTTTTGTTGAGATTATAAGAAAAAATAGGTAAATTGAAAAATCGGAGTGTAATCAGTAATATCAGAGCTTACTATCAAAAACTTACCTGAAATTCAATCTAAACTTATATTAACCTGAGAAATAGGTGAAGCTCTCTTGCATGACTTACTTTGTAATTGCACTGAAGCTTTGAACAGTTTTAAAGTAACAAAAAGTTCGTATTCCTTTTACTTTTGTTTATACTTCAAAAAGGAATGGTCTAGTGTATCAGGAGCCATTCAAGTATTTCTCCTGGTAATGTCTTTTGGAAACTTATCCTAAGTAGTAGTACAAATGAAGTTATAAGCACAGAGGTTTTTGTTTCAGAATTCCTTTAGAATAGCAAAAACTTGAAAGTAACCTGAAATGTCTAATTATAGAGGAAAGGGTTGTTAAATTAGTGGATAGCTACTGAACAAAAACTATGTGACCATTTAAAATGTTTAAAGATTATAAAGAACTGTGGAAATAATTCTCAAGATATAAGAGCAGAATATAAAATCACATGTTAAAATATCGATGTATATGAGGAGAGGTAGAAGGGAAAAATTCAAAAATAAAGTTTGTTAGGATGACTATTGAACGAATGATTTTTTTTTTTCCTTACATCTCAATCTAATGTGTTTGTTGTTGTATGTGTGGTTTTTGGTAATGAACAAGACCATATCGAGACCTACTTAGGCAGCTAGAATAATTCTTGATTAGTATTGGATCTGCCCTACATATACTGATGTCAGGCCTTATAAGTTTTGGAAATGATACAAGCCAGAAAACTCCTTTACCCTCTACAACTAAAGTTCCACTGCTGATTTAAGAGCTTCCGTTTCTGTTTTTTAATTTATTTCAAGATTATGGGAATACATTCTTGATTACTGTGTGTAACATTTAAGAGAGTTTTATTTTTTTAATTCTTGGAAATTTGCTTTACAATGAAGTTATAGTAATAGTCATGCAGTTTGTTTGTGTAGAAAGATAAAGTAATAGTTCTTTTTATTTTTCTTTTACAGAAAAGAGCTGATCCTCTCAGGTACTTTAAATCCAATTAAGGACTTACATCTGGGAAAACTGGCCTTAACTAAGTTTCCGAAGAGTCCAGAAACATGGATTCACAGGTGTGGTTAATTTACACCACAGAATTCTTAGGGCTTAGAATGGCTGGAGGAAAAAAACACAGACTATGAAGCAGGTCACATACTGATTACTGAATTATGAAGTCAAATTGTATCTACATTCAAGCCTGCTTTCTACTTAGGTGATATCTAGAGATTATTTAATCTCTTCAAGCTTTGGTTTTATCATTTGTAAAATGAGCATAATAATTACATCTATCTCAGAGTTAGTGGTTGACTTTTACTTGAAGTAATGAATGTAAACACAAGCACAGTGCTCAACATGTTAAATACTCAGTAAATTTTATGTTATTACTAACTATCTGAAGCAGTTATGGAAATTGCACTTAGATATTCAACTATAATGAGCAACTTGAGTTTTAATTAAACTTGGATTTAATTCAGTCAGGTGTGTTCCTGGTAAAAATGGTGGTGGTGGTTGTTATGGTTATTAAAATTAACCAAATAAAGGCAACTGAGGTGAGTGGGGTGTAGACTGAGTTAAAGTTGCTAAGACCATAAGTGCAAAGAATATTTTTAGGTTAACAGCTGAGGCAGGTAATCAAAGTGCATGTAAGAACTCTTCAAAATCCTGGCTATCTGGAAGCATTTTACTCTTGGATCCCATATAACATCTTTGACTAAAATGAGATGCTCTGGGCTTACTGTTTGGGGTCAATGGGGAGAGTCTCTGAAGAAATCTGTTCTTAGTTTATTAAGCCACTTTTAACTTTTCTTAAATCCTGAGCAGTTTTAGGATCTTCAGGTCAGTTTAAGGTATCTTAACTATAACCTTGCCTTTGGCTAGCATTGCAGAGCTGCTGCTGCTACGTCGCTTCAGTCGTGTCCGACTCTGTGCGACCCCATAGACGGCAGCCCACCAGGCTCCCCTGTCCCTGGGATCCTCCAGGCAAGAACACTGGAGTGGATTGCCATTTCCTTCTCCAATGCATGAAAGTGAAAAGTGAAAGTGAAGTTGCTCAGTGATGTCCTACTCTTAGCGACCCCATGGACTGCAGCCTACCAGGCTCCTCCGTCCATGGATTTTCCAGGCAAGAGTACTGGAGTGGGGTGCCATTGCCTTCTCCCAGCATTGCAGAGCAGCTGCTTCCAAATGATACAATTGGTTGTACTTTTTCCCTATTAGAAATTGGGATAGCAGACTACAGAGAGGTATATGGTAGAGGAAGGAAGGAAACTACAGATTATGTGTATGGTAGAGGAAGGAAGTTATTATTAACATAGATGCATCCATTGATTTATTGACTTGTCTGATATTTTATAAAGCAAGTTTTGGTTGTTAAAAATAAGATTATTTGAAAATGACAAAAATGAATTTTTTTACTCAATTTCCTATATCCTGGTTTGAAAATTTTTAATCTATAAAGAATGCTTTCTTATGAGAAAATATTTGTAAAAACTAAAGACAGTGAGTGGCTAGAGACACTTTTGAGTGCCTTTCATTTAAATGTGTGCTAATAAAAATCTTAAATAGATAAGGAGAAAATTATAGACGAAGACATTTTAAAACCTACCTGATGGTTTCACTAATTATATTGATTTTTTTCTTTAAGATTCTATGCTATAATATAGAAATTTTGCTTTATAAAAGCTTAATGCAGCTTCTTCTTTGCAAACACACAAAGGGTGAGACATGCACATGTAATTAAAAGTGAACTGTGCTTTCTTTTGAGTATTTACCAGCCATTAATTAATATCACCCCTTCCCATACACACAGTACCACCAATCAGACACACACACACACACACACACACACACACACACACACACACAAATATTCCTGTTGCCTTTACATTTCCTGGCCAAATGAAGTTTTGGAGTTGTCATTTCCAAATTGATGACATTTTCTTTTTGACAGATGTTAACATTTTAGAACGCTTTTTCTATAATCTTTGTCCTTTATCCTCACTCCCGCCACCCCGCCTACATCCGTGGTGCTAAAATTATCATCATTAAAAACAAAAACAACTCTCCCCCCACCCCCAAAAAAAAAAAAAAAACGTGAATACTGGGCATTACTTTGCATTGTCTATGAATAGAAATTAAATTGAGAACAAAGAGAACTCTGGTTGTTTTCCTCTCTGGTTTATTTTCTTTACTCATTTCTTGCCCACATGTTACTTTAACAGGCGATGGGTGCTGCAACAGCTAATTCAGGAAACCTCCTTGCCTTCCTTTATGACCAAAGGAAACTTGGGAATAATTCCTGCAGAAAGGACACAGCAACTAATACGAGAAGAGATGGAGGTCTGTGGTGAAGCAGCAGGGAGATACCCAAGCAACTATAATGCCTGGTCTCATCGCATCTGGGTTTTACAGCACCTGGCTAAGCTAGACACCAAGGTAGGGTGTTATTTTGTGTCCTTAGGCCCACTTCTGTCTGTGTAAATCATCTGGTAGTATGGAGTAGTTCCTTCTCAGAAGAGCTTTTAAAGAGAGAAGTAGAGGAATTAATGGCCCAGTAGCCCAGAGAGGATTGCAACAAGTGATACCTCGAAGGAAACTGGCAATTTAAAAAAAGTTTGCATTCCTCACCCGCACAGCTTTGGCACTCTTTAAGGCTAGTGTACTGGTAGAACAAAGAAGGTTTAAGCAGTAAGGAAGACTGAGTATAACTCATTTTGCCCTGAAACAGGAAGAGATTATTAAACTTAATACAGTTGAAATTGTTCTTTCTTGGTAGCCTTTTGTTATGTGACTTAATGTGCTAGATCAGCTGGCTACCTTTTCACAGTCTCTTCTGGGGAGATCTCACCCAGGTGTTCTCACACTTGGCCGAGTCTGTAAATTACATCCTACCCTACATCTACTGAATCAAATTGAGGGTAGGATTTAAAGATCAGTATTTTTCACAGGCTCAGGGGGTTGTTTGGATGCAGAACCAGGTTGGGAACTGTCATTACCTAATCCTTTTAGTTTAGAAATGAGGAGATGGAAGTTTGCAGAGAATTTTAATGGCTTGGACTCAGCCACAGTTGTATCGTTTATTATTCATCAGAATGAGAGCCAGGTATCCCTGTACTTCTTCTTACATATTACAGCTTCTCTATTTTTTCTTCACTACTTATGGTATTAGTGCTTTAGAATCAAGAGTACTCTTCCAAAAGCTTCCCAGGCTTAAGACAATTTAAAGGGGTCAGAATGTCTCACATGGTGCTTTCAGATTAATGGGGATGCATTCTCCATTTTTGCTTACCACCCCTTCCTGTATCTCCTTTCAGGTCCCCTCTCCTCTCTCTGTGTGCTAGCCAGAGACTCCTCCAGAATAGGAGAGCTTTCACTTTTGAGGGATTTTAAGCCAACAATTCTGAAAGAGAAGGCATTCTTTGCAGCTTACATAGCTTTGCATTTCAGGAGGGGTGGCCTCCTAATGAAATGGAAAGAGAAACAACAGAATCACATTAACCCAGGTTCAGATTCTGGCCCTGTTAGCTCTTTGTGTAAAGTAAGGCTTCAATGTTTTCATCTATAAGATAGGGGCTCTGCTGCCTGCCTCAGTGAATTATTGTGAAAATTACTTGTGTTAATGGTGTATAAAGTACTGGGCACCTAGTAGAGGCTCACAGAATTTTAGTTCCTTTCTCTACTCTGCATAGGTAGAAAGCTTAGGTGAACTTGACTGCCAGCTAGGTCAACTCAGTGCAATTCATTCATGAAAAAAGTAGTGAAATTTTATCGTTACCAGATACTGTCCTATACATTGGATATGGCATAAAGACAAAAAGCTTACTATCAACAAATTGAAAAATCTAGTTGAAACAGATACTGACAGATACAAAGCAGGGTAACACTTGCAGAAACTGAGGGAATTTTCCAGGCACAGCTGGAGCACAGAAATGTCTCCTCTGACTAGGCTCATTGACAGCAGCTGCCAGAGGGAGCAATGCCACATTCTCAGGGGCCTGGAGCAGTGAATACAAGTTATCTGGTGGGTATAGGGGATGTGGAATGCTTTAAAGTCAGTCATCTCAGCTACACAACTTGGTGTCCTGTGGGAGGTAGGGAGAGGAAAGGGGAAGGTTGTGGATAAAGGAAGGCAGAGTCCAGGTGAGCTGAGAGCTCTTTGGAAACTTCCTTGCCTTGATGTGGACCTTTTAAATTAGCAGTCCATAAATCAGAAACATAGGCCAAGGTGAAATTCATGGTTCCTTGAGACCATCTGTTGTTAAAGATGACAGCTCATAAGTCATGTATGAACTCATCTGCCCTGGTCCATGTTGTCAGCCTGCCCTCTTCTGCCCTTGGGGGTCTTAGCACTTTTCCTATTACCACTGCCACTGTCTCTCACTCTGAGTGAAGGGTGCTGAATTTACAAAATCCACTTTCTTTTCTTATAAGCTATTGGGCCCAGCTAGGAGATCATGATGATGGGAAAAGACCCTGGTGCTGGGAAAGATTGAAGGCAGGAGGAGAAGGGGACAACAGAGGATGAGATGGTTGGATGGCATCACTGTCACAATGAACATGAGTTTGAGTAAGCTCCAGGAGATCGTGAAGGACAAGGAAGCCTGATGTGCTGCCATCCATGGGGTCACAGAGAATTGAACTCGACTGAGCAACTGAACAACAGGGAGATCATGTTCTACAATGCTTTGTCTGTTAGAGGAAGTAACAACAAAAGTATTAGTTGTCTAGAGCAGCTTAAAAAGAGTGGCATTATTTTACTTAGAAAATTGAAAATGATTTTTTAAAGTGCTCATATTTAGCTTGGTAAGGGTATAAAGTGAATGTGAAAGTCACTCAGTTGTATCTGACTCTTTGCGACCCCATGAACTCTACAGTCCATGGAATTCTCTAGGCCAGAATACTGGAGTGGGTAGCCTTTTCCTTCTCCAGTGGATCTTCCCAACCCAGGGATCGAACCCAGGCCTCTTACATTGCAGGCAGATTCTTTACCAGGTGAACCACAAAGGAAGGGTATAAAGACAAGCATTATAGAAATTGATAAAAATCTTACCAAAGGGTAACATGGCAGCATTTATCAGACTTTAAAATGTGTGTTATCTCTAATGTAGCAATTCTGCTTCTAGGCATTCATCCTAAAGAAAAAACGGGAGATGCAGTATGGTATAGTGATTAAAGGCTCCACTCAGTGGTCATATAAGCATGATATGAATGCTGACTCCACTAGCAATTTGCTGTGTGGCCTTAAAAAGGGTCCTTAGCGTCTCTAACCTCACTTTCCTCATCCGTAAATTGGGGATGATGACAATTCTACCTCCTCGAGTGATGTAAATTAAGTGGGAGAATCCACATAAAGTGGCTGTCCCTAGTGCTCATACTAAGTGATCAGTAAACACTGAATATTATATTAAATATTGAAGTTTGATATATAAAAATATTGTATATAATAGTGAAAAACTGGGAATAGTCTAATAAGGAATGCCTTTCACTACAGTTCATCACAAGGTAGAAAATTTTGATGCTACTAGAAATTATATTTTTAAGATTATTTAAAGAAAAATGTTAATTATAAGTTAAGGATATAAAACTAAATATGAGATGGGCCTAATAATTTTTTATGTTATTAGCATTGAATAATATTTAATGTATTTTGAATAGTGCCTGGCATATTATAAGTGTGCAACAGATATTTATACACATCAACACAGTTGCATTATGGATATATTTTGTTATATTTTTTGTATGTATGTGTTTTCTAGTCAGGAAAAAAATAGATTACACAATAAAGAATACTTACTAGTGCTATGGGGTAGAATTATGAGAAGTTTTAATTTTCTATTTTTTGTTCCCTATGATGTTTGTGTTTTTCAGTGGACATATATTGAAATAAATTTTAAAATAATCTATTTTTTCAGGGTAGGGTGGAGGGAAACAGTCACAGTTGAAAACTGTTAGAAGTAGTATTCCGTTTATGGGACATATTCAGAACAAGCAAAGTGGATTAGTAGGTGCCAGAGACTGGGGGGAGTGGGGAATTAGAGGACTCCTAATAGGAATAGGAGTTGTTTGGAAGGTGATGAAAATGTTTTGAAATTATAATAATGACAGGCAAATCAAAACTACAATGATATCTTCACCTCACTCTTTTCAGAATGGCTGTCATCAAAATATTTATCATCAAAAATAATAAGTGTTGACAAAAATGTAGTGAAAAGGGAAACTGTTGTACACTGTTGATAAAGGATGTAAATTGGAAAAGACAGTAATGAAAACAGTATGAGATTTCCTCAGAAAGTTAAAAATAGAACTACCATATGATCTAGCAATTCCACCCTAGGTTATGTATATGAAGAAAACAAAAATAATAATTTGAAAAGATACATGCACCCCAGTGTTCATAGCAGCATTATTTACAGAAGCCAAGCTACAAAACCTTCCTAAGTGTCCATCAATAGGTGAGTGGATAAAGAAAATGTGATTGATATATATGTGTATATAAATATATATAATGAAATATTACTCAGCGATAAAAAGAATGAAATTCTGGCATTTGCAGCAACATGGACGGTCTTAGAGGGTATTACGCATAGTGAAATAAGCCAGACAGAGAAAAAGAAATACTGTATGTTATCACTTACATGTGGATTCTATAAAGTAAACGAATGAATTTAACAGAAACATTCACAGATACAGAGAACAAACTAGTGGTGGCCAGTAGGGAGAGGGAAGGGATGAGGACCAAGACAGGAGTAGGAAATTTAGTCAGTAAAATCTACTATGTGTAAAATGAATAAGCTGCAAGGATAGATTGTGTGGCACAGGGAAATATAGCCATTTTATAGTAACTTTAAATGGAGTATAGTCTATAAAAAAATATCGAATCACTATGTTGTACCCCTGAAACTAATATAATATTGTAAATCAATTATACATTAATTAAATTAGAAAGTGTATCAGAATTAGATGGCAGCAGTGGGATGGAGGAATCTGATTGGCTGCCGTCTATGGGGTCACACAGAGTCGGACACAACTGAAGTGACTTAGCAGCAGCGGCAGCAACGGCTATACAACTCTGTGACTATACTAAAAATAAGAATTTTTTTTCAACCTCAAAAATTAATTCTAATAAATAAAGCTTCAAGAATAGTTAAGAAATTGTTGGAAAAAAAGGAAAAATGAGGAACTCTGTATATTGCTATGCTGCTGCCGCCACTGCTAAGTCACTTCAGTTGTGTTCAACTCTGTGCAACCCCATAGATGGAAGCCCATCAGGCTTCTCTGTCCCTGGGATTCTCCAGGCAAGAACACTGGAGTGGATTGCCATTTCCTTCTCCAATGCAGGAAAAGTAAAAAGTCGCTCAGTCCTGCCTGACTCATAGCAACCCCATGGACCGCAGCCCACCAGGCTCCTCTGTCCATGCCTGGATTTTCCAGGCAAGAGTACTAGAGTGATATTGCTTGTTTCTGTTTTTTGAGCCAGTACTACAGTTTTGATGTCTATTTCTATAAATATTTAAATATATAAACATTGCGGTATGGCTCAAAAAATAGACACAGTAAAGAGAGTATAAAAGCTTAGAAACTAATTCTAGTGCACAGTATGTACAAATTTCATTGATGATAAATACAGCATTTAACATGATTGGAGAAGGGATTCTTTGTTCAATTTGTGATGCTAATAAGATTGAGTTTTTAGAAAATAATGATTAGATTTTAACCTCACATACCAACCTGAACTCTTAAGTTAAATAAAAATGTGAAGAAAAAGGGAATTTAAAAAATCAATTGCAGTAATATATTCAGAAAAATATTTACAACACAGAGACTTAATACCTTTAATATATAAAGATCTCTTACAAACTCATAAGAACAGTAATGACTTTCTCAAAGAATAAGTTGAGCAAAATATAAAAGAATTAGACAAACAGGCAGTTTGTAAAAGAAACAAAGATAAGTGAATAGGAAAAATATTTAGCTTTAATCATAATTAAGGAAATGTAAATTAAACATGATTTTCCACTTACTGGGCTTCCCTGGTTGGCTCAGCCGGTAAAGAATCCGCCTGCAGTGCAGGAGACCTAGGTTCAGTCCCTGGGTTGAGAAGATCCCCTGGAGAAGGGAATGGCTACCCACTCCAGTATTCTGGCCTGGAGAATTCCATGGACTATATAGTCCATGGGGTCACAAAGAGTCGGACATGACTGAGCGACTTTAACTTTGACTTCCACTTACTAAATTAACTAAAACTAAAGTATTGGTAAAGAATTTAGGAAACAAACATTAAGATCTTCTTCCAATAGGGGCATAAATTATACAGCCTTCCAGGAGGGCAATTCGAAATACACATNAAAATTAATTCTAATAAATAAAGCTTCAAGAATAGTTAAGAAATTGTTGGAAAAAAAGGAAAAATGAGGAACTCTGTATATTGCTATGCTGCTGCCGCCACTGCTAAGTCACTTCAGTTGTGTTCAACTCTGTGCAACCCCATAGATGGAAGCCCATCAGGCTTCTCTGTCCCTGGGATTCTCCAGGCAAGAACACTGGAGTGGATTGCCATTTCCTTCTCCAATGCAGGAAAAGTAAAAAGTCGCTCAGTCCTGCCTGACTCATAGCAACCCCATGGACCGCAGCCCACCAGGCTCCTCTGTCCATGCCTGGATTTTCCAGGCAAGAGTACTAGAGTGATATTGCTTGTTTCTGTTTTTTGAGCCAGTACTACAGTTTTGATGTCTATTTCTATAAATATTTAAATATATAAACATTGCGGTATGGCTCAAAAAATAGACACAGTAAAGAGAGTATAAAAGCTTAGAAACTAATTCTAGTGCACAGTATGTACAAATTTCATTGATGATAAATACAGCATTTAACATGATTGGAGAAGGGATTCTTTGTTCAATTTGTGATGCTAATAAGATTGAGTTTTTAGAAAATAATGATTAGATTTTAACCTCACATACCAACCTGAACTCTTAAGTTAAATAAAAATGTGAAGAAAAAAGGAATTTAAAAAATCAATTGCAGTAATATATTCAGAAAAATATTTACAACACAGAGACTTAATACCTTTAATATATAAAGATCTCTTACAAACTCATAAGAACAGTAATGACTTTCTCAAAGAATAAGTTGAGCAAAATATAAAAGAATTAGACAAACAGGCAGTTTGTAAAAGAAACAAAGATAAGTGAATAGGAAAAATATTTAGCTTTAATCATAATTAAGGAAATGTAAATTAAACATGATTTTCCACTTACTGGGCTTCCCTGGTTGGCTCAGCCGGTAAAGAATCCGCCTGCAGTGCAGGAGACCTAGGTTCAGTCCCTGGGTTGAGAAGATCCCCTGGAGAAGGGAATGGCTACCCACTCCAGTATTCTGGCCTGGAGAATTCCATGGACTATATAGTCCATGGGGTCACAAAGAGTCGGACATGACTGAGCGACTTTAACTTTGACTTCCACTTACTAAATTAACTAAAACTAAAGTATTGGTAAAGAATTTAGGAAACAAACATTAAGATCTTCTTCCAATAGGGGCATAAATTATACAGCCTTCCAGGAGGGCAATTCGAAATACACATCAAGAACTTTACAGAATTTTTCTCACTGTTCCTAGTGTACTTCTAGAAATTTCTCCTAAATAAAAATAAGACATGTACATAGATTTATATGTGTGTATACATAGACGTGTTACTTAACGCAAAGTGGAAACAAAATGAGGGAATGGTTTAAATTGTGATAATCTTTAGGATGAAGTATTATGCAAAAGTTTAAAATTATGTTGTAGAGTAATACTGAATGAAATTGTAATAAATTGATAATTTAAGTGAAATAAAATTTCGATATAAAAGATATCCAAAATTTGTGTTAAGTAAATTATACAGATGCATTATTGCAAAAAGCTGAGAGATTGGTTGTATGGTAGAATATTAAAAGTAGTCATTGTTGGTCAGTAGGATAATGAATGATGTGGGGATTTTTTTGCTTCTTTATATTCTGTATTTTTACATTTTTCTGTAACGATCATCTTGTATAGTGAAAAACCAAATCTTTTTTTAAAAATGTATAGAACTCATGGTGTATGTGTCTATAAGAACTAGCATTTCTAGTAGTCTTTCATTTTAAACCTGTTATCTTCTGTTTCATAGCCCTCTTCCATAGTTTTCTTATAGTTTATTTATTCACTTACTCATTTTTATGTGGAATGTTGGAAAAGAATAATTATACAAGGTCATTTGTTCTGTCAGTGCTTTCCAGTTAAGCCATATCTTTGTGCAGTATCTTTAAGATCACTTAAAAATAATTGCTGTCTTTTTTTAAAAATCACTGCCTTATATTCTACTAAGAAAACACCCTGAAATTCCTGTTCAACGATTTCTTTAGTTAGTAGGCATTTTATATCTTAGGGAAAAGAATTTAGTGAATTTTTCTCTTAAATAGTCTCAGAAAAGAGTTTTTAGGAATTGAATTAGTTTTGTTGAAAACCTTTTAAATATATGCTATTTTTGCCTCAAAATTACAATGAATTTTTAATTTTTACATGTAGAAAATATATAGTAGAAATAATCTAAATGTTTTTTACATTATATAAATTCATTTTAGACAAGTTTACTGTTCTTTTCAATGCGTAGTAAGAAGCTGTACCATAATTAAAATGCTGCTGTATTATAGCCTGAATTTCCTGCAGGTTAATTCTTCAAAAATACAATTCTTTAAAAAAAAAACCTTAAGATTAGTTTTTGTTTTGCAGGTAGAAGTTTATCTGGTAGGTTTATTTTGCCCACCTTTTAAATCAGATAATCTCATTTTCCATTTCTCAGAGACTCACTAGCAATAGCCTCTGAAATAAATTTATGTGGCTGTGAATTAACTCATTATAATTTAAAAATAAAACTTGACCATCTTAGGTGGGAGTAATCATATCCTTCTTTACCAGTCACTTTGTTTATTAAATTGTTCATTCATTCATTAAACATTTATATATAGGGTATAGGGTGACGGGAACATTAATTAGAAATGAATAAGTATCTTAAAAAACTTGTATAGTTTAGTGGGGATGAAAAGGTGTACAGGGATTTCTATAATATATATGATGGAACACACAAGAACTATGGAGGCTGAGAAGAGGGGAGACTTCTAGTTTTCTCTGTGAAAAGTAGAGAGGGATCTTGCTTAAGGAGAAGGCATTTGCCTGAGCTCCCTGAAAAGCAGACAAAAGAGCTTTTTGACATTGTGTGTTCTATATGGTTCACTGTTGATAAGTACATGTCATTTTTCCTTAGCTGATCTGAAAATCCTCTCTGACAAATGTAGTAGGCCCTCAATACACCATTTTCTGATCAAAACTCATTTGTTTGCTAACCTGTGTGAGACACTGCCAAATAATTTATTTTTTCATAAATGCTCTTATCTCCATTTGAAATTCTTTAGTTTGCAGATTTAAACAATTCACTGCTGAATTTTGTCTTACCTATTTAAAAAAGTCACTTATCATTGGTGATAAGTTTGAGACAAATAGTGAAAGTCATGAGCACTTGAAAATTCCTGTTATTCATGCATCATATTTTTGTACTAAGCCCTTAGAATTAAGTAGTGAACGAAATGGACATGGTTTCTGCCCTAATGACACTTAATATTGCTGAAGAAATAATTACACTGAGTCTATTGTTGAACAAATAGTTAGATACAGTACAAATTCATTAAATGCAAAAAAAAGTTTCCATCAAAGTGACCTCTGAATTTATATTTTCCCTTCAGTATAAGCATTAAATTAAAAGTGAATACCCAGTGTCTTTCCTTATTTTAGAATCTGGATGTTCTGTGTGTATGCCAATCAGAAAGGTCCTTAAATTCTGTAGTATTAAAAAAATTATTTTCTAAAAGAAATGGAACATAAGTATTTATTAAGCAACAACACTCTGTTGGATGTTATGTACAAAATATTGGTAAGAATGACATTATCAAAACAAGAAATGAATGAAATTCGAAGCATTCACAGAGAAAGGAAAACCTTTAGCAATTCTTCATTTCACTTCCCTTTTTCCTTCCTACAAGATTCTTCTTGATGAACTATCTTCTACTAAACACTGGGCATCCATGCATGTTTCAGACCACAGTGGATTTCACTACCGCCAATTTTTATTAAAGTCTTTGATTAGCCAAACTGTGACTGACGGTTCTTTGGAGCAAAGTCCTTTGAGAAGTGAGTCAACTGGAGTTCTTCCAAAAGATGAAGAAACAGTGGCTTCAGCAGAGGAATCAAGGATAAATCTTCCCCATCTTCTAGAAGAAGAAGTTGAATTCAGCACTGATCTTATTGATGCCTACCCAGGACATGAAACCCTTTGGTGTCATAGGTAAGAGAAGGAAGATGTATTTCCTGCATGACACTCTGTGTATCCTTATGAGAGCTACAGAAGGTCTTACATCTGACTTGAGCCTCCTTGGGTAAACATGGTAATTTGACTGTGGAACTTTGCCTGAGTGATTCAGAGGAGTTTGTGTTACTATAGCCTCCTCCTCACAGTCTTCATGAGTGTGAGGTTCTTCGCACAGATCTTTGCCAATGGCTCATGATGGTGGTGTTCATCCTTGATTGTGCAACAGAATAATAACGTGTTACTTCCAAACTAAAAAACGTTTCTGGACTCCCTCTTTGGAGATCCTAATACTTAGCATTTCTGTGATAGAGTGCTGCCATCTGTCTTTTAAAAAAATAAAGAAAAAACCCTAACAGGTAAATTTGATGTATAGTCGGGGTTGAAACCAATGATTAGACCCTGCGAATAGTTAAGCTTTGGCTTCCCAAATGGCTCAGTGGTAATGAATCTGCCTGCCAATGCAGGAGACCTGGGTTTGATCCCTGGGTCTGGATGATCCCCCTGGAGAAGGAAATGGCAAACCCACTCCAGTATTCTTGCCTGGAAAATTCCATAACAGAGGAGCCTGGCGGGCTACAGTCCATGGGGTCGCAGAGAGTCATACACGTCTAAGCACACACAGATAGTTAAGCTTTACTGTTCTTCCCAACCATGATGGCCTGCAGATTAATTTACTTTGAGTATAAGCTCTTGACATTTTTTTATTTTTTAAGGTAAACTAAAGTATATTTTATCAATATTTGTTTAATTTTACTATTCAGGATTATTATGAAGGTGTGAACGAGGGTTAGCAACCTCATAACTTGAGTTTTAAGTACCTTTGACAGTACTTCTCATGTTGAAATGAAATCCAAGTATGAAAATCCCCTGATTGGTTTATTTTGGATTATCATTTAGTTGGAGGCATCTCTGGCATTAAATATACAGATTTTACTTCAAGTTACAAGATTATGCTTATAGACAAATGACTTGCCTGTGTTAGGCAAGAGGTAGGCATTTTAAATAATTGAGTATTTTTTTTAAGTTAATTGAATTTTGTTCCCTTTCTCCAGACTAAATATATTTGGAATATATATTAGAAGATGAAAGACAATCTCCCCTCTTTGGCACCTTCATAAACACAAAATTGTCTTCTTCTCTTAAAAACAAGACAGTCTTATTCCACATTTTTAGAAGAGGAAATAGATCTTGACTTGCATGTTTTGGTGTTAGCTTTTTGTTGCTATTTCATATTTAGACACATTAATAGCTAGGCTCAGAGAATATTAAAAATTATATTTGTTTTTGGAAGCTAACATTGTTAGAACAGAAACTTTCTTTGTTCATAAGATTAATGGGAGTTTGGAATGGGAAGAAGAGACAGTTGGGAAGACCTATATATCATACAGACCAGTTTTCTACTGATTCAGTGCCCTTAAGCTGCTTCTCTGTCCTTTAAGATTTATCTATAAAATGAGTATGTTATATGCTCTTTTGTCTGTTCCAGAATAAGCTAGGAAAATGAATAGAATTCTCTTTTAAAGGCTTAGAATTGTTAATATAAATAATGAGATATAACAACCTAAAATCTATGTAGTTTACCTTATTTTGTACAAAGATGTGGACCCCATTTTGTCACGATTTTGGGAAATTAGGCATATGGATCTTCATTTTTAACAAATAACTACAGATGATTCTAAGAGCAGGAAAACTCTCCTTAGAGGAAGAACAGGAACTGTGTGTTTTAACATATTTCTCCGAGCCCAGCACATTCTAGCACATGTGGATGTTTAGTGAGACTATAATGCTGTATTGGGGGGAAATTCAGAGGGTTTCTAAGATAGTAAGTCCAGTTGCAGCAGTTCTGTTCTTATTAAGGAAAGTATTGGATAGAGGCCATAGACTAATCCCCTAGAGGAGCTATTTAATCCTCTTGTTGCTGAAAATCATTGTCTTTTAGGCTGTCAATGAGGTTCATTTTTGGCTTTGTTTTATATATTAATTTATAGCAGAGATTGGGCAAAAACCCATTTCTGGTTTCATATTATAGTTACAGAGAGTAACAGCACCAAGTGATTGTCATCATCTCAGTCAGTGTTTTTTGAAAAACCTTTGGCGTAGTATTTCAACAAACCAGTAGTCTGGACTTGTGAAGCTCTGTCCAAATACCAGAGACTACACCTTGACTATTCTCCTTCCCCCAGATAGCTCTGGGTTACTGAAGTCAGTGAGACTGAATACTGTGTGTTTTGAAATTGTCAACCTACTTTTCTGCTTTTTTCTGAAAAGCTTGACTGTGATGTGGTTTTTCTTTTTCTGTTCTCTTCCTCCTCCTCCTCTTTCACAGGCGGCATGTTTTCTACCTTCAGCATCACTTAAATGGTAGGTTTCCTCACAGCGTGATCCAGTTGTCACCTGCCGACAGTCCTGGGGGAGCTTTGAGTGACTTGCACGGTATCCCAGCAGGCCCCCACACATCTCAGGCGATGGAGGTGGATGGACTCAGTGACTGTAGCAAGCAAGGCTATTCCCAGGAAATCAAACGCCTGAAGCGGACCCCAGCTCCAGACTCCCTGGGCCTTGAAATGGAGCACAGGTTCATCGATCAAGTATTGTCCACCTGTCGGAACGTGGAGCAGGCCAGGTTTGCCAATGCATACAGAAAATGGCTGGTTACACTGAGTCAGTGAAGGAGGTGAATTAGTCCTGCAAAGTTCCCCTTTTTAGTGCAATATCGCTTTTCTTATTTACATAGTTGCATGAACTGTTTGCTCCTATTGGCTATGTGTTCTTCATCTTTAGGCTAAAAGTCCCTAGTAAATCTTTCATCTTATTTATTTTGTTAAGAACTGGCATTCCTTTGGCGATAAAATAATCGTGTAGTTCCTTCTTGCTAAACAGTGAGTCTTAACTTTTTTCTTTTTAACTTCTCATCCTATATATTCCTATTTTTGAGACTTTTCTCATTTGATTCTCCATATTGGTTGACACACATCTCAGCCCACCTCAGTGCAGTTGCTGTATAGGCTTTTTTTTTTTTTTTTTTGATAATCAAAAAGTTATGTTGTAGTTTAGCTTAAGAACAATACAAATTCAGAATTACTCAATCTAATTGTGGTTTTGAGAATCAGGATGGCCAGATGGATGAATCTGTTAAAATACACACCATTTCTCTTTCACTTGCATGTTATACTCAAGTCATAGGCCAACATAATCAAAGTCAGAAGTATTGGAATTTATATGAACAACGTAGTTCTAATATAATCCATTTTTAAACTAATTATTTTAAAAAACTAATTTTATGAGTATGCAGTTGTAGTAGAAACTTATTTTTACTACTAGCTTTGATAAGTTTTTTTACCTCAATCAATTAAAATCAATTTTAAAAAACCTAGAATGCCATTTTTTAGTTATTACTACTTATTTTCCTCCAAATTCACCATGCAGTATGGCAGGCTTATGCATAGAAATGTATCCATTAAAAACCTTCCTTTGTAAAGTTTTTAAGTTACTGAGGATACACTGGATAAACTACAGAATTTTTATGAAGGGGTTATTAAGTTTACTGGCAAAAGCCAGGGAGAAAGAATAGTTTTGAAGGTTAGTTCTTCAGTCTTTATTTTAAAAAATAAAATAATTTAGAAACTTTGATACTGAATTTATCAGGGATGAGGTACCAAAGTATCCATCTTACCTTTTCAATAATAAGGGCTGCATTTTTCAAATAGGTGAGACAGATGGGGTGAAAGTACCAGGTAGTATCTGATTTCTTGATATGAAACAGTGCTTTGCATTTCTTCTTTCCACACACCTTTCTCTTTTTCCCCATCCATGGTTATTTTTTTGGTCATCTTCACTTTTGTATATTTTTCCTTGTCTATTATATTTCATGAATGTATACTAAAGATATTCTCCTATCTGTTTCCAGTTAATTCCATACCCCGTTAAATATACATGAAATATGAATATAAATTGCCCCCCTAAAAGCTACCCTAATGATGCTGTTATCCTGTGTGTATAAAATGTAGTAGGGGCTGAAACAGTGTGACCACTATGCTTTGCCTGTTTTCCTCTTTTTGTGCTAGAGTACCTGTAGGGTAAGAAGACATGTAGGGAAAAGCAGACCTTTCCTATCTCACTGTCATGGAGACTCTAGACTTGAGTGAGGAACATTGCCTTAAGGGAAAAGAATAGGTCCTTTACTTGTGTATCACGATTTTGTTGAGTGGCAAACTATCAAGTGAGACTTAAGAATACCAAAAAGCTTGTCTAGGCTGGTACTTGTAGACAGAAGCTGCTCTTCTCTCCTAGGGCAAAAATTATCCTTTTATAACTTTTTGTAGTATTTAGGTGAGAAAATGATTAGCATTATGAGCATAATTTTATAACCTTTTATGTACAAAGCATATTTTGAATCAAATACCTCAAGGTCTACCTAGACCTCTGGATAAAACTATTACTTTATGATTTTTAGCAGCTGCAGGGCTTGAGGGGTAAACTACACACAGATGACATGGAGATCCAGTCGGTTCCACTAATGTATGTGGCCTCACTGTTACTTTTCTTCCAAGGATCATTTTAAGTATCCCGACTAATAGGGCTTCTTATGCTTTGATGTGTGAATGTGAGAGTGTCAAGACATGAGTATAGACAATCTCCCGTGAAACATCAGCTAAATTTTATAATGTTCCACACTTTTTTATATCTTCCACAAAGTTTCTTGCCCTTCTTTGATGTTAACTGTCTTGTTGTGTTTTAAGTCTCTTAACTCACCCCTGCACAAAGCCATGCAGTCCTTTAATATACCTTGGTCTCCTATCTTCCTAATAGAAAGAATTTTAAGTACCAAGTAAAAATACAAATATCCAAAGGATACAGTTTGTATCTGACTCTTGTGTGCTACTTTATTTCTAAAATTTGTAGTTTTCAAGTGTTCATTCACAGAAAAACATTATATTGCCCTCTATACTTGTGTGCTTTGCTTTGAGTGGTTGACATCCAACTCACTAGCTGTCGTATGATAATATCTCTTGGACTGAATGAGCTCATGCAGTGGAAAGGATGTGTCTATTTTTAGAGACTCATTAGTCTTCACTTACTTTTCGATAAATATGTCACTGTTAAAAGATGATTTAGATTAACACACATTTCATCCAACTTTCACTGGAAGAATTGTAGACCATCCTGGGTCAAGAATACTACTGACAAGTTAAAAAAAAAGCAATAAGATCTGTAAATATCTTACAGATACAATATCTGTACAATCACTCTTCCCCAATCTTTTACTTTTTTAAGTGTACCTATTTTGGTAATATGTTCCCAGATTCTGTCTGCCTTGCATATTGTAAGGACTTATTAAATATTTATTAAATTTATGAATGATTAACTGAAGATGGGAAAATTAATCATGAAGGATGCATAGCGTGAGTTATGATTGAGAAATTGATGGAGTAGAGCACTGAATTGTCAATGAATGATGTATTCTGCCTTCATGATACTTAGGAGCAGCTATTGCATATAGAATAAGTTAATTTAGATTTTTTTCTTCATTAAACTACTTTGTTTATGCTTGTTAAATCCCAGCCAAGAAATGCAGCTGTATAATATCAATTAACTGTGCTTTAATATATATTAAAAATTCATAGAAGAATGAAGACCATTTTCATTAAGAACACTACTTTCTATTCATTTATGATGTTGGAGGACAGATCTTGCCCATAGAGCCAGAGCCACTTTTGGAGTATCTGAGGAAACTGATTTCAAAGATTTGTTGATCTGTTTCTGTGCATAAGTAGTCATTTTATGCTTCTCCTTTTCCCCTCCACAATTTGAACTTTTTTGATATTTCTTAAACCTGTGAGTCATTTTTTTTAAACTTCAGGATTTGATACCTTTTAGTGTCCCCTTTTTCTTTTCTATGTTTTAGCATTTTATCTCTGGGCCCAGACTTTGAGTCATATTTCTTATTCCAGTGGTACAATTCTAATTTAAATTTCAAGGCTTCATTATTTATCAGATTAAATATACAAGATGTCACACAAAGCCACTTAAGTCTCCAGATAAGGACTTAGTAACACAAGACATGCCAATAGAAGTTCTTAGATTTTTATGTGGCTTTTTTATAGGAACACATATATATGGTGATACACTATCATTTAGATATGTTCAGGTCATGTGAATTTATGCTTGTCTAGATATATACATGTATGCGTGTGCAAAACTTAATATTTTTGAGAACAAATTGTCAGCGTAGTATTTTTCTCTTAATAGCACAAGATGATATTGGACATGAGGGCTAAATATAAATTAGGAATGCTACCACTTGCTATGCAACAGTCTAATTTCTAATTTCTTAGTTCTCCTGTATTACAGAAGATGCTAAAGGTTTAGTTTATCAAAGGAAGTTAGAAAACACTTTTTTTTTTGCAAAAAGCTTTTGTAAGCTTAATTATTTTCTTACTAGAAAATTACATTTTAAAACTTTAAAATATTTAAAGTATGCTAGAAAATTTGAACAGCATTGTAACAACGGAACTGTCTGTCTTCTAAATGAATTTCTGAAATAAAGCTATACAGACCCTAGCACTTTACATGCTGCCGCCCTCCTGTGCTTGGGTATACTCTGTGATGTGCTCCTGTTCATTAGAGAAGTATGTGAAAGCAGAGGAAAGCTTAGGTAAGCTCAGTGTTGTGAAGGCAGTGAGCAGGAAAAGTCAACCCTGAGAATTCCATTTACCATCACAGTGTCTTTTAAAAAATAACTGTGCATACTGTGTTTATTTGAGTGCCTTTCTTACTTTTTGCTGAAGCAAGATTATGTTTAAGTTAATTAACCTTTAGGTAAAAAAGGGTGAAAATGTTATTAAACAGTTGATTGATTAGTTATTTTATTTATTCTAACTGCTAGGCATGGTCTAGTGGAATATATTATCCTTAAGTGAGTTACTGATATGAGCAAGAAGGATGCTTTGGTTTGCATTTTCAAGCACCCTACCAAGAAGAGTTACTTCTTTCTCAGTAACAGCTAACTTTTTTAGGGTTGGAGGCATCACGTTTGGAGGACGGCATATTTATAACTAAAGATCAGCCTGAAACCTGTGCAGCCCATGTTTAAAGGGAAACAGTGGCTCTCTGTCCTAACAGAAATGCCATATGGTTGTCCTAAGTGAAACCTTTGCCTCATTGTAAGGACTTTTAAGAACTCCTTCCCAAATTCAGGCTTATGGATGATAGTTGAGAGGGGGAAAAAAGTGGAAGTTAAATCTTTTCAAATATTGGAGGAGCAGAAGTAAATAATGAGATGAGATTTAAAATGTGGCTTTTTATGTATTTGGGTATGAAGAGGGGAAGGATCAGAATTCCATATTTCCAGATAGCAAATAACTGTTAATTATATTTAAGATTCCAAAGTGCTTTTCAGAGAACTGTTGAATATATATTCCTAAAGGACAGCAAAAGGTCATGTTTATGGTGGAAACAGAAAACTGTTGTGTCAGTTGTGGATCTGGGGGTTAGGGACCTTAGGCTCCCAACTTTGACTTCTGTGTTCTCACAAGACCATGTTAACACTATAAAACCAAACTGTTTACTTAAAAAAAAAGAAAAAAATAGCAGTAGCTTACTCTGTTGATGAAATCTTGTACTTCCAAGCATATTAGCTATATATAGTTTGTGCTTTCTACACAATAATATGGCCCACAAAGCTTAACCCTGGCACTTCTTTTATCTGTTATCATTCCTCAGGGTGTAGAAAATTTAGTAAATTTAGGACAAAACTTTATATTCAGTGGCAAAAAAGTGAAAATATGCTAATATATTACTAGCTCTTAAAAGTTTTAGTATAGATAGTATTTTTTATAAGCTACTACCAGTGCAGTAGCTCATAACACTCAGTGACTGCCTCCTTGTTCATCTCACTGCTTCAGTCCCTATGGCTCTGTTATGAATGTTCTCTTACACATGTCTTCTACAGAAATGACTTTTGTATTGTATTATTTTCCATGTTTAGCACAGAGGTAGGGGTGTTTTAGTTGACATAAGTCTCAATTTTTTGAAAAAATGATTTCTGTTCGTTTTCAAACTGATAACTCTTTTGCTTCTTAAAACTTCAGTTTCCTTGAGAGTGTTTTGTGTGGAGGCCTTGTATACATGTTCAGTACATTGCATAATGCCTTGCATCTTGTAGGAACTCAACACGTCAGAATTGTTAAAGGCTAGAAAGTTAAAACTAGCTTGTTTATCTTATCACTGTCCATATTCTTAGCTTCAGGAGAAACACAGTATTGTGTTCAGGATACATAATCAGGCTCAAACATACACAGCAATGATATACAGCTGTATAACATTGTAAGTGAAATTTAGATACTTTTAAGGCATACATATGTGTGTGTGTTCACATATATATATGTATATATGTTTAAATGGGATTTGGAATTTCAACTTATATAGTGATTTGACAAAGAATTTTATCCAAAGGACTTTTATTTTCATACTTGCTTGAAGTGCTCCTATTTAAAAATAGTTTTCTTTATTACACCAGCCCCCGTCGAGCAAAATTGGAAACCTAACCCAAGTGCCCATTTGCTTGAATTAACCAGATATTGGTGTAAACTGCTCATAGTAAGTCTTCGGTTGCTTATGAACCATGACATTTTGACTCTTCTTCCATACCTATAAGGAATCAGCCTTAATTTTATGTATGGCAGTCACTTTCCTCAAAGTACTATGCAGCATACTTCACAAATGTTTATCTTTATAAAGTGATCAATAATAAATTTGAGATTTTTCAATGTCATAGGGATGAAGAGTTTCACACGTTCATATATTGATTCATACAGCAGTCTGTTAGAAATGCGAATACTTTATCCTCTCTCAGAAATGTCATCTTGCATTTGGACCAGATTTTTTTCTTATTAGTTAAAGAACGAGTATAGGCTGAATGTAGGTGCTCAGTAAACACTTGGTGTATTATTGATCTAACATCAGTGTAACAGCTTTCAGAAAGGAGACTATTGTCATCTTTTCATTGAAGAGTATATTTTTATAGTAATATATGTTTGAAACTGGAAATTTTTCTCATTTGACATGAATTAGGCTTATTTAGGTTGGAGTTAGTAACATGTAATAAAAATTTTTTAATTGTTTATGTAGAAATGGTCTGAAGATAGATGTGAAAAGTTTAAGTAGTATCTCTGTGCAAGGCACATTCATGAATGTGATTAAATGTCTTAATAGGCTGCTGAACTCTAGAGAGAATTTAGTCTTCTGCAATCAGATTCTGTGTTGGTCTGTCAAGTATTTTCTAGTATCTCTCTCTCTGTGCGTGCGTGCTCAGTTGTGTCTGACTCTTTGCAACCCCATGGGACTGTAGCCCACCAGACTTTCTGTTCATGGGATTTCCCAGGCAAGAATACTGGAGTGGGTTGCCATTTCCTACTCCAGGGGGTCTTCCTGACCCAGGGATCAAACCCACGTTTCTTTGTCTCCGGTATTGGCACGCACCACCTGGGAATCTCTGTTTTCTGGTATAAGTTCTGTTTATTTCTCCCTAAGTCCTGATTACTTTCCACTAATCAAGTAGTTAACTTAAAAGCAGTCATAGCAAAATGAGGAAGAAACTTGTATGAATAATCTAGTAGTTTGAGTCCTTTAATTTGTGACTTTCAGAGCATTTTTGACAGAGTTTACCTAGTTCAAACAGATTTAAACAATTTAAAAACAAGCATTCCAGCCTGAGCTGTGACAAGCAGAATACGCAGCACAGGCGTAGCTAGACAGTGCCTCCTGATGAGATTGCTGACGCCTGACTAACACTGGCTTCTGACCGAGGTGGCCACTGTCGGTGTTGTGTATTGGTATTTGTTGTTCCTAGGAGAATAATCGGAGAAGGCAATGGCACCCCACTCCAGTACTTTTGCCTGGAAACTCCCATGGATGGAGGAGCCTAGTAGGCTGCAGTCCATGGGGTCGCTAAGAGTCGGACACGACTGAGCGGCTTCACTTTCACTTTTCACTTTCCTGCACTGGAGAAGGAAATGGCAACCCACTCCAGTGTTCTTGCCTGGAGAATCCCGGGGACGGGGGATCCTGGTGGGCTGCCGTCTATGGGGTCACACAGAGTCGGACACGACTGAAGCGACTTAGCAGCAGCAGCAGGAGAATAATGATGTATATATGGAGTATGGACTAGGTTAACTTGTTTTTGAATTGGACAAAATAAAAGACGAGGTGGTATAAATGCACCAAATATTTATACACCCTGCTACAAAGAAACTAAAAAAAAGGAAAATGCTAAAAGAGCAGTGATCGTATTTTTTCTTCATAGCTTCTAAAAAATTTTTTTTTTCATCTCAAGTCTTTTGGACACTAGGCAATTGCTTACTTTAACACTGAGGGACTTTAAAGTATATTTCTCAGACACTGTATTCTGCTATTAGAATTCACCAGGTCTGTTAATTTTACATGCTTAAAGATTTTCCAGAAAAGGGAGTAATAATTAAGTTGCAGTCAGTGTTAANACACTAGGCAATTGCTTACTTTAACACTGAGGGACTTTAAAGTATATTTCTCAGACACTATATTCTGCTATTAGAATTCACCAGGTCTGTTAATTTTACATGCTTAAAGATTTTCCAGAAAAGGGAGTAATAATTAAGTTGCAGTCAGTGTTAAGATTAAATGAACAATGTAGGTTATAATTAAATAGGACAAGTTACATGTATGATCTGTGGTGCAAGGTCAGATCCTGGATATTAAAGATAAGTTTGACTAACTTATTTTACTGAAGGTAACAGTTGTGTTCACTCTGATTGCACTGCTGTTTTTCTTAAACTATTTTCGCCCAGTATTACAGTCAGCATGAATTTCATTTGGCGTTTACCATGTTCTAGTTGATATTTTTTAAGGATTAAATATTTTGTGAATTCTTTTTACACTTAAAACGTGTACCTTGCAGAGGGATAAAAATAAATTTTGAAATAATGTATTTACAGTGTGTGCTTATGGTGTTCTGTGAGCTAGTAGTCCAGAGTGCTTTAAGAGTGATGCTAAATTCTAAGGCTAATATAATGACTATAGATTTTCTCTATCAGCACTGTCCAATAAAAACAAATGTAAGCTACATAACGTAATTTAAAATTTTAAAGCTAGTAGCCATGTTTAAAAAAGAAATACATAAAATTAGCTTTAATAATATATTTTAATTAACCCAATATATTAAAAATATTATCTTTTACATGTGTAACCTATATACAGAATTGAGGTGTGTTACCTTTTTTTCCCATAGAAAGTCCTCAAAATTCAGTGTGTAATTTGCACTCAGGAGCATCTCAGTTCTGACTAGCTACATTTCAAATGCTCAAAAAGCCACTTATGACTGGGGGCTGCTCTATTGGACAAAGCAGATTCATAGAGTACAAAGTATGGCTTTATTTTAAATTAGAGATGCTGAGGTAGGCATGAAATTATGGTACTTTAAAAATTATCTATGATACTTAGAATCGAACAGAATTATCCACTAGTTTTTCTTTGCCTTCGTTTTAAATTTTCTTTAGAAGGTGGCTCAACCTGTTTCATTTTGCCAAGCATTGTTTGAGGAAGTTATTCCATGCCTTGTAAAATACCATAATATACTGATTATAACCACACATTATTAATAATACATTTTTCAAAATGTTCACTAAATTCTGTCCTGTTTCTTCAAAATAATAGCTTAAATTGCATGTTAATTGTATATCTGTACCTATTTTGTTCTTATCATTATAATACAATAATGTGTATTTAGCAAATAGCCCTAGGATTCTAATCTTCCCATGCAGCTGTCCTCCAGTACTTATTGGTACACTTATTAAATTGTAATAAGTTGAAGAAAAGTAGAATGAAACCATTCTTTTCTTTCCCATTAGATTTGTTTTTATCATGTGACCATGTACCAAGCCAGCTATAAATTATATTTCTATAGAATATGGAAAATCGCGTTTATGTCTTATCTTTGCTAAATGTTTGCAGTTTTAAAGTAAACTTTTCATCTCCTAAAATGAGTGTTAAGTATGACTTTATTTTTACTTGTAGTGTTTTAAAATTCAACTTCAGTCCCCCAGCCTGTCTTATTTAATTGCTGTGATGGTTGTAGTTGGGTGGAGGTGTGAGCTGAATCATTTGTGTCTAGAACATTAAAAGAAAAAAGCCAAAAACAGTTGAGAGAAATTGTCACAGTTGTCTCTAGACTGCATTGATAATGAATAGTCGACTTAACAAAATCATCAATATGACTAGATATACTTCTTCCTATATATTTCAAATAAAGGTATAGAACAGGGAATTACTTGATTATTTCAGTGGTGCATCCCATGTTTTCTTAATCTGGAGTCTCACTTCTATATAAGACAGAGCATCTAGAGTTACTTAAAATGTATAATACATATATAAGCTCAAAAAGTATTTGATGAAATGGACACTTTTTTTTTAACTCAAATTTTAAATATTTTATGCACTTCCTCTGTGGTTCAATGGTTAAGATTCTGTATTCCCACTGCATGAGGCACAGGTTCAATCCCTGACTAAGGAACTAAGATCCCACATGCCACATGTGTGTGACCAAAATATATTTATATATGTTTCAAAAGGATGTTTTGTGGGGAAAGGCCTTTGTTACTTTGTCCCATGACTACTAAGGATTCTATTTTAAATAATGGACTACTATTATCTACATCTGTTTTGGTTTGTAAATAGGATATAGATAGATACTTACCTGGTGGCTCAGGCGGTAAAGTATCTGCCTGCAATGCAGAGGAAGTGAGTTCAATCCCTAGTTGGTAAGATCTCCTAGAGAAGGGAATGGCAACCCACTCCAGTATTCTTGCCTAGAGAATTCCATAGACAGAGGAGCCTGGTGGGCTACAGCCCATGGAGTCACAAAGAATTGGACATGACTTAGCAACTAAGCACACACAGCAAGATACAAAATTTATTTTGCATTGGGTCAAGTACCATGAACAATGTTTAGTCCACAGTAGTCTTGATTTCAATGAGTAATCAGATTACATAAGAAATCTGACAACAGTTAGTATTACCAAAGTGCTTCACTTAATAGGATGCTCCTTGAACAATAACATAGGCAGAATAATACACTAGCGAGTTACAGCTTTTAAATATGATAAACCTTTCATCATTTGTGTTTGGCAGTATCACTTTCCTCATGCTGGAAGCTCAATTTTTTGCTTTTGGTGTGTGTTGTGTTTTTTTTTCCCCCTTTTAAATTAAATAGCAAGGCTTCTGTCTTTTCACTAAACTCCAGAATGGCTGGACTGGGCATCAACTATATTTAACGAGTTATAGTAAGCCTTTTTCTTATAAGAAGTACAATATTATTATATGTGTCCCATGTTACAGCAGAAGTTGAAAATAGAAGCAATAATTTTTATATTGTCTTTTCTTTGAAAGAAAGATATTTAGAATAATCCTGGTTGCTAAGAGGAATTTCCTTACCACTCCTTAATTATATGAACAGACAGAGTATACTTTTGAATTTGCACTTTTATTATTGGAATCCTCTGAATATGTATAAATCCTGTGAAGATATATAAATCTCTTGTATTAGATTCCTCATGTACCTCACAGTAATTACAGGTGACTGATGCAAGGTCAGCTTTCTGTGTTGGGGAGAAATGGGCTGAAATGGCCCTCCATCATATTTCTGTATTCTAATATTTCTTAAATTGCTAGTGATCTCCCTAGATACACTGTTGAGAGGATACTGGAAAGTGAGTGAATAAGTGGGATTTTTGCCACATTAGACACCCCATTTATTTTCAAGGAAGTTTTGTAGTCTCCCCACCATAGCTCAGTTGGTAAAGAATCCGCCTGCAAAGCTGGAGACCTGAGTTTGATCCCTGGGTTGCGAAGATCTCCTGGAGAAGGGAAAGACTACTCACTCCAATATTCTGGCCTCGAGAATTCCGTGGACTTTATAGTCCATGGGGTCACAGAGAGTTGGACACAACTGAGCAACTTTCACTCACATGCTCACACCTACTAAGGGCCCCTGGAGCAAAAATAATCACTAGTTCTCTCTTGTCTGTCACTAAGGTGTGACACATCTAATTTGTGACATTGATCTCATACAAGTCTTAATGTTAGATATTCCATATGAAGAAATTTTTAAATTAAAGCATTTCATGTAGTATTTTCTGTAGTAAAAAATGAGAAACAACTTGAATACACAACAGTAAGAGATTCAGTAAATTGGTATTTTCCTATAGTATAATATGTACCTTACCGTTATAAAGAAGTATATAAGATTCTAATTTTATTTAAAAATTAAGATTAATTCCCATTTCCAGTAGTGACAGGACCAGCACTCCTACTGCTGCTGCTGCTAAGTTGCTTCAGTCATGTCCAACTCTGTGTGACCCCATAGACAGCAGCCTACAAGGCTCCTCCGTCCCTGGGATTCTCCAGGCAAGAACACTGGAGTGGGTTGCCATTTCCTTCTCCAATGCATGAAAGTGAAAAGTGAAAGAAGTTGCTCAATCGTGTCCGACTCTTGGCGACCCCATGGACTGCAGCCTCCTACCAGGCTCCTCCCTTCATGGGATTTTCCAGGCAAGTGTACTAGAGTGGGGTGCCATCGCCTTCTCTAACTGGATACAACTAAAGCTTTTGGGAAAAAATACTAAAATTTTTCTTCAAAGCATAAATAAAAAGAAATCCAATCATACTGAAACTGCAGGATACCCAACAGCAGTAGAACCTTAAAAGTAACTGATGATAAAACATTATACCAATAACTGACTTCTCATTAGCAACATTTAAAGTCAAAAGACACTGGGAATGGTAAGCTCAATGTGCTGGAGTGATGTAACTGCCATTATAGAAATCTATATACAGAAAAAAGCTATTTGAGGAATTATATATATTGGGTTGGCCAAAAGGTTTGTTCAGGTTTTTCCATAAGCTACTATGGGAAAACCCAGATTTTTTTTTTGCCAATCCAATATTATATATTATGTAAAATAATTATATTTTTATTTAAATTTAATTACTAAAGTTATATGTAAAATTCTGTATATAAATTATATTTGAGGAATTTTACATATATTCATATATAATTCCTTTCATGTAAGATGTTTAAAATAGATGTTTAAATCTATGAAAAAAACAAAAGAAAAACTGTTGTAAGGGTCAAGGTAATGTTTATTTCTAGTTGGGGAATAATGGAACCATGATCAAGGATTGCATCAAGATGGGGAACTTGTGGGACGCTGATGGGGTTTTGTCTTGAACTGGATCATGAACACATGTTTTATGCACTTTGCTCATTGTTGCTATCACAATAATAGAACAAAGTATTTAAAAATCAGAGTACAAAGTTATTTTTAAGTTAAAGTACCACATTTATGACCTTGACAGCATATAAAATATCCCTCCCAAATTGATATGTAGATTCAACAATCTATCAAAATTCCAGTGGGTTTTTTCAGTGAAATTAATGAATTACTTTAAATTTATATGGAAATGAAAAAGATTTAAAATAACCAAATGATTTTGAAAAGATGGCTTACTATAAAGCTATAGTAATTAAGTCTGATTTTTGACATAAGAATAGACAAATCAGTGGAACAGAACAGGTTTGTTCCCAAAAACAAACCTACGTATATACAGTTAGCTGAATTTTGACCAAGGTACTAAAGTCGTATCAATGGGGAAATCTAATAAATAGTGCTGGAAAAACAAGATACCTGTATGAGAAAAAAATGAACCTCAACACTTAACCTCTTGTAATTTATAGAAGTTAATTAAAAATGTATCATGGAACAGAATGTAAAACTAATAACCCATAATATTACTAGAAAACAAGAGAATAGTTTTCCAGCCCTAAGGTGGAAACAGTTTATTGAACTGGACACAAAAAGGTCTAAATCTGATCAGTAAAAAATTTGAAGCTAGAAGGCCATAACATGGATAGGAGTATGTGCATGTTCAGGAAAGACCTGAGAAGGTCGTAAGCTGTCACCTCGCACAGCAAAAGCAAGATGTGAAGGCTAAGATAGTTTCAATTGCCTGGGTAATATGGAAGGCATGCCCTAGCAAGCACACAGAGTCCTGTCAATAACTGGGAGATGTGAATCAAGGAAATCTCTCTCCAGTCATTAGCTGATCATTATGTTACTGAGTAGAGACTTACACGAATACACACCATAAAGAATACGTACTTTGCAAAATGAAGAAAAGTCAGTAAACAAGCAGTGACAATAAACCCTGAGAATGAGGAAGAATCTGATCCCCAAATTTGATGCATTAGATTATTCAAAATGTCCAGTTTTCAACAAAAAATAACACATGGAAAGGAATGATAAAGTATGACTCATACCAAGGGAAAAAAGCATNCAGTATCACTTTCCTCATGCTGGAAGCTCAATTTTTTGCTTTTGGTGTGTGTTGTGTTTTTTTTTCCCCCTTTTAAATTAAATAGCAAGGCTTCTGTCTTTTCACTAAACTCCAGAATGGCTGGACTGGGCATCAACTATATTTAACGAGTTATAGTAAGCCTTTTTCTTATAAGAAGTACAATATTATTATATGTGTCCCATGTTACAGCAGAAGTTGAAAATAGAAGCAATAATTTTTATATTGTCTTTTCTTTGAAAGAAAGATATTTAGAATAATCCTGGTTGCTAAGAGGAATTTCCTTACCACTCCTTAATTATATGAACAGACAGAGTATACTTTTGAATTTGCACTTTTATTATTGGAATCCTCTGAATATGTATAAATCCTGTGAAGATATATAAATCTCTTGTATTAGATTCCTCATGTACCTCACAGTAATTACAGGTGACTGATGCAAGGTCAGCTTTCTGTGTTGGGGAGAAATGGGCTGAAATGGCCCTCCATCATATTTCTGTATTCTAATATTTCTTAAATTGCTAGTGATCTCCCTAGATACACTGTTGAGAGGATACTGGAAAGTGAGTGAATAAGTGGGATTTTTGCCACATTAGACACCCCATTTATTTTCAAGGAAGTTTTGTAGTCTCCCCACCATAGCTCAGTTGGTAAAGAATCCGCCTGCAAAGCTGGAGACCTGAGTTTGATCCCTGGGTTGCGAAGATCTCCTGGAGAAGGGAAAGACTACTCACTCCAATATTCTGGCCTCGAGAATTCCGTGGACTTTATAGTCCATGGGGTCACAGAGAGTTGGACACAACTGAGCAACTTTCACTCACATGCTCACACCTACTAAGGGCCCCTGGAGCAAAAATAATCACTAGTTCTCTCTTGTCTGTCACTAAGGTGTGACACATCTAATTTGTGACATTGATCTCATACAAGTCTTAATGTTAGATATTCCATATGAAGAAATTTTTAAATTAAAGCATTTCATGTAGTATTTTCTGTAGTAAAAAATGAGAAACAACTTGAATACACAACAGTAAGAGATTCAGTAAATTGGTATTTTCCTATAGTATAATATGTACCTTACCGTTATAAAGAAGTATATAAGATTCTAATTTTATTTAAAAATTAAGATTAATTCCCATTTCCAGTAGTGACAGGACCAGCACTCCTACTGCTGCTGCTGCTAAGTTGCTTCAGTCATGTCCAACTCTGTGTGACCCCATAGACAGCAGCCTACAAGGCTCCTCCGTCCCTGGGATTCTCCAGGCAAGAACACTGGAGTGGGTTGCCATTTCCTTCTCCAATGCATGAAAGTGAAAAGTGAAAGAAGTTGCTCAATCGTGTCCGACTCTTGGCGACCCCATGGACTGCAGCCTCCTACCAGGCTCCTCCCTTCATGGGATTTTCCAGGCAAGTGTACTAGAGTGGGGTGCCATCGCCTTCTCTAACTGGATACAACTAAAGCTTTTGGGAAAAAATACTAAAATTTTTCTTCAAAGCATAAATAAAAAGAAATCCAATCATACTGAAACTGCAGGATACCCAACAGCAGTAGAACCTTAAAAGTAACTGATGATAAAACATTATACCAATAACTGACTTCTCATTAGCAACATTTAAAGTCAAAAGACACTGGGAATGGTAAGCTCAATGTGCTGGAGTGATGTAACTGCCATTATAGAAATCTATATACAGAAAAAAGCTATTTGAGGAATTATATATATTGGGTTGGCCAAAAGGTTTGTTCAGGTTTTTCCATAAGCTACTATGGGAAAACCCAGATTTTTTTTTTGCCAATCCAATATTATATATTATGTAAAATAATTATATTTTTATTTAAATTTAATTACTAAAGTTATATGTAAAATTCTGTATATAAATTATATTTGAGGAATTTTACATATATTCATATATAATTCCTTTCATGTAAGATGTTTAAAATAGATGTTTAAATCTATGAAAAAAACAAAAGAAAAACTGTTGTAAGGGTCAAGGTAATGTTTATTTCTAGTTGGGGAATAATGGAACCATGATCAAGGATTGCATCAAGATGGGGAACTTGTGGGACGCTGATGGGGTTTTGTCTTGAACTGGATCATGAACACATGTTTTATGCACTTTGCTCATTGTTGCTATCACAATAATAGAACAAAGTATTTAAAAATCAGAGTACAAAGTTATTTTTAAGTTAAAGTACCACATTTATGACCTTGACAGCATATAAAATATCCCTCCCAAATTGATATGTAGATTCAACAATCTATCAAAATTCCAGTGGGTTTTTTCAGTGAAATTAATGAATTACTTTAAATTTATATGGAAATGAAAAAGATTTAAAATAACCAAATGATTTTGAAAAGATGGCTTACTATAAAGCTATAGTAATTAAGTCTGATTTTTGACATAAGAATAGACAAATCAGTGGAACAGAACAGGTTTGTTCCCAAAAACAAACCTACGTATATACAGTTAGCTGAATTTTGACCAAGGTACTAAAGTCGTATCAATGGGGAAATCTAATAAATAGTGCTGGAAAAACAAGATACCTGTATGAGAAAAAAATGAACCTCAACACTTAACCTCTTGTAATTTATAGAAGTTAATTAAAAATGTATCATGGAACAGAATGTAAAACTAATAACCCATAATATTACTAGAAAACAAGAGAATAGTTTTCCAGCCCTAAGGTGGAAACAGTTTATTGAACTGGACACAAAAAGGTCTAAATCTGATCAGTAAAAAATTTGAAGCTAGAAGGCCATAACATGGATAGGAGTATGTGCATGTTCAGGAAAGACCTGAGAAGGTCGTAAGCTGTCACCTCGCACAGCAAAAGCAAGATGTGAAGGCTAAGATAGTTTCAATTGCCTGGGTAATATGGAAGGCATGCCCTAGCAAGCACACAGAGTCCTGTCAATAACTGGGAGATGTGAATCAAGGAAATCTCTCTCCAGTCATTAGCTGATCATTATGTTACTGAGTAGAGACTTACACGAATACACACCATAAAGAATACGTACTTTGCAAAATGAAGAAAAGTCAGTAAACAAGCAGTGACAATAAACCCTGAGAATGAGGAAGAATCTGATCCCCAAATTTGATGCATTAGATTATTCAAAATGTCCAGTTTTCAACAAAAAATAACACATGGAAAGGAATGATAAAGTATGACTCATACCAAGGGAAAAAAGCATGAGAGAGAACAACTATTAGACTTACTAGACAAAGACATTAAATCAGCTATTTTAAATATATTCAAAGAACTAAAAGAAGCATGGCAAGTGAGCATATGAAAAAATGCTACACATCAAGTGTCATTTGGGAAATGTAAATTAGAACACTGAGATACAATCACATACGTATTAAAAAGTCAAAATCCAGAACAAATGCTGGTGACAATATGGAACAACAAGAATGCTTACTCATGACTGTGGGAATGCAAAGTGATGCTACAGTCACTTTGGAAAACAGTTTGGCAGTTTCTTACAAAACTAAACATACTGTTAACCATACAGTCTAGCAATTAAGCTCCTTGCTATTTGCCCAAAGGAGTCAAAAACATATACACATAAAAATCTGCACATTTGTTTTACAGAAGTCCTATTTGTAATTCCTCAAATTTGGAAGCAGTCAAAATGCCCTTCAGTAGGTGAATGGCTAAACTGTGGCATATCTGGACAATGTAATATGATTCACTGTTAAATGAGCCATCAAGCCACAAAAAGGTGTGGAGGAACCATAACTATATTACTAAGTGAAAGAAACCAATATGAAAAGGCTTCCTACCTATTGTAGCCTTTCAGCTATATGACCTGGAAAAGGCAAAACAATGGAGATAGTAAAAAGATCACTGAGGGGTTAGGGAGGAGAGGGATGAAGACAGACCACAAAGGATTTTAAGGTCATGAAACCTCTATAACATGATGTAGATGAATACTTACCATCATACTTGTGTCAGAACCCACAGAATGTACAACACCAAGAATGAACTCTAATATAAACTAAGATCTTTGGGTGATAATGAGGTATCAATACAGGCCCGTCAAGGCCATCTATGTATAGGGACAGAGCTTATATGGGAAATCTCTGTACTTTCCATTCAGTTTTGTTGTAAACTTAGAACCGCTCTAAAAAAATAAAATCTGTTAAAAAAAAAAGTCTCGGGGTCTTGGGGGCGCCGCTTCCGGCCTCCGCGGGGAGGCGCCACTTCCGCGTTATGGTGGCACTGGGTCGCCAGGTCTTTGATTGGCACCGCCTGACCCCGCTCACCTGGGCCCTCCTCACTAGGCAAACTCCTCAGCCTGGAGGACAGAAAGGGATGACTGCTTTTTTGCTGGGTAAACTAACGACAGTCTCCAGTGGAGGGGGCCTTGAGGAGTCATCCTTTGTCGAACCCCAAGAATGTGCGCAGAAACTAGAGCACAGCACAGGGCTGATTCAGCGCCTCCCCGAGAAGCAGAGAACTCCTCTGTGTTGCAAGAGAAGTTTGTCAGTTCCCTGCTGGACATGGGTTTTTTTGAATTTAAAAAAAAAAAAAAAAGTCTCAAGATACTTGACACTTTAATTTTTAAGTGGTTTAAAAATGTGTATGTTTCTGGATAATATGTGGACATAAAAATATTGTTTTTTTAAAAAAAGGTCCAACTATAAATTGTCTGTAAGACTCACACTTCAGATTTGAAAACAGATACAAGTAAGTTGAAAGTGAACGGATATAGGAAGATATACTACGCAAAAGAGAACTGCAGTTAGCCCTCAGACAAAATAGATTTTAAGACGAAATTTGTTACTAGAGACAAGGACATTTTCTACCAATAAAAGGTTCTGTCCATCAAGAGAGCCCAATTACATATGCATCTGACAACAGCCCCAAAATATATAAAGCAATATTAATAGAATTAAAGGGAAATACACAATTCAACAAAAATTAAGAGACCATAGTACGCCACTTTCAATAATGAATAGAACAACTGGACAGAATACTAGCAAGGACATAGAAGGTCTTTAGCAACACTAAACCAACTAAATTTAACATCTGTAGAATACTTCACCCAACAACAGCAAAATATACATTTTTCTCAAGTGTGATGGGACATTTCCCAAAATAGACCATGTGGTAAGCCATAAAATAAGTTAATAGATGTAAAAGGTTCAAATCATGCAAAATCTATTCTCTGACCACCATGGAATGATTCAGACATCAACAGGAAAAAAATTTTGGAAACTCACAAATATATGGAGATTAATACACATAAATAACAAGTGGGTCAACGACAAAAATCATAATTTAAAATATGAAATACTTTGAGGCAAATGCAAACAAAACACAACATACCAAAACTTATGGGATGCATCAAAAGAAAAGTACGCAGAGGAAGATTATGGCTGTAAATGCCTATGTTTAAAAAAATGAAAGATGTCATACCAGTAGCTTAAACTTCGAGCTTACTAAACTAAAATAGTGGGAGGAGCAGGGTAAATTAAAATAAGCAGGGAGAAGAAAATAATAAAATGAACAGTGGGAATAGAGAATAGAAAAAAAAACAATAGAGCAAATGAAGCAAAGTTTGTTCTTTGGAAAGATCAATGTAAGTAAAAAACCTTGCCTGATCATTTTTTTAAAAAGGAAGGCTAATTACCAAGCTCAGAAATGAAAGAGGGGCATTACTAACAACCTTAATAGAAATATAAAGGATTATAAGAAATACTTATAAACAATACTTATGAACAGTAAATTAGATGACCGATACAAAATGGCCAAAAAGAGAGACAAACTACTCAGACTGACTCAGGTTGAAATAGAAAATCTAAACAGACTTCTAACAAAGATTGATTNTCCCTGCTGGACATGGGTTTTTTTGAATTTAAAAAAAAAAAAAAAAGTCTCAAGATACTTGACACTTTAATTTTTAAGTGGTTTAAAAATGTGTATGTTTCTGGATAATATGTGGACATAAAAATATTGTTTTTTTAAAAAAAGGTCCAACTATAAATTGTCTGTAAGACTCACACTTCAGATTTGAAAACAGATACAAGTAAGTTGAAAGTGAACGGATATAGGAAGATATACTACGCAAAAGAGAACTGCAGTTAGCCCTCAGACAAAATAGATTTTAAGACGAAATTTGTTACTAGAGACAAGGACATTTTCTACCAATAAAAGGTTCTGTCCATCAAGAGAGCCCAATTACATATGCATCTGACAACAGCCCCAAAATATATAAAGCAATATTAATAGAATTAAAGGGAAATACACAATTCAACAAAAATTAAGAGACCATAGTACGCCACTTTCAATAATGAATAGAACAACTGGACAGAATACTAGCAAGGACATAGAAGGTCTTTAGCAACACTAAACCAACTAAATTTAACATCTGTAGAATACTTCACCCAACAACAGCAAAATATACATTTTTCTCAAGTGTGATGGGACATTTCCCAAAATAGACCATGTGGTAAGCCATAAAATAAGTTAATAGATGTAAAAGGTTCAAATCATGCAAAATCTATTCTCTGACCACCATGGAATGATTCAGACATCAACAGGAAAAAAATTTTGGAAACTCACAAATATATGGAGATTAATACACATAAATAACAAGTGGGTCAACGACAAAAATCATAATTTAAAATATGAAATACTTTGAGGCAAATGCAAACAAAACACAACATACCAAAACTTATGGGATGCATCAAAAGAAAAGTACGCAGAGGAAGATTATGGCTGTAAATGCCTATGTTTAAAAAAATGAAAGATGTCATACCAGTAGCTTAAACTTCGAGCTTACTAAACTAAAATAGTGGGAGGAGCAGGGTAAATTAAAATAAGCAGGGAGAAGAAAATAATAAAATGAACAGTGGGAATAGAGAATAGAAAAAAAAACAATAGAGCAAATGAAGCAAAGTTTGTTCTTTGGAAAGATCAATGTAAGTAAAAAACCTTGCCTGATCATTTTTTTAAAAAGGAAGGCTAATTACCAAGCTCAGAAATGAAAGAGGGGCATTACTAACAACCTTAATAGAAATATAAAGGATTATAAGAAATACTTATAAACAATACTTATGAACAGTAAATTAGATGACCGATACAAAATGGCCAAAAAGAGAGACAAACTACTCAGACTGACTCAGGTTGAAATAGAAAATCTAAACAGACTTCTAACAAAGATTGATTCAGTAATAAATTTTTTCTCACAAACACTAGTAATCAGGTGACTTCATTCGTGAACACTACCAGATGTTTAAGGGAGAAATAAAAGTCCATCACAAAATATTTCAAAAAATAGAAAAGGAAGGAACCCATTCTAAAAGACCAATATTACCCTGATGCCAAAGCAGACACATGCATGTGTGCAAAGTTGCCTCAGTCATGTCTGACTCTCTGTGACCCTAGGGACTATAGCCTGCCAGACTTCTTTCTCTATGGATTCTCCAGGCTTCCCTGGTGCCTCAGATGGTGGGGAGACCCGGATCCAATCCCTGGGAGGGGAAGATCCCTGGAGAAGGAAATGGCAACCCACTCCAGTACTCTTGCCTGGAAAATCCCATGGACGGAGGAGCCTGATAGGCTACTGGGGTCCATGGGTCGCAAAGAGTTGGACACAACTGAGTGACTTCACTTCACTTCTCCAGGCAAGAATACTGGAGTGAGTTGTCATGCCCTCCTCCAGGGGATCTTCCCAATCCAGGAATTGAACCCATATCTCTTATGACCTCCTGCATTGACAGGTGGGTTCTTTACTAGAGCCACCTGGGAAGCCCCAAACCAGACACAAACACCTGAAAAAAAACAAGACCAATATCTCCTATGAATATAGACACAAAAATCCTTAAAAAAAAAAAAAAACCAACCTAAATTGCAAAATATAAAAAGGATTATATACCAAGCTAGCTCAGTTGGAAAAGAATCTGCCTGCAATGTGGGAGACCCCAGTTTGATTCATGGGTTGGGAAGATCCCCTGGAGAAAGGATAGCTACCCACTCCAGTATTCTTGGACTTCCCTTGTGGCTCATCTGGTAAAGAATCTGCCTGCAATACAGGAGACCGGGGTTCAATCCCTGGGTTGGGAAGATCCCCTGGAGAAGAGAAAGGCTACCTACTCCAGTATTCTGGCCTGGAGAATTTCATGGACTGTATAAATTCATGGGGTCGCAAAGAGTCAAACTCGACTGAGTGACTTTCACTTTCAAGCAGGATTTATCCTAAGAATGAAGGGCTTTTGTATGATTCCACATACACAAATCAAAAGGTTTCTCCTCAAATCTTTGTTATATTCTTTACTACCTTGAGAAATCTCCAGGAACAATGTTAGATTATGACATTTATTTCCATGCCCTGGCTTATGAATCCACAGATAGGAATTTGTTCTAAGCCAGCTGCATTCACATAGCCTAGCCCCCAATGAACAATCTGCCCTCTGTTGATTAAGAGTCACTTACACTTGTCTTACACAGAACAACACTTAACACTTTCAGAAGAAATAGCCCCTTCATAAATGGTTAATTTTTATCAACAGGATAAAACAGAATTGCTGTTTAACATGTTTTTAATGATTCTGTCATTTGGGCATTTACCTGAATGTAACAGATGAAAGAAGAACATTCTTTTATGTGCAGATACTATAACTGTAATTGTACATAAAACCAAGAGTGATTTTAAAGACAACTGACACTGCTCCCTAATTATTGCCATAACAGAATTACTATAGATGAACTGTTCTGAAACAAAGTTCATAATTATGGAAGTCTTCCCCAGTACTCAACAAATATAAAATAATAATCCCACACAGTTCACTTTCCAGGAACATAGAAGTATGTTAAGAGAAGGCGATGGCACCCCACTCTAGAACTCTTGCCTGGAAAATCCCATGGACAGAGGAGCCTGGTAGGCTGCAGTCCATGAGGTCGCCAAGAGTCAGACACGACTGAGCAACTTCACTTTCACTTTTCACTTTCATGCACTGGAGAAGGAAATGGCACCCCACTCCAGTATTCTTGCCTGGAGAATCCCAGGGACGGGGGAGCCTGGTGGGCTGCCATCTATGGGGCTGCACAGAGTCGGACACGACTGAAGCGACTTAGCAGCAGCAGAGGTATGTTATACACATTTACCTTGAATAGTGCTCCTAGAAGTACATAACTTTAAGAAGTTATTCTGTTTTTTAAGTGATCAGTGATTCTTAATATATCTGTTTCATGCCTAAAGCAGGCATCTGGTTTTATTGCCTTAAATATATTCAGACTAGAAATATCATACCCGTGATATAATAAACAAAACCTGGCACCAAAGGCCACCCTTTTATACCTATGTTAGAGGGGGGTCCAAAGTTCTTTGTAAGGAAAAGCTTGACCCTGCCTCTGGGACCCTCCCTTGTTCATTTCTATCAGGCAAGGCATTTTATTTACACCTCTAGAACTTTTTCAGCTCCTTTGTTTCCATAGGATAATATAGGTCTATCCTCAGTTGAATTGTCTATTATGGAAGACGTGTTTCTGTTTAGCCAGGAGTATAAAATAACAAGTCTGGGAACTCATTACGGAATGCAAATTCATTGTTGCCCAACATTAATAAAATTCCAGCTGAGAAACACAGTACTGATGGAGAATTTCAGAAGGCTACAAAGATCTATGCATTTTTAAAACCTATACTCTAAGATCAAGCTAGAAGGATATTAGAAAGCCAGGTACTCCTGGAGCAAGTGTGGTAGTAAAGAGCATATGCTTTGAGTTTGAACTTGGCTTTATCACTTAATTAGCCGTGAGAATGTGGGTGAGTCACTTAACCTCTCTCTGGCCTTTCTCTATGTAACATTTCCCATTTTGAATTTTTGCTATCCTATTATATTTCACATACTCTTAAAAGAAGCCTTCAATCCACTGAGAGAAAGTGGAGGAAATGATTTCTTATAGATAAACATATATAATTTAATTGATAATACATTATAATATAGAAGAGAAGCTTACATATCTTAGGAACTTAAAGACTGTTTAGTATTTTTAAATATATTAATATATAACATCAGTAGCCCAACTAAGGAAGAAAAAAAAATCATTTTAATTGATGCTGAAAGGCACAAAATAAAATCAAGATTACCCATGTTTTTTTTTAATGCTCTTAATAACCCAGAACTTATTAAAGACTATTATTTTAATGTCTAAAAAATCTACCATGACAATATTGTAATTAGCCTCCAATTTAAATAAATTAATTTTTTAAAAAAAGACAATGACAACATGCGGTGTTGGTTCAGACAGTCATTTCCCTTTCCTGCTGGTGGTGGAGCCCACATATCATTGGGACAGCAATTTAGCAAGACTCAAAGACCTTTAAAACTTTGACTCAGCATCTCCATTTCAAATTATTTATTCTAATGATGAATGTGGTTAGGTATTCTAACGTATGCATGAAGCTATTTGAAGAAATGTTTTCCAGTTAAACTTTGTAAATAGTTTAAATATTTAAAAGAAGAGAATGTTTAGAAAGCTACGTGATAATTCCTAAGGGGTTATCATGAATACTAATATATCTGGAGACACTAACATTGAATAACATGAACACGTACTAGCTGTATGTTTTTTAAGTTGTAAAACAGGTTATAAACTATGTATACTACATCCTCACTTTTATAAAATGTATATTTGTTTATTTGCATTAGCATGCTCAGAACAAGACCTGAAGAGTGAAATGCCTAAGTGTTGGTGATGGTTTTGCTGTTAATGATTTCTTTTCATCCTTTTCTTCTTGCTTACTTGTACTTCCAGTTTTTCTCCTAATAGACATGTATTATTTTGATAATATTCTAAGGTTAAAAAAAATAGGTTAATATAATTCACACACACACAAAATCTATCTGAAACCAAAAGCCACATAATTCTTTACAGAAACATATTCATTAACATTAGAAACAAAATTCAGGTATAGAACTTCTACCATTATTAATACTGAGTTGGAATTATACTAGTGCAAACCATACATGACACAGAAATGAGATCTAAACTTTGGAAAAGAGGAAACATAATTATCATTACTTATGAATGGTATTAGATACTAGAAAAGCCATGATAAAAAATGAAATTTCTAGATTCAAAGCTCAATAAGGTACTAGACATAAAATAAGTATGCAATTGGTTTTTTGCTATTGGAAGAAATTTTTGCTATTTCTCAACACAGCAGCAGAAATCAGTTAACAAACAAAATTGGGGAAAGATTCTATTCACCATGTATTCTAACAGACTAAGAAACACGAATGACCTATATGAAGAAACTCACAAATTCCTGAAAGATGTAAAAGGAGAGAGATCACATTCTTTGGTGGAGAAAACACATTTTGTAAATTTGTTTATCATATTTAATACATCTAACTGAATGCCAATTAAACCCACAATTTTCTTTATAAAATGGCCATAAAGTTTGGAAAAATAAACATGACTGTTCAATGGAATAATAGCCATATCTAAAGCTATAGTCCAAATAGAAAAAGAAGTACGTCAAGGCTGTATATTGTCACCCTGCTTATTTAACTTATATGCAGAATACATTATGAGAAACGCTGGACTGGAAGAAACACAAGCTGGAATCAAGATTGCTGGGAGAAATATCAATAACCTCAGATATGCAGATGACACCACTCTTATGGCAGAAAGTGAAGAGGAACTAAAGAGCCTCTTGATGAAAGTGAAAGAGGAGAGTGAAAAAGTTGACTTAAGGCTCAACATTCAGAACGAAGATCATGGCATCCAGTTTCATCACTTCATGGGAAATAGATGGGGAAACAGTGGAAACAGTGTCAGACTTTATTTTTCTGGGCTCCAAAATCACTGCAGATGGTGACTACAGCCATGAAATCAAAAGACGCTTACTCCTTGGAAGAAAAGTTATGACCAACCTAGATAGCATATTCAAAAGCAGAGATATTACTTTGCCGACTAAGGTCCGTCTAGTCAAAGCTATGGTTTTTCCAGTGGTCATGTGAAGAAGGCTGAGTGCCGAAGAATCGATGCTTTTGAACTGTGGTGTTGGAGAAGACTCTTGAGAGTCCCTTGGACTGCAAGGAGATCCAACCAGTCCATTCTGAAGGAGATCGGCCCTGGGATTTCTTTGGAAGGAATGATGCTAAAGCTGAAGCTCCAGTACTTTGGCCACCTCATGCGANCCAGTCCATTCTGAAGGAGATCGGCCCTGGGATTTCTTTGGAAGGAATGATGCTAAAGCTGAAACTCCAGTACTTTGGCCACCTCATGCGAAGAGTTGACTCATTGGCAAAGACTCTGATGCTGGGAGGGATTGAGGGCAGGAGGAGAAGGGGACGACTGAGGATGAGATGGCTGGATGGCATCACTGACTCGATGGGCGTGAGTCTGAGTGACCTCCGGGAGTTGGTGATGGACAGGGAGGCCTGGCGTGCTGCGATTCATGGGGTCGCAAAGAGTCGGACACGACTGAGCGACTGAACTGAACTGAACTGAAAGCTATAGTAATTTAATACATATATAGATAAAGGAGTAGACAGACACACCTACAAAACAGGCTCTATTGTTGATGAGAGTTTAATATGTGATCAATGGAGCATTGTAAACCAGTAACAACAGGAAAAATTATTCAGTAGATTGCTTGGGAAAGACTCATTAAATATTTTGGGAAAAATCAATTCAGATACTCATATTTTTAGATATACATAAAAACATAAATGTAAAATAAGTCAAACATTAAAAAGTCTTGACAAAAATAGAAGTGAATATTGAATTTCTCAAGTGGGGAAAATTATTTACCTTAGAAATGATTAAATAATTTGGATAAAGAACCCAGTAACAAACCCATATGCATATGGTCAATTAATCAAAGGAGTACAGTAAAAATATACAATGGTGAAAAGACTGTCTCTTCAATAAGTGGTGTTGGGAAAAATGGATAACTACATATAAAAGAATAAAATTAGAACATTTTCTGACATCATATACAAAAATTTTTAAAATGCACTAAAGGCATAAATGTGAAGACCAAAAATCCAGAAAACCCCTAGAAGAAAAACTAGGCAGTACAATCTTTGACATAAGTCTCAGCAATATTTTTTTGAATCTATCTCCTCAGGCAAGGGAAACAAAAGCAAAAATAAACATATGGGACCGAATTCAACTGAAAAGCTTTTGACAGCAAAGAAAACCATTAACAAATAAAAAAATAACGTACTAAATGGAAGAAGATATTTGTAAATGATATGTCTGATAATCTCATTCATCTCACATGCTAGTAAAGTAATGNAGCAAAAATAAACATATGGGACCGAATTCAACTGAAAAGCTTTTGACAGCAAAGAAAACCATTAACAAATAAAAAAATAACGTACTAAATGGAAGAAGATATTTGTAAATGATATGTCTGATAATCTCATTCATCTCACATGCTAGTAAAGTAATGCTTAAAATTCTCCAAGCCAGGCTTCAGCAATACATGAGCCATGAACTTCCAGATGTTCAAGCTGGTTTTAGAAAAGGCAGAGGAACCAGAGATCAAATTGCCAACATCCGCTGGATCATCGAAAAAGCAAAAGAATTCCAGAAAAACATCTACTTCTGCTTTATTGACTATGCCAAAGCCTTTGACTGTGTGGATCACAATAAAGTGTGGAAAATTCTTCAAGAGATGGGAATACCAGACCACCTGACCTGCCTCTTGAGAAACCTATATGCAGGTCAGGAAGCAACAGTTAGAACTGGACATGGAACAACAGACTGGTTCCAAATAGGAAAAGGAGTATGTCAAGGCTGTGTCACTCTGCTTATTTAACCTATATGCAGAGTACATCATGAGAAACGCTGGGCTAGAGAAAGCAGAAGGTGGTATTAAGATAGCCGGGAGAAATATCGATAACCTCAGATATGCAGATGACACCACCCTTATGGTACAAAGTAAGGAAGAACTAAAGAGCCTCTTGGTGAAAGTGAAAGAGGAGAGTGAAAAAGTTGACTTAAAGCTCAACATTCAGAAAACTAAGATTGTGGCATCCAGTCCCGTCACTTCATGGCAAATAGATGGGGAAACAGTGTCAGACTTTATTTTTCTGGGCTTCAAAATCACTGCAGATGGTGATTGCAGCCATGAAATTAAAAGACGCTTACTCCTTGGAAGAAAAGTTATGACCAACCTAGATAGCATATTCAAAAGCAAAGATATTACTTTGCTGACTAAGATCCGTCTAGTCAAGGCTATGGTTTTTCCAGTAGTCATCTATGGATGTGAGAGTTGGACTGTGAAGAAGGCTGAGTGCCGAAGAATCAGTGCTTTTGAACTGTGGTGTTGGAGAAGACTCTTGAGAGTCCCTTGAACTGCAAGGAGATCCAACCAGTCCATTCTGAAGGAGATCAGCCCTGGGATTTCTTTGGAAGGACTGATGCTAAAGCTGAAGCTCCAGTACTTTGGCCACCTCATGCGAAGAGTTGACTCATTGACAAAGACTCTGATGCTGGGAGGGATTTGGGGCAGGAGGAGAAGGAGACGACCGAGGATGAGATGGCTGGATGGCATCACTGACTCGATGGGCATGAGTCTGAGTGAACTCCGGGAGTTGGTGATGGACAGGGAGGCCTGGCGTGCTGCGATTCATGGGATTGCAAAGAGTCAGACACGACTGAGCAACTGAACTGAACTGAACATAAATCCACAAGCACACACACACTCACAAAAGACAAAAAGGTAGTTAACAGATAAAGCAGAAAAATAATGTCTTCATGGCTAAGAAATGCAGATTAAAATAAGACTTCAATACCTATCAAATTAGCAAAGGTTTTTAGTTTCGTTTGTTTTTAGTAATAACATCAGATGTTTGCAAGAGTATAATAAAAGGTGCATCCTCTCTCTTTATTGTTGAGAGTGTAAATAAGAATAATAAATTTAGTCATTTGTATAAGGAATCCTGACATACTTGAATACAGATATCCCACTTCTAGGAATCACCCTTAAAACAAAAGAAAAAGCTTTGTATATAAAAATTTTCAAAAAGAATTATTTATATTAATGAAAATTTGAAAAAACTTAAATGTCAAGCTGTATAGGGAATTATCAGATAAATAGTAAAATATCATATAGCCATATAAATGTTTACAAAATAACTTTTAACTTTTAATGTGACAAAATGTGCTAAGTGAAGAAAGTAAGATGCAGAATTGTTTATACAATATGATCACATACCTGTAAAAAAGAAGACTGAGGAAAAATGATTTTAAAAAGTAGGTGCTAACTATAGTAGCTTTGAGTGGAGAAGCTGTAACAAATTTTGTTCTTTCAGTTCTTGTATTTACCACATTCTCTATGAGAAGAATATACTGGGTTTCTCTGGTGGCTCAGACGGTAAAGAATCTGCCTGCCAATGCAGGAGATGGAGGAGACAAGGTTTTGATCCCTGAGTCGGGAAGACTCCCTGGGGAAAAGAATGGCTGCCCACTCCAGTATTCTTGCCTGAAGAATTCCATGGTCGTAGGAGCTTGGTGGGCTACAGTCCTTGGGGTCACATTTTCTTTGAGAAGACTATATTAGCTTATATTTTATAATATATAATAGGACTCATAAACAATCACTGTTATGTCTGGGGCAGCAGAGAAATCTCACAGTATGTGCTTATTATAGATTTCCAGGTTTCTGAGTTTAATGAAATTCAATACAAACTTTTGAGCCAATGGCAACGGTTTTGCCAATTCCTTATAGAACTATTAATGAGAGCCATCAGAAGTCGAGTATATAAAAAAAGTTTGACCAGAAATTCTCTTGCTTGGTGCTTCAGTGCTATAAGACATCTGATGATTAGTTGCGGCTGAGGAGGAAAAAGCATCTTTTAGAAAAACTAAAACTCTATCAAAATTTCCTAATGGTAATTTTTTTGCTTGTTCATTTTCTAAACTACTTGTTCTGAATATAAGAACAATAAATCCTTGTTATAAACATTTCAAGTCCTATAGGTATTTATGATAGAGTGACTAACTTGACTATAGTTTGGTGTATGTTACTCCAAATTTTTATGAATATCTAACACTTAAAAAATAATAATGGGATCATTCTAAACGTACTATTTTGCAACTTTGTTGCAGACAGTTTTCCTTGAAAGAATTCATGGGCCCCCTCCTTTGGTTTATTTTTTCCCCCTCCTCCTTTGTCTTAATGACTTAAAATGTTCCATTTTTGATATGCTATAAATTATTTAACCAGTTCCCATTTGAGAGTCATTTTGGTTACCGAATCATTATTATAAACAATGCTACACTGAATATGTACATATCTTTGTACACTTGTGCAATGAAAAAATATCTGAATTGTATGACTATTGTACAATAAGTATCCATGACAAGTATTTCTGTGTGATAAATTCCCAGGAATGGAATTTTCGGGTCAAAGCTTATTAGCTAAGCAGGCATTTACAAATATTGTTTATACTCATATTATACAGTAATACTGTATAATGAAAATACCTGTTTTCTTACATTTTTAATAATTAGTTTATTATCAAGTTTTGTTTTAGCCAATCTAATAGGTGTAAAATATTATCATCTTTTGTATTTCTTTAATTAATACAGAATTTGAACACCTTTTCACCAATCTATTGGTCACTTGTTTTTCTTCTAGGAATTGGCCATTATTGTCCTTTGTATTTCTATTTGTTTATCTTTTCTTATCAGTTTGTGAGAGCTGATTTTATATCAGGCAAAGTAGCCCTTCATTATGTTATTGCATAATTTTCTAAGGTTTTCTTTTGATGCTTTGTTTTCAATTTTTGGTGCAGAAATTCTTTAATTTTAGTGTGGTTATATTTATTGGAATGTTCTAATTCTGGGTTTGTGACATGCTTAGAAAGGTCATTTCCACTCCAAGATTGTAAATAATATCTACTGTGTTTTCTTCAAGTATTTTAATCTTTTCATGTTTATTTTTTAAATATATAGAATTTATTTTGATATGGGCCTTCCCTGGTGGCTCAGGTGATAAAGCGTCTGCCTGCAATGTGGGAGACCTGGGTTTGATCCCTGGGTCAGGAAGATCCCCTGGAGAAGGAAATGGCAACCCACTCCAGTACTCTTGCCTGGAGAATACCATGGATGGAGGAGCCTGGTAGGCCACAGTCCGTGGGGTAGCAAAGAGTCAGACACGACCAAGTGAATCCACTTTAACTTTATTTTGATATAAAGAGTGGGATAAGGACTTCCCTGGTGGGCCAGTGCTTAAGACTCCACACTTCTACTTCAGGGGAATGCATCTGGATCCCTGGTCCAGAAACTATGATCCTACAGGCCAAGTAGTGCAAACAGTAGGATGGAGATGCAGTTTATTTTGTCACAAATGGCTAGTCAGCTGACATAATAACAATTATTAAATAATCCATCTTTCTGTACTAACTTGAAATGCCACATTTATGATGTACTAAATTCTCACATAGACCTTGTGTATCTCTGGGATCCATTTACCTTTGCTCCTGAGCCATAAAGGGGCAATTTATCTTTGAAAAAACACACTTTTAATAGAAAAACAAAATACTGTTGTTCTGGAGTTGAACATCTTTAGATTGTATAGAAAATTTCCTTTTACTAATTTATCTTTCAAGACAAATCATCAGTCTTGGGCAATGTGGTCAACATGGCTACAAAGGTCAAACTTGGTATGATGCCCAAGTCATCTTGGGCCTCACCCATAGTTTCTTACCCCTACTTTGTCAAGTAAGGATCAATACAGTTCATTTCTTATCTCTAAACAGACAGTTCACTGTGGCTAAATAATAGAACCACAAATTGAAAGAACTGTATATAGTAAAGGTTGGTGATGTAAATTTAAGCTATGGAACTTGAGTATGACCAATGGGGCTGTTTATATTCATATGCATAGGTGAGAAACTAAGAATCTCCTTTTCCGGCTATTGTACCTAACCCTGTGTGGATTTACACTGAACATATAAAAACAGATACAGTATTTCAGTATAAGGAAACTCTTCTGAATAGGTAGAGTTCACAAAGAATCAATGATAGAGATTTGCCACAGTCTTGCCATAGTGTGTCTCCTTTCATTTCTTCAGTTCCCATAACATGAAGGAAAGGAATAACCCTGTGACCCACCATCTTAGTACCTCAGACTGAATGCCATGTTATGCCTCTCAGTTCCATTGTGTGGGTTTTGTGCAGTGATTAACTCCTCCTATGTAGCACCTATCTCTATGGCCAACTTACCTATTAGAGCAGGTACAATGCCTAAGGTCCATAATACTTTGAGGAACCCATAAAGATGTCTTAATTTCTTTTAAAATCGGAGATGAAAAAGGACTTTTAAGTCCAAGAAAATGTTTTGTTATATAATATTAATATATTCATCTTTGTACAAATATAGTTATAAAATGTATCCTTTACTATTTTTTATGAAGGAAGGAGCCAGCAAAAGTCATAATATACCCTTGTCTGTCTCTTAAAACATGTCCTGCAAAGGGAATACCAAATATTTTAGATCTTTCATCTCTACTCTCCTGGAAATTCACAATTAAAGGCTTGTAGAAGTCCTGCAATAAATTAAAAAAGAAAGCAACAACAAACTGTAAATTTTACTTTATTCTAGGTTCTTCAGATTTATGTGATCCTGGAACTTTTTTACTCCCACATAATAACTACTATTTTTCACTTCCAGTGTATAATTGTAAGGGATTTAAGTCATCCCTGAATGGTCTAGTGGTTTTCCCTACTTTCTTCAATTTAAGTCTGAATTTGGCAATAAGGAGTTCATGATCTGAGCCACAGTCAGTTCCAGTCTTGTTTTAGCTGACTGTATAGAGCTTCTCCATCTTTGGCTGCAAAGAATATAATCAATCTGATTTCTGCATTGACCATCTGGTGATGTCCGTGTGTAGAGTTTTCTCTTGTGTAGTCATGTATAGATGTGAGAGTTGGACCATAAAGAAAGCTGAGTGCCAAAGAATTGATGCTTTTGAACTGTGGTGTTGGAGAAGACTCTTGAGAGTCCCTTGGACTGCAAGGAGATCCAATCAGTCCATCCTAAAGGAAATCAGTCCTGAATATTCATTGGAAGGACTGATGCTGAAGCTGAAGTTCCAATACTTTGGCCACCTGATGTAAAGAACTGATTCATTTGAAAAGACCCTGATGCTGGGAAAGATTGAAGGGAAAAGGAGAAGGAGAAGGGGACAACAGAGGATGAGATGGTTGGATGGCATCACTGACTCAATGGACATGAGCTTGAGTAAACTCCAGGAGTTGGTGATGGACAGGGAGGTCTGGCATGCTGCAGTCCCTGGGGTTGCAAAGAGTTGGACATGACTGAGCAACTGAACTGAACTGAACTGAGTGACTACTATCTTCCCGCAGAACTAGTGATCCATAGAAGGATTTGGGAAATACTTAACTCTCAATTACATTAAGATTCAACATTGATCATGAGAGTCTGTAAATGAAATCTCTCAACTGTGTATATATATATATATATACACACACAGAGACACCTAAAGAATTACTCTATATTCTATACAAACAGAATTAAAATGTATACCTGATTCTCTTTGAGAGCATGCCAGCAACACAGCCTGCCTATTCACTTGGCAAGAGAATTTTATTGTTGCATGTTTTAGATTTATGCTACACAGCTCACTGAGACCCATTTCAATTCAGTTTTCTTGATAGGCTTGCAGTAGCATGAGGATGAAAATAATTCCCAAATGGCAAGGAAGGGTGAAAAGCTGCTTTCCTAAATTCCAGAAGATGTTATTCCTTAACCCATCAGACCTTATTAAGAGTAACTTAAAATCTGTCAGCTCTCAAAAGGTTTCTCCAGTAACAGATTTCTTGGTTCCATCTCAGTTCCTGCAGTTCCCATAACCACAGCCTATTCAATTTAACAGTGCTCAGCTGCATGAATGCTGAAATTAAAATGTGCTTTCAAAATTCAATCCACAGAAAAACTGACCTAACTTAGAAGCATCTCCATAGTTACATTTAATAAAAAGATATGAAATTGAGATGGAAGGCAGAAAAAAGATAAATTTCTCTGAGAAATAAAAGTAGAAAGTGCTTGGTCCTTTTTTTTTTTTTTCATTGGAAAAGACTCTGATGCTGGGAGGGATTGGGGGCAGGAGAAGGGGACGACAGAGGATGAGATGGCTGCATGGCATCACCAACTCGATGCACATGAGTTTGGGTGAACTCCGGGAGTTGGCGATGGACAGGGAGGCCTGGCGTGCTGCGATTCATGGGATCGAAAAGAGTCAGACACGACTGAGCAACTGAACTGAACTGAACTGAATGTCCTTTTTTAAGAGTCAGTTTTCTGGTTGACAGAAAAAGTCAGAGACTTTCAGTCCTTTTTTTCAGCTTTCAGAAGGTTTGTTCATTAGGGAGATGATCTCAATTATTTTTCTGGAAGCAGACACAATGGTCAGCCCATAGGTGCTTTAAAAATACATGTATTTCTCATCTTGGAGAAACTCACAAGGCTTCGGGTTTATTATAGTATTTTTTTAAATTAGAAAACAAAATTTCTTTTAAGGAAAAAAAAGTCCTGCTCATTTAATGACAGACCTGACTTCTAGAGAATTTAGTTAATTTCCTAAACACATAGTATGTAGCAAAACAAAGTGATAATAACAACAAAAAAAAATTTGCCAGGTTCTCCTTTGCACCTTTTTTTTTTTTTATCACAGCCAGTACAACCCCTGAATGATTTGTTTATAGATCTGTCTCCTTTTTAAGGTACAAAAGTCCTCAAGGGTAGAGAGATTGTGGTATTTGACTTGATCTCACAAATGCCTACTACAGTGACTAGCATATGCAGCTTGAGGAATGAAAATGCAGTATTTAATGACTTTGATAGTATAACCTACTAAAAATGGTCAATATCACCATAATTGTTAGTTACAGTGTTACTTGTTTAGTCAATTATGTCTGACTCTTTTGTCACTCCATGGACTGTAGCCTGTCAGGCTCCTCTGTCCATGAGATTTCTGGCAAGATTACTAGAGCAGGTTGCCATTTCCTTCTCCAGGGGATGTTCCTGACCCAGGGATAGAATCCACATTTCCTGCATTGCCTACGCTGCAGGCAGGTTCTTTACTGCTGAGCCACCAGGGAAGCCCTTATATTGTTAACTGCTCATCCTGAATATGAGGAGGAGGAGGGAGGAGGAGGGAGAGAGAAGGGGAGAAAACATTACCCCTCTTGGCTGGCAAAGGGCATGAAGTTCTGATAAAATTGCTGACACTGGTTTTGTCTACTATTAAAGCCTTACCTGAGCTCTTTATTTTTGAGTCAACAGAGAGACCTACAGCCACATTTTTAGTAACCATATTTTTTCAAATTGTTAAGGCCATGTGAATTCTAACAAAAATAGTAACGAAGGAAAAGGAAATTATTTTAAAGGCAAATCACTTCAATAATCTTCTTGAACAATCCAACTGTAGTCACTGGAATGAGAGTAAATAAAGCAACCAGCCAACAAATATTTGATGAGTACTTCCTAGATACTTTATTAATATGCTAGGTATTTGGTAGAAGGAACACAAAGGGAATATAACTGGCATTTAATCACTAATCTTTAAGTGTTCAGAAACTAACTGGGGAGGTGATACATCAAACCCAGAACAAAATACCTAACAGAAAATAGGACTAGAACAGTGATTTTTAAATTACACTTTCATGTGTCAGTGTTATTGTAAAACCAGTACTGAGGGGATCTCCTGCCTGAAATGAATAATGGTTGCCTATTCCTTAAACTGATAAAAGGACTGGTTATCAGAATTTTCTCAGTCTTATTATTAAAATTAGTAAAGTGGGAAAAAGATATAAATCTACAGCAAACACATATTAAGAAAAAGTTTTTCTGAAATTGCTGAGCACTTAATTTCCCAACTTCTTATTTTTAAGTTAATACACTCCTGATTGCAATGTTATATTTTATCTAGGACACATGGTCACATTTTCTTCCAGTAAAATTGTTCCCAGTGTGTATGATGAATTAAATATATCAATATTTTATGCTGCTCCAACCAGATGACCATAATATTCAGCTGTCTTACTACTGAAATAACATGGGAAACAACCAAGTGCATAAGCAGATGTTAAACAGAATGAGCAAACAATTTGATCAATTTTTGTCTACTTATATCCTGACATTTCAAAGATGCTGTAAGGCTCCCAGTGCTTCAAACAAACGCTCAGACAGTAAGGTACATCAGTGATAGCAACACAGTCTGAAAACATTTTCTTCAAGTGTGTGGTATTAGAAATAAGCCTGAAAGATAAATCAAATTTGGAAAACTGCTTTAGAAATGCAAAGTGACCCAATAGTTATTTGGGGACGTCACTAGGCATCTGGTAGTAATGTTAATTTTTACAACCACATTTTTAGTAACCTTATTTTTTCAAATTGTTAAGGTCATGTGTATAGTGTAAAATTTTTTTAAACTACTACAACATAGAAAGAGGAAAAGAGCAGTACTGCTCAGGAGGACTTCTGACCACATTTCGATGTACATTTTTTTTCCTATGCACTTTTTAAAAGTTATGATCAACTCTCTACCTAATGTTGTATCCCGATCTTTAAAAACTATGATAAGAACATAAGCTTGTATTTCTTCCATATTATTAAAAAAAATCTATGGATATAACATTTTTAATGGCTGCATTATATAACACTGTAAAGACATCTTCACCTATGTACTAATACCCTTATTAGTGTACAGTTGGGTTAAATTTTCTTGTTTTTCTCTAGTATAAGCCTGAGATGAACAAGATAGTTGTTTTCCGTTGCTTCTGTCCATTTCCCACTCTTTGTAGTAGTATTTAGGTCTTTTTCTATTATTAACCATGTGGTTTGGGGAGAAATGACCCAGCTACAGGGGTGGGAGCCTTGCTGCTAGCCATGGAGGTTGGTTCAGGAATGGGCACATAACCATTTAAACAAGACAGTATGATGCCATGACACTCCTCATTCAGAAACTTCATTTTCAGTGGTAGAATTACTATCTGTGGAACCAGAATATCTTCCAGTGTGTCAGATACACATAGCTACAGTACAAAATTCTGGTAGGAACCGTTAAAGGCTGCAGTGAATGTGATTCAAGGAAGAGAGAGAGGGAAGGAATAGAAAAGACAAGGATCTGGCTGAAGCCAGGGCAGAATGCATATCTAGAGGAAAAGCTGGTGAAATAAGAATCAACATGTAAAAGATTCATGGAAGTTTAGGAGATACACATTTCATAATTGTTTATTTTGTCCATATACTTAAAATTCTGTGACAAAAGTAACCATACAGTAGATTGAAAAGGTTGCTAGATTATCTAATGCTGTTGCTGCTGCTGCTAAGTCGCTTCAGTCGTGTCCGACTCTGTGTGACCCTGTAGACGGCAGCCCATCAGGCTCCCCCGTCCCTGGGATTCTCCAGGCAAGAACACTGGAGTGGGTTGCCATTTCCTTCTCCAATGCATGAGAGTGAAAAGTGAAAGTGAAAGTCGCTGAGTCGTGCCCAACACTTAGCGACCCCATGGACTGCAGCCCATCAGGCTCCTCCATCCATGGGAGTTTCCAGGCAGGAGTACTGGAGTGGGGTGCCACTGCCTTCTCTGTATCTAATGCTAACAAAGCTGAAATCCTCAAGAAAAAGCTCACTACCCAAAGGTTGCTGATTATTTGTTCTATACACAGACTCAGCTCATAAGACTTAAACTCAAGGCCTGAGATAGAATGCAATTGATAAGGACTTGAAATCCAGGAAAAGAATCTACCATTACCAAAGTAAATGTAGCTTGAGCCTTGCAAGAAAAGCTATGACAAACCTAGACAGCATATTAAACAGCAGAGACATCACTTAGCCAACAAAGATCTGTATAATGAAAGCTATGGTTTTTCCAGTAGTCATATACAGATGTGAGAGCTGGACCATAAAGAAGCCTGAGAGCTGAAGAACTGATGCTTCCAAATTGTAGTGCTAGATAAGACTCTTGAGAGTTCTTGAGGCGACAAGGAGATCAAACCAGTCAATCCTAAAGGAAATCAACCCTGATATTCATTGGAAGGACTGATGCTGAAGCCGAAGCTCCAATACTTTGGCCACCTGATGGGAATAGCCGACTCAGTGTAAAAGACCTGATGCTGCAAAAGGGCAGGAGAAAAGGGGGCAGCAGAGGATGAGATAGTTGGATGGCATCACCAACTCAATGGACATGAGTTTGAGCAAACTCTGGGAGATAGTGAAGGACAGGGAAGCCTGGAGTGCTGCAGTCCATGGGGTCACAGAGTCAGACAGGACTTAGCGAGTGAACAACAAATTATCCAAAGAGACATGTCCAGTTTGGGCTGTCCAGAATCATAACAGAGGATGAAAGACATGGTCACACTCTTTTAAAATGTGAATTAATTTAGTGAATCCTAGAATCTTCAGGTCTTTGCNCAGTCCATGGGGTCACAGAGTCAGACAGGACTTAGCGAGTGAACAACAAATTATCCAAAGAGACATGTCCAGTTTGGGCTGTCCAGAATCATAACAGAGGATGAAAGACATGGTCACACTCTTTTAAAATGTGAATTAATTTAGTGAATCCTAGAATCTTCAGGTCTTTGCTGACAAAAAGAAACCTAAATGGGTAACAGTTCATGGATCCCTGCCCCCTTACCAGTGACAGACAGTGTTTGTGCCACTAAAATATACTTGTAAGTACAGACCAGGGTGATGGAGTTTGGGAACATGGAGATCACACTAAAGAAAATTATGAAATTATCTATAAGCCAGTGGGAGACAAACTTGGCTTGCTTATAACAGGAGGCTCTAGACTGGCATGCACAGAAATTTCATATCCACATGCAGTCCTGGACAAGGCCTAATTTAAACCCAAGTCACTTGGCACAGTGTTTATAGTGTTGTACCTGCTACAATGGTTGGCAGGGTGCCAGTGTTTTACATATTGGCTTCTGAAACCTTGAAGTGCAGTTCTGACCCTTGTTAAAATTAGGTGGGTACACATATTTGAAATGGGTTATAAGAATACCTATAATAAAATAGAAAATACCAATAAAGTAGGCACAGGAAAAGTATAGATACAGAAAGAGACACATGTACCCCAATGTTCATTGCAGCACTATTTATAATAGCCAGGACATGGAAGCAACCTAGATGTCCATCAGCAGATGAATGGATAAGAAAACTTTGGTACATATACACAATGGAGTATTACTCAGCCATTAAAAAGAATACATTTGAATCAGTTCTAATGAGGTGGATGAAACTGGAGCCGATTATACAGAGTGAAGTCAGCCAGAAAGAAAAACACCAATACAGTATACTAACACATATATATGGAATTTAGAAAGATGGCAATGTTAAACCTGTACGTGAGACAGCAAAAGAGACACAGATGTATAGGACAGCCTTTTGGATTCTGTGGGAGAGGGAGACGGTGGGATGATTTGGGAGAATGGCATTGTAACATGTATGATATCATAAGTGAAATGAATCGCTGGTCTAGGTTCGATGCAGGATGCAGGATGCAGGATGCTTGAGACTGATGCACGGGGATGATCCAGAGAGATGGTGTGGGGTGGGGGGTGGGGGTCGGGATTGGGAGCTCATATGCACTCGTGGCTGATTCATGTCAATGTATAGCAAAATGAATACAGTATTGTAAAGCAAAACAAACTAAAAAATAAAAATTTAAATTTAAATAAATAAAAAACTGTAGATAAAAACAAAAAAGAAAGCAATTACTTCCACCAAGGGAAGAAAAATAAGTGTACGGAAACAAAAATTTTTGCTGTCAGCGTCTAACACATTGGCAAGTACAAGCAGGTTATAAGAAATGAACCTAATGACAATATATTTTATAGTTTCCCAACTCTGAATAAAAAGATTGTATTTTCAAAAAAAAAAAGAAAAACAAGACCAAAGGAAGAACTATGACATAGATAAGGATGCCATATGAATTTACCCATTTCCTACAATGACCTGCAAATTAGGCTTGAGTTTCCTGTCAGCCAAGGCACAAAGAGTAACTTGAGCACTTCAGACAACATTTGTGCTCACCAAAAGAAAACGGGCATTTGTTTTTTTGTGGAAGGTTCAGGGGAGGAGAAGGGAGGGAGTTTCCAAGATGTGACTATTTGGTAAGCGGTTAGTTTGGAGGTCTCTAGAAAGTGAAAGAAAGAAAGAAAGAAAGTGAGTCACTCAGTCGTGTCCCGGGTCTCCTGCATTGCAGGCAGATGCTTTTAACCTCTGAGCCACCAGGGAAGCCCTCCTAGAAAGTGAATAGGAACTAAAAAGCCTCTTGAAAGTGAAAGAGGAGAATGAAAAAGTTGGCTTAAAGCTCAACATTCAGAANTTCCAGTCATGTGGCCACTGCTGACTTTTCCAAATTTGCTGGCATATTGAGTGCAGCACTTTCACAGTGTCATCTTTCAGGATTTGAAATAGCTCAACTGGAATTCCATCACCTCTACTGGCTTTGTTCATAGTGATATGCAGAGTACTTCATGAGAAATGCTGGGCTGCATGAAGCAGAAGCTGGAATCAAGATTGCTGGGAGAAATATCCATTACCTCAGATATGCAGATGACACCACTCTTATGGCAGAAAGTGAAGAAGAATTAAAGAGTTTCTTGATGAAAGTGAAAGAGGAGAGTGAAAATATTGGCTTAAAGGTCAACATTCAGAAAACTAAGATCATGGCATCCAGTCCCATCACTTCATGGGAAATAGATGGGAAAACAATGAAAACAGTAGCTGACTTTATATTTTGGGGCTCCAAAATCACTGCAGATGGTGGCTGCAGCCATGAAATTAAAAGACGCTTACTTCTTGGAAGGAAAGTTATGACCTACCTAGACAGCATATTAAAAAGCAGAGACATTACTTTATCAAAAAGAGTCCGTCTAGCCAAGGATATGGTTTTTCCAGTGGTCATATATGGACGGGAGAGTTGGACTGTGAAGAAAGCTGAGCACTGAAGAATTGATGCTTTTGAACTGTGGTGTTGGAGAAGACTCTTGAGAGTCCCTTGGACTGCAAGGAGATCCAACCAGTCCATCCTAAAGGAGATCAGTCCTGGGTGTTCACTGGAAGGACTGATGCTGAAGCTGAAACTCCAATACTTTGGCCACCTGATGTGAAGAGCTAACTCATATGAAAAGACCCTGACACTGGGAAAGATTGATGGCAGGAGGAGAAGGGTACGACACAAGATGAGATGGTTGGATTGCATCACCGACTCAGTCGACATGAATTTGGGTAAAGTCCGGGAGTGGGTGATAAACAGGGAGGCCTGTAGTGCTGTGGTCCATGGAGTCGCAAAGAGTTGGACATGACTGAACTGAAGTGAACTGAAGTTTCACAGCAAAACTGAGATAAGGTGAAGTAATTTCCCCTACGCCCTCTACTCCCACAAATGCATAGTCTCATACAGCTCAATATAAAAAAAATCAAACAACCTGATTAAAAAATGGGCAGAAAACCTAATTAGACATTTTTCCAAAGAAGACATTCAGATAATTAACAGGCACGTGAAAAGATGCTCAACATTGCTGATTATTAGAGGAATGAAAATCAAAAATCACAGTGAGCTATCACCTCACACTTGTCAGAACGGCCATCATCAAAAATCTCCAAATAACAAATGTTAGTGAGGATGTGGAGAAAAGGGAATGTTTGTACCTTGTTGGTGAGGGGATATGAATTGGTGCAGCCACTATAGAAAATGGTCTGGAAGTTCCTCAAAAAACTAAAAATGGAGCTACTGTATGATCCAGCAATTTCACACTTTAATGAATATCTGAAGAAAATGAAAAGAGTAATTTGAAAAGATCCATGTACCTCAGTGTACATAGCAGCACTGTTTACAATAGAAGTCACCCAAGTGTCCATCAACACATAATAAAGAAAATGTGATTTTGTTGTTGTTTAGTTGCTCAGTCCTATCTGACTCTTTGCAACCCCATGGACTGAACATGTGATATATATATATATATATCTCCCATATACATGTGTGTATCTGTGTATATATCATATATATACATATGTGTGTGTATCTGTCTATTCTTGGAAAATAGTCCTATTGCACTAGCCAGAATTTCCACTGTGTAGAAAAGGAGNTATCTGACTCTTTGCAACCCCATGGACTGAACATGTGATATATATATATATATATCTCCCATATACATGTGTGTATCTGTGTATATATCATATATATACATATGTGTGTGTATCTGTCTATTCTTGGAAAATAGTCCTATTGCACTAGCCAGAATTTCCACTGTGTAGAAAAGGAGTGGTGAGAGGGGACATCCTTGCCTTTTATGGGCTTTTCTTAAATCGGACCTAAGAAAAGAGTAGATCCGTCTCTGGAGGTGTATGAATCAGCAGCTTTGTTTCACATTCTGAAAAGTCAGAAATGGTGCCCATCCACAATGAGAAGCACTAGGAGGATCCTGACTAAGGAGAATAGAAAATTTGTTTTCCAAATCAAGAAACTTTTGAGAGTGAAACTAGTGCGATTAATATTTAAACCAAAAGAAGAACTGGCATAAACTGGGATATCTTGAAAAAATTCAGACATATGTTCCCCTTCAGTCAGTTCAGTCACTCAATCGTGTCCAACTCTTTGCGACCCCATGAATCACAGCACCCCAGGCCTCCTTGTCCATCACCAACTCCCAGAGTTCACTCAGACTCNGGTGTGAGAGTGTGGAGGGAGGCAGGGGCGTGGGTGCGGATTTGTAAAATCCCATGTGTGTGAATCTATGTGTGTATGTGTGTGTGTGTACTCGTGTGACTGCAAACTGCTCTCCAAACCCAGAGATCTGCGGGTGCCCTGACTTGCTGTCTCCCGCTGACTGTGGGACAGTGTTATTTCTTCCCTGAAACTCTGTTCACAGTCTCTGTTTTGCTCCCGCCTGGGGATGGCCGGTTTAGGGATTCTCATTTCCCTTCGTTTCCCCTCATTTCCCCTTTTTCTTCACATGTCGCTTGAGATAGGGATGTGGAAGTGTGCATGTGGCTTTGGGCACATGGCAGGGAAACAGTATAATGGTTACCGTTCCTGGGCTTGCTGGCATTCAGGTTTTGAAGGGAGCTTCCATCCTGTGACACTTCTCCTCTCCTCAGCTCCTAGTCTGTAAGGGTCTTAGATGCCCTGACTCTGCAATTTCTATTGTTTTTCTCTTGTCTGACCTGAAGGAGAAGGGTCTTTAATGGCCACTGTCCCCACAACTTTGAATGTCAACTAAACCTTCTCTGTCCACATTTAAACACTGGAAATCTTATGGTTGAAGAATATGATCTTTATCTTGGATCTTGCAGAGTGAACTCTGAAGGTGTGTATGAGAGATGAGGGGGTAGTATTTTAAAAGAAAAAAAAAATCATTGAGAAATTGGTCCCCCACCTACTCCCTGGTCAGCATCATGGGCAGGGCGTTTTCCTTGGAAAAAGGGATACTTTATTTCTAATGCTAGTGGCATGCACTCTTCTAGCTTTCACAATGGCTAGGTGGTACCATGTATTATTGGGGAACTGAAATCCCCCAAGGTTCATAGTGATGGGGTCCCAGGTTAGTGAGTCTGCTTTCCTAGCCAATATAGCCTGCAAGTAGAAAATCTGGAGAATGTCAGGCTGGCAATAAGGCACCCAGTGGAAGCCAGGACACGGAATTGCATCCAGGGTCTATAGCTGTTTAATTGTCTCTGTGTGATAAAGATCTGCTTATGTGAGGCTGGGTAGAGAGAGACAGGAAGGGAGATGTTATATTCATATGTGCGTCCACTGCAGTTTGACTCGCCAGCTCCTGTTTTTCTCCTGCAGTGTTTATAAGAATGATGCACCTTTACACTTTATATCTTGATACTTCTTTATTAAAATGTTGTGGAACTAGATTAACCTGCTTAGAACATATTTGAATCATAACACCTTAAATTCTACTGCATTGCTGTCAGAATCCAAACTGGCTGCCCTGGTCCTCTTGAAAAGCCTGTAGCAGTCATAGCTACACAAGTAGGTATACAACATGTTGGCATCAGATGTTTCTTTCTCTTTTTAAAAAAATTTTTGTTTTGTTTTGCAGAGGTTACATTGAAAATAATAGAACCAGGGCTGTCCACATACGCTTTTTGTCTTCCCATTTGTCTTCTCTTAATTAATGATGATCTGTAGACCAGGTTTTCTTGGAGCTGTGAACATTAACATAAATTTCCTCATGTCCTTCAAGTCAAGCCTTCTAAAATTTTAATGTGAGGTTNATAGAACCAGGGCTGTCCACATACGCTTTTTGTCTTCCCATTTGTCTTCTCTTAATTAATGATGATCTGTAGACCAGGTTTTCTTGGAGCTGTGAACATTAACATAAATTTCCTCATGTCCTTCAAGTCAAGCCTTCTAAAATTTTAATGTGAGGTTGTTGGATCTCATCCAAAGTTTTACGAAAGATTTATAAAAATGAATTTGGAATCTTAGTTCTTAACTCTCTTATTAGTTCTGCCAATTTCTTTCTGAGAAAAGTACTTTGGAACGTAAAAGGCATTCTAAGGTTTTTGCTATTTTTTTTAAAGAAAAGTTTATATGTGCAAGTAAGATCCAGAGATATAAATGTCTTACCATAAAGTTTAAGAATATTAGGAATTATCAAGGTGAATAAACTGTTTAGAAAAAGAATAATTATACAACAGCACAATTGATGACTCAGGAATTAGTGATTTCCTTTCTAACCTGTGATAATTTTTTAAATGCAATGCCTGGCTTTCTAAAGATTGCACTATTAAGGTTAATGATACAGCTTAAATACTGTAATTCAGTCTGTAAACAGTTGTACGTTTTGCTGTAGCCTGAAGTAAGTCATTTGTTTTGCATGGATGTGTTTTCTTTCTTAAAGGAGCATTAATTCTGTTCTTTTCCATTATTGGGTCTCTTAAAGAAGTTTGTTTTTTAGAAGATTTGGGAATAAAAGACATCTGAAAATTGACCTGTGGGGCCAAAAGGAAGAAACTGTTGTACTGTGGGTGAGGTTGGACTTACATCCTATAAAGAAAAAGTAATTGTTGTTAAAAGTGAGAGACTTTCAACCACTAAAATCCAGAATTAACCCTTTAGGTTACAATCATTAATTTGCAAATATTTGTTCGTTGCCTACAACATCTTAGGCAGTGTATACCTTTGGATAGAGTTTGGGAAATGTTATGACGGCTGAAGGTTTGAAAACTAAGGAGACCTAGATCCTGCCCAGAGGAAGTTCATGGCCAAGAAGGAGAGACAGGTCATGCATGTAAAAATGGTGAAAAGTGATGAAGTGCTGAAAAAGCTATACGCCTGTAGAGCTGTAGGAGTTCACGTGATACAACAATGACTTCAGAAGGAAGAATCAAGAAAGATTTGGAAGAATGAACTTTTGAGCTGAGATTTACATAGGTGGGTTTTGGGCTGGTAAGGAAGGAAGGGCATATTTGGGGGAGGAACAGTATAGCAGAGGCCTGGTGGTGGGAAGTGTGTGCCCATTCAGGGAACAGAATGAAAATGAAGTCACTCAGTTGTGTCTGACTCTTTGTGACCCCATGGATTGTAGCCTACCAGGCTCCTCCAAATGGTGTGCTTAAAATTCTTTCTCAATTGAATTGGGGAAGGGGAAAGAATGGCATGTGTTGGAGCACAGGAGATACCCAGAGATGAAGTGAGAGATAAGAAAGAGACAGTCATTCAAGGTTGTGGAGCAACTTTTATATGGATTTTATTCAGTTACTGCCAGGAAGCCTTGGAAGGTTTTGGAGGATGAAGGTTGACAGAACTATAACTGAGCTTCACAGTGACAATCTTGAATTGTGTTGGATGTAATGAAATGAGGAAAGAATGGCAGTAGGGAGACAAGATAAGCTCTGTTGTTAAATTAAAGATCAGAGGAAATGAGAGAGTGGGAGCGAAGGGAGAGAACAAACTCAAGAGACAGGGTACAAGAATAATCTGAACACTGATCAGGGAGATCAAAGGTCATTGTCAGGCTCAGCTGTGAGCATGATTGGGTCTTGTCAAGAAATCCTCCTTCAGAGGAGGATGAGGAAACTTCTTTATAAGGAAGAATTTTGAGCCTGACAGGTTTTTCCAAATGAAGGGACTCCAGTGCAGGTATAGGTTTCGGAGAGAGGTTAGAGCAACAAAGAGGGATTTGTAAGTCATTTATTTAGAAGCAGTTTTAATGTCTCGGGGGGCTTCCCTGGGGGCTCAGAGGTTAAAACGTCTGTCTGCAATGCAGGAGACCCAGGTTTGNAAATGAAGGGACTCCAGTGCAGGTATAGGTTTCGGAGAGAGGTTAGAGCAACAAAGAGGGATTTGTAAGTCATTTATTTAGAAGCAGTTTTAATGTCTCGGGGGGCTTCCCTGGGGGCTCAGAGGTTAAAACGTCTGTCTGCAATGCAGGAGACCCAGGTTTGATCCCTGGTCAGGAAGATCCCCTGGAGAAGGAAATGGCAACCCACTCCAGTATTCTTGCCTGGAGAATCCCATGGACAGAGGAGCCTGGTGGGCTACAGTCCACAGAGTCGGACATGACTGAATGACTTCACTCACTCACTTAATGTCTCAGGAATGACCAATAAAGAGAGTGGAGCAAAAAGAGGCAAAGGCTAAGGGTAGGCTCCTTGGAGGACATCTGGGTTGGAGGGGAAAAGAGAAAAAAGAGGTTATGAGCATTAAACAAGGGGTGGTTGGAGGAATGTGGTGGCAGTAGTGTGGTGTCATGGAAGCTGGGGAAGGTGAAGGAGTACCACCCTTCCTACATCACGCCCCCATGGGGGTGGAGGTACAGGGAAGGAAGAGCCAGTTGGGTTTGACTTGGCTTTCCTTGATTATCCTGAGGCAGGTGGAGTGCATCCAGGCTGTGAGAGATTGAATAGGGGAGGGTGATGCATTTGGAAAGCAGCGAGGACACACTTCCATTTTAATAAGCAGGATGAAGGAGAGAGAGAGAGAGAGTTTGCTACATCAAAGGTAGGGCATGTTGTAGGGAAAGCAATGTCTTCGTATAGGGACACCTGAACCTACTTTATAAGTGGAGGAGAAGAAACCAGTGAAGGATATGAAGGATAGAGATCAAAAATGTAGGGGGGAGACTAATGGGAGAGGCTAACCAATGGGGAGACTAATGGGAGAGGCTGATGGGAACATAATCTTTAAGATAGGACTCTTCAAGGGAAGGGCTCTTTTGAGACAGAAGCACGGGAAGTTTGAGAAGAAAAGAAAGGAATTTGGCCATGGTCTTCTAAGTCAAGTCAGAGAGAGCTGGGCAGGGTTGAAGCCATGGGTAGAATAATAAAGACTGGGACCAAGTGTTGTGGGAATGTAGTGGTGAGTTAGTTACAGGTAAATAAAAGATTATCACCTGACCCTGAGGGCCTCCTGTGTTTGGAGAGCATAAATTTGTGGTAGAACCAATTAGTCCTATATAATTAAAGTTTGACAACCACTTATATAATTTTTGTTATTAAAATTAATAGCATTAAATGTTGTTAAATACAGTAGCTCCTCCTTCCCATAAACTCAATGAAAAGAGAAGAATGTTTGCCTTTAAAACTAGCTGAATAAAAGACCCCACCTGAAGTATTTCCTATGAAGATTTTCTCTCAAGGATTGCTGACTTCAGTAAATAATGGAGGAAAATATAAGTGTTTTTTGGAAAGATGAGCTTTCCCTATCTGCCAGCATATGGCAAAAGAAAAATCAAATATAGCTCTTCACCCAACAACATGCCTATTGTAAGTGCTCAGTAAATTTTTTTTCATGAATACATGAATAAATTAATTTTTTAGTAAAGATAGCTATAATATCTAAGATCTAAAATTTCAGGATTTCTTTCCTGTTTACATCATGGACATTGAATAAGTTGCATTCTATGCCTGTTCAAATTCATGACAGCATTAAAACTTTTATTTATTCTTACCTGCTACATACATTGAAGTTTTACAAATTTTTTTTCACGAAATAATTCTGTATCCTTTAGACCCTCAAAGGGGGTCTACAGGGTCATGTGTGATTCCAGACAAATTTATAGAAATCTGACTATGGTGAGTGTTGATTTTGAGGTTTTAATGTTGAAATCATTTATTCATTCCTTCAACAAATGTTCTCTGGACATCTCTCCACCACTCACTATTGTTGGTGCAAAGGATAGAGCAGGGGCAAGAAGGTCCCTACTACCACTGACCTTTTAGAGGAAGGGATTAAATAATAAATAAGCACGTATATTTCAGGTGGCAGTGAGTGGTATGAAGAAGAAAGCAAGGAAGGAGTAGAGTGTGGAGTCTAGGGGTGACTATTACTTTATAGTGGGTGGTCAGGGAATGCCTTGAGCTCAGAACTTAAAGAGTTGAAAGAGTGAGGCATGCAAGTATTTGGTTGGCCAAAAAGTTCATTTGAGTTTTTCTGACTGATGGGGCAGTAAGACCCAAACAAACTTTTTGACTAACCCAGTATTTGAGGGCAGGGCCTTCTAGGTAGTGAATGTCAAAGGGCCTGAGACAGGAACATGCTTGGCATAATCAAGTAAACCTTGCTCGTTTCCTTGCTTCTCCTGGCCATGTAGTGTCACAGATACATGGAGCTGTCACTTAGGGACCCTGCAGTGTGATGCTTTGCCTTTCAGTATTGAATCAGTCACCTGTAAGGCTGTATCACACTACCATGTTCGAGCTGACCTGTCGGTGAGTCGGTGCTGGGTTTTTAAAAAGAGAATATGTCCTGAATCACACATTTGAGTTAGCAAACTTGGAGAGTAGCTGAGTCTGAGTAGTGCTGAAATATTAGTCAGCTGGAAGTGGTCCCTTTCTTGAAACTGCACATTCACTCTTTTCTAGACTGAACCATCTTCAGCCATAGGGTTCCTTTTCTTCTTCCATATTTCATATCTCATTCTTAGGTCTAAGGTCTTTGAAACTGGAGCTCTGTTTTGTTCATCTGGGCATAGAAAAACCCTACAGCCCATAGAAAAATTCTTTGCCTTAGTAAGGTATCATCAAATACTCATTGCAAAGAATGGATGAGACATTTCCAGGTATAAAGAATGGGGCTAAACCTCTTTGACCTTTATCCCTGAAGACAGCTGTTTTTAAAAGAAGACACAAAATTTTCCCTTGGTGCTAAGTAGTTTATGCAGTCATGGCCTGAGATGAAGACTTAGGTACAAATAGTCTGTTTGGGAGGTGATCCCAAGAAGCACAAATGAGGAATGGGAAAAAATGAGACAGGAAAGGAAGGAAAACAGGGAAGTAAGAAAAGAGGCAAGTTAGTGAGCAGATTACCATTGTGGACAGTGGAGACGCTATTCTTTATGACTGTCTATCAAGCAGTGGGGAAGGTGGGATTTTATCCCCCATTTAATCCTGGGAGCATCAATTCCCAAGCACTTTAATGCTGCAAACTTTGTAGGCACTGGAGAAAACCCTTGTGGGTAGCTAAACAGAGAGGCTGAGAGGGTGGGGGTAGGAAGCTATCAGTGTGTGCGGAGCTGTCCATCAGAGCCACCCGTGAACTCACAGGTGGGCTAAAGGGGCATGCTGCTACTACTGCTAAGCCGCTTCAGTTGTGTCTGACTGAATTTCAGCCCTGTGTCTGACTCCGTGAGACTCCACAGATGGCAGCCCACCAGGCTCCCCCGTCCCTGGGATTCTTCAGGCGAGAACACTGGAGTGGGTTGCCATTTCCTTCTCCAATGCATGAAAGTGAAAAGTGAAGGTGAAGTCGCTCAGTCGGGTCTGACTCTTAGCGACCCCATGGACTGCAGCCTACCAGGCTCCTCTGTTCATGGGATTTTCCAGGCAAGAGTACTGGAGTTGGTTGCCGTTGCCTTCTCCAAAGGGACATGGGGGCAGTGCAACAGCAGCTTCTTGTGCATATTGGCACAGGGAATTCTTAATAGTAAGAATTTGTGGGATAGCAGTGACTGTTATTTTATTTTAGGGGTTTTAATATATTGCAGCAGCTTCCTACTGTTCAAGTTTACTTACAAGTCAACTGTTGACATTCCTCAGTTATCTGGGATGCACATTACCGTTTACGCCCATGTATAAGGTACCCTGGATTATAAGGTAGTACCCAGTTTTCCAGCGAGGTAGTTTTTAAAAAGTCTTTACATCAACTTGAATATGCACATTAGAGTGATATAGGTAAAGGATTTTTTATATTTAATAAATAATATTTTATTGTTATATTTAATTTACTCTAAATGTTTATACTGTATTTAATAATCTATATTTATTAATTTACTTGCATATATTTTAAATCACCTTATATAAAATTAGTCATTTTAAAATATGACATTCTTCTACACTCACATTTTACAAAATCATTTATTCAGATGTTTCACACACTGCTTTGACCAGTGTCTTTCATCGTTAAACACCACTTTTGACATATTCACATCTATCTAGCTTGTATGTCATGGAGTACTTTTGAATTTGCATGTGATGCTGTCCTGCCATGGATGCTGCCCTTAATTCTAAGCCCTGTATGCCTGTTCACACAGTGTAAAGACAGTTGTTTCTTTGCTGTCTTCCTATAGGTATATATTCATGCCCTCTATAGCCCAGCCCTTCTGCATGATTTGTGTAAAGTCATCCAATACAGGCAGTTATGAAGGAGTATTTACTTAAATTGGTCTTAAAATCTTGACTCCCTTCATTCATTCACCTATTCTGTTTCAATCCCATGATCTCTATAGGTATCCCTATCTAGTTTTGATTGCAGTTGTTTCTGGCTGTCTTCTCCAGACAGTTCTCAGGTGACCTCTGAAACCTACATCTTTTCATAAAACCTTCAGTCTTACCAAGTAAATTTTTTGACATGGCTTTTCCCTTTAAAATCAGTGGCCATAACATCCAATATTAATGAATTGCTTGATTTTAATTCCTGTTATCTTGGAGATAATAAGCTTTCTGGCATTCAGAAGAGAGTAACTGAGAGAATGGCTCTTAGTAAGGGAGACTTTATATGGAGTTAAACACAAGATGACTTTCTCTTTTCTGAAGTCTCATTTTTTGGGGGGATTAGGAATCTCATTTTGTATATGCCATGTCATCATGGGAGGTTGTTGAGGTGTGGTGATCCTTGGCTAGTAAGTTTCCTCTCCAACCTCCTCCTCTTCTGCTCCATGGTCGATTAATTAGTGTGAAAAATACAGTAATGATTTAGTTTCACTGAGCAGTTGATTAACCGTTGTTCTGAACAATGTGACCATTTACATTTCTGACTTTTGATAAATTTTGTATCTCACATTTAATTCCTTATTGACTGACAGATACACTTTATTTTCGAGAAGAGGTGTACTTGACAAGATGTGCATAAATCATTTTTCTTGTAAATGGTAGCATATCTTAAATTCAGAGGAAGAACTTATCATTGAAAGAGATTCCACTTATCAGCAATAATTATCCTCTTATGTGGCTAGTCAATGAATTAGGATTTTTATACTGGACTTACTATGTGGATCACACTCTATTTCAGTGCCTTTAAACTTGTTTAACCAAGACTCCTCATGAGAATATAGTTTATATCATAGCCTAACAATATAGATGAGTATGTTTAAACATACACACACACACACACACACACACACACACAAACATATCACTGAAACAAAAATTTCACTTGGCAATACTGGTCCTTTATTATGTGTGAAGCACTTGGATATTTTCTGTTCTATTCCATTCTATTCTATATGATTGTCAACTCACTAAACTTATTTCACTTCTAATGGTTCCTGACATGCAGTTGAAGAAGCACTGTTCTATTGTATTACATCCATCAGAAGAGTGCTTATTTCCTTATAGCATGAAATAATTTCACATCAGAGGATTTTTAAAATTTGTTTCAAATTATTAGCATATCTGCATATTTGGTAGTATGAGTGTAGGAGATCACAAGAATACTAAAGAGAAATTTATTTTTGAGTAGATGTTGTATTTCCAAAAGAAGAAACTGTTAGTGTGGAAAGGGGAGTCAGACAAGTGGATTAGTTCTTAGATCTAGCAGCTTCCTGGGCTGTAGGAACCGTGCTCAGCTCCTGGGTCCTGACTGTGTGGCTGGACTGGCCGGCATTCCCAGTCTGGCTCATCTCTCTTCACAGTTCTTTCCTGCCCCCTCCTTTCCTGCTTCTTTCCCAAGCCACCACCCCCAAATCTCAGGAGTGCTAGATATTCAGTTCAATAATTTCCTTCTCAATTTCAACCTAATATATTTCTTCCTAGATGTGAAACTACTTTTTACACCCACTTCTCTTCCAAATAACTTGAAAATACAGGAATCTTTTTTTCCCTGAGCTCATACCTGGCATATGTGTGGGGGGCAGGGTGGGGAGGGGGGCCTAAAGAAGCGAGAATTTGTTCACAGGTGGAATGTTTCCATAGTGTTAGGTGGTGTGAAAGTCTAATCTAGTCTGGTGTTGAGGTGTGATTACACTCTTTATGGCTCTCCTGTTGTCTAGTAGAAGGCCATGTCAGTTCCTATTTTCAAAGCCTAATAGGCAGGAATAGAGATGCAGACATAGAGAACAGACTTCTGTACATGGGCAGCAGGGAGGGAAGGGGAGTGTGTGGGACAAATTGAGAGAGTAGCATTGACATATATACACCACCACATGTAAAATAGAGAGCTAGTAGGAAGCCACTGTATAGCCTAGGGAGCTCAGCTCAGTGCTCTCTGAAGACCTGGAGCAGTGGAGGGGAGAATGCAGTGGGAGGGAGGCTTAAGAGGGAGGGGATGTATGTAAATTTACAGCTGATTCACATTGTTGTATGGCAGAAACCAACACAACATTATACAGCATTTTTACTGCAATAATGAAGGAAAAAACCTCAATAGGTTCCTCATCCAGTAAATGAAAGCAAGTTAACATCATAGCTACAGAGTGCCAAGATGTTGTGGTGAGCACTATACACAGTCAACTCACTTGATTCTCATACTGACCTCACCTACTCTTCATAACCATATCAGGAGAAGACTAAATTATAGATGGGACTTGAGGCTCTCAGAGGTTCTATCAGTGACTAAAGGACAGGGCAAGAGGGCCTCACCTTGGGTCCAGGGATGGGAGCAGGCCCTGACAGCTCCTGTCCCCTTTGTCCTAGGGCCCAGCAAAAGCCCCCCACCCCACCTGCCCAGCTGGACGCCCTTGTTTGTGATGCTCTGTCCCACCTGGGGATGTCTGTGTGTGGGCAGCTGTTGCACCAGCATCTCTCCAGTCTCTACCTGCTGTGATGGAAAGGCTCAAGATGGATGGAGTGTGGCGCTGCCATTCACTAGCTGCCAACATTGATCAAGTCTCTCTTGGCTGAGCTGAGCCTCAGCTTCCCCAGCAGTAAAAGGAGGGATGATGAAACCTACCTTCCCTTCTCTTCCCACACAGGGCCACTGGGCTGTCAAGGGCTCTAGGAAAGTAAGGGAGATGTGTCACTCCCCTCATGATGACCTTGGGCATAAGTGACATCTCCCCACTCTAAACCAGGGGTCAGCACACTCTTTCTGCAAAGGGCCAGATAGTAAAAAAGGTTCCATAGGGCCATACAGTCTCTGTCACCTGTCACAACTTCTCAGCTCTGCTGTGGTGGTACAAATGCCGTGGGCAACGTATAAGGCAGCGAGCAGGGCAGTGCTCCAATAAAACTTTATTTCTGGATGCTGAAATTTGAATTTCGTATCATTTTCACTTGTCACAAAATTTTGATTCCTCCCTTGATTTTTTTCCAGCCATCTAAAAATGTAAAACCATTCCCAACTCCCAGGCACTGGGCCAGATACGTTTCCTGGAACTGAGCTCGCAGACTCCTGGTGCAAATTCTCACAGCCCTGGGTACCACTGGTTAGAGAACAACTGCAGTTCGCTTTGGACTGCAGCACTGTGTGCTTACTTTATTCCATCCCTCTCTTATCCTTCCACATTATACACCCACCCACTGACCTTTTTCTCATCTTCCTTAGCACTGCGAGAGCTAACAGCGTATGGACACTCTGCACACACATATATGCATATATAGTATATGCTGAATACATATTTGTTGAATATATGGTATATATAATAAGAAAATATGTTGCTTTTCTGTGTATCTTATTTTTCCATCTTTAAAAAGGAATTCTGTTTATTCTCTAGTGAACCTTTAGGAATGGTTGAGTTAACATTTTGTAATTAAATTTAAGGGCTTAAGCAATCATGTACCCCCTCCCCCACTATTAACCAAAAAAGGAAAAGAATGTCAGGGAAGAAAGAAGAGAAAAGCAAACAGACAAAACAAAGCCAACATTTCAACATGAAAAGGGCTTATTAGAGAATAACTGAAGTGGCTAAACGTTTAGCTTTGGTCCCTGAGGCTTTCTGTCACTGGAGGCTGATGTGCTTTGAGCCTTAGCTGCCAGCAGCCCAGCTTATTATTGTGCTTTACCCAAAATTTAACTCAGGGGTCGGAACTCTGCATTAGGCATCAATAAAGATAGAATGATAGAATGCACTGTGTCTTTTCATCTGTATTTTCTCAACATGTATCAAGGAGTCATGTCTCTTTAAGAGCAAAGCCTTGAACACAACTCCCATTTTATTTCTTAGTAGGTATGTCGGCTCAGGAGTGGAAGCATTAGGAAATATATAAATCTAGAATTTTCTTCTCAAAATAAGATGGACAAAAACTGGATGGTGAAATTACAGTGTGCCTGTGTGTTATTTTTCCAAATAGTCTGTTACTCTGTATTCTGTCATGAAGAAACTATATATGTGTGTGTGTGTGTGTGTGTGTGTTTAAGGGGTGAAAAGAGAGGAATGTGCTAGAAAGTTGTAACCAAAATCATTAATAGTCTCTATCCCTTATTAAAATTTGTTAAGGAAAAGAACAGTTAGGTTAGCTTTCAAATAAGCCCTTATCTTTTTTAGTCTGCCAAAATGTGTTAACCTGGAGAAAAGATCCATGGCAGATGTAAAAGAAATTAGTAAGTGTGCTTTCAGCTTGGTATAAATTGGTACTGCTCTGGTAGATGCTGTCTAGCCTTGAAGACAGAATGTTAAGCCAGCGTTAGAAGTGCATATTACATTTAAGTTGTGTGAGGTATTCAAAGCCTGCTTGGGGAAGAATGGAGGCTGAGGGGCTCAGGATGCTGTTTGCTATTATGTCTGAGCTGCTCCCAGTGAGACACAACATACCACTTACTGGCAGTGCAAAGACTGATTTCAAAATTGTTCTCAGTAGATGAAGGCACGGGTTGGAGTGGCGGGGGGCAGGCTTACCTAAGAACTGCAAGGTGTGGAGGGGGTGTAACTAACCATCTGTCTGCAGTTTCTTGTATGGAATGAGGCTCCCCTTGACGAAGTAAAGAGACTGTACTTATGAAGGTGGATGATTAAGGTTTTGTTCATTATATTATCTGCACAGTGAGTCTTACTTTTTCTTCTTTTCCTGAGTTAAATTTTTTCCTCTCTTACCACCCCCTCCTTCTTTTTCCATTGAGGGAATTACAGTGGGCTTGTTTATATCTCACTTATTTGGATGGCTGCCTTCCATGCCAGAGGTTTTCAGCTAATGTCTGGTCATCATGGATTGTCCATTCATGTTAGGGCTGTGACATGGGAGATGGCCAAGTGTCTGTTTTAGTTGACAGGGTTTGTAAAGGTCTTAGGTTGGACCCCCCAGAGCAGAAACTAAGAAGAGGGTTGGTATGTTCAGGCACTCCTTTATTAAGGAGATGCTCCAGGAAGAGAAGCAGGGTGTGGTGGCGGGGAGGGTGTCCGTCAGACAAGGGCGTGTTCTCAAAGGCTTGAGGGTGGGGAAGCTCTGGTATGATGTGGTCTCAGGACTGTCCCTACCAGAGTCAGTGGCTTTGGTGGTATGCACTGCATACCTGTCAGTCACTGAGTAAGGGTCTTTTGCATTAAGAGGATACTGTGGGGAGGGGAACATACATCCTCAGGTATTTCTGGTTCTCTATATGAAAAGGCAAAGCTGGTCAGTGAGTCATGGATGCTGGCTATTGACCAGGTGAGGATTTGGATGTGAGGCCAACATTGTCCACCACCAGGCCAGTAGTTTCTCTTGACAGTGGTCAACCAAGGAGCCAGTTCAGCGCTTCCCTGGGAATCCCCATATGCCACTCTTTTTCCTGAGAAGTGGCTGCTGGCTTCTGGTGATATGTGTGTATCACATGGAACAGAGGTCTGGGATCCAACTGTCTGGTTACAGGAGATCGCCTGTTTTCCACAGCCTTCTGTACCTCCATCCCTTGCCAGGCCCGTATGCCTGGCCAGGGATTCTACTGTCTAGTCACTTCGAAAGAAATGTGTTAAAAAATCTCTTGTTTGTGGCTATTCTCTCTCTGTTTCTCTTAATAAAAATGTATGTGGTCAAGTTGCCACCTTTAACCAGAGCTACTCAAAATAAAAGCTAAAGCAGAATTGTGGACTGAAAAAACGTATCTGTTTTCTCAGTGGATCTGTTTTCCCTGTTGGAATACAATCCTGCACAGGTCCTTTAGATTTCCCTCTCTTGAGTGGTGTAAAGTCAAAACCAGTTTATTAATCACATAATACAGTCCAGTATAATAATAAAAATTCCAAACTCCTGCCTCATTCTTGACTTAAAAATTGCAGTGAAACCTGAACACAGTACAGAAATCTCAAGTGTGCAGTTTGTTGAATTTTGTGTATCTGAAAACCCATATAATTGGCACCTTGATGAGATACAGAACACATCCTGCCCCTCCTCCACTTCCCTCAAGCTCCCTCATGGCCATTTCTAGTTAATACCACCTGCAGCCCAAAGATAACCACTGCTCTGCCTAACCTCTATCACCACGGAGTATTTTGCTTGCTTTTAACTTCATACACATGGAATCCTTGAGTATGTAACCTTTTGTGTCTGGCTTTTTTGTTCAATAATTTTTAGAGATTCATCCATGTTGTTTTATGTAGTTCATTCCTTTCTGTTGTGGTTTGATAATCCATTGTGTGGGGTTTCCCTAGTTACTCAGCATTAAAGAATCCTCCTGCAGTATGGGAGATGCAGTTCAATCCCTGGGTTGGGAAGATCCCTTGGAGGAGGGCATGGCAACCCACTCCTGTATCCTTGCCAGGAAAATCACATGGACCAAGGAGCCAGGTGGGTTGCAGTCCATGGGGTCACAAAGAGTCAGACACGACTGAGCATGGGCATGAATCTGTTGTGTGAATATGCTGTTTAATCTCTGCTCTTCTATTGGACACTTAGGTTTTCTCACTGAAGATTCTTGAACATTTTGGTGCACATAAGCATTCATTTCTGTAGGAGTGAAATGGCTGGGTCATGGAACAGGTATATGTTTAGGTTTTGAGATATGGCCCAAAGGTTTTACAAAGCAGTGGACCAATTTACTCCCCCAACAGCAGCTTATGAGAGCTGTGGTTGGCCCCCATCCTCATCAGCACCTGGTCTCATATCATTCGTTTAGCTCTAGCCATTCTGGTAGGTGTGTTGTTGTTGTTAAGTTTCTAAGTCATGTCTAACTCTTTGCAACCCCATGGATTGTAGCATGCCAGGCCTCCCTGTCCCTCACTGTCTCCCAGAGTTTGCCCAAGTTTCTGTCCCTTGAGTTGGTGATGCTAACCAACTATCTCATTCTCTGCCACCTTCTTCTCCTTTTGCCTTCAATCTTTCCCAGCATCAGGATCTTTCCCAATGAGTCAGCTCTTCTCATCAGGTGGTCCAAGTATCGGAGCTTCAGCTTCAGCATCTTTTCTGGAATTCCCTTGCTTTCTCTATGATCCAGCAAATGTTGGTTCCTCTGCCTTTTCTAACCCCAGCTTGTACATCTGGAAGTTCTCAATTCAAGTACTGCTGAAGCCTACCTTGAAGGATTTTGACCATAACCTTACTAGCATGGGAAATGAGTGCAATTGTCTGGTAGTTAGAACATTCTTTAGCACTGCCTTTGGGATTGGAATGAAAACTGACTTTTCAGGTGTGTAGTGGTGTTAAATGTGTCTAGTGTTAAACTTCTCCTCCAGCTCAAGCAGGCTGCTTCCATGGAGCCCACAGGAAATACATACCCCTGTTCCAGTGGCAATTGATGTGCCTTTGCTGCAAAGACAGCCCCCTCTCTCTTTGCCCTGCTGGTTTTGACTACCTTCTTGATTTCTCACAGCAAGAATCATACAACAACATCCTGGGTCCCACAAACTCCGGAGAGCCCACATCAAGCTCCCACAGTTTTTCCTGAAGCCTCTTTACTTGGTGTATTAGTCTACTAGGGCTGTCATAACAGACTACCATAGACTGAGTGGCTTGGCCAGCAGAAATTCAGTTTCTCACAGTTCTAGAGGCTGGAAGATGAATATCAAGGTGTCAGCAGGCCTTTCTCCTCAGCTTGCAGGCAGCCACCTATTCGCCATGTCCTCACATGGGTTTTTCTCATTAGGGCACATACTTGATGTCACTTCCTCTTCTTAAAAGGACCCCAGTCATGTTCTATTATTTCTCCAGCCTTATGATGATATTTAACTTTAATTACCTCTTGAACGGTCCTATTTCCAAATACAGTCACCCTGGGGGTTGGAGCATCAACACATGAAGGGCGAGGGACACACAATTCACTCTGTAACAGTTTGGTGTGTACGTGGAAAGAGCTGTCTGCCAACTCTGCAGCAATATGTGAAGAACTCAGATTGGCAGTCAGTTTTCTTAAATCAGTGTACAGTTGGTCATGATTTAAACTATTAGGAAGATTTTTTTTTTTACATAATAGAAGTAAAACACATACAGTGAGGTACATAAAGTACATACATCTTTAGTGTACAGTTTGAGGAATTTTCCATATCTATAAACATGAGTAACCACCCCCCAAATCAGGATGTAGAACACTGCCAGCACCCCGTAGGTTCCCCCCAGTCTATACCTGTTCCCGTCTCCCGGAGGTAAACACAGTTGTGATTTCTATCATCATTTATCAGATTTGACAATTCTTGAACTTCATCTAAAAAGAATCACTTATGTACTTCTTTTTTGTATAGGTTATTTTACTTGGCATAATATCTATGAGATACATGCATGTTATTATGTGTAACAGTGGTCATTCTTCTCATTGCTATGTGGTATTCAGTTGTATAAATATTTGTTAATCTCTACCTGCTGATGGACATTTGAGTTTTCAGTTTTTTGACTTTATGAACAATGCTGCTATGAACATGCTTGTGTATATCTTTCTCCCTTTTTTCCTATTTTTTGAGTATGTATTTAGGAACAGAATTCCTTGATCGTAAGGATACATGTGTGTCTAATTAGAAACATTTTAATCAATTGTTTTTGTGAATACCTTTCTTTCTGTTCTATGTAATCTTAACATATACTCTTCACAACTCAAGGATAGATATAGGTATACTACTCTCCTTTAAGGCAGAGTTATGTTTTGTTGACTCTTCTGGTTAATTTTATTGTCTACCTCAGTTAACAGAATGTGATTTTGTTATTTTATATATCAAAGGTAAGTGAGGCATATGCTTGTGAGGTCACTGGATACTGAACAGGTTATTCATGCATATTGAAGAGTGTTTGCCACACTCTGTTAAGAAGTCAACAACCATCCACTAACACATTTTGTTTGCTTTGTCTGAATCAACAAGGTTATATATTCAGAATATTTTCATTAAAAATAGTTTTATGTACAACAGAACATGCCAGTGCATATTTTAGTGTTTAGCATCTTAGCTTTAAACATTAATTGAACCCCATTCTAATCAAAGTATATTTATTTTCACTAGAACACTGTAAAACAGCTTTTAAAAAAAAACAGTAATAATAAAAAGGAAAACATTTATATATTAAGTCATATAATATGTTAAGTAGCCTAAAATACTGCTCAAAGCACTTGGTGTACATTAATTCATTTAATTCTCACAACAACACTATGCTATTATTGTATACATTTTATAGATGAGGATACTGAGGCACAGAGAGGTCAAGTGACTTGCCCAGGATCACACAGCCAGCAGGTAGCCAGGATCCAGAGAATGTACACATATAACCACTATACCACACTGCCTTTTAACTCATTTTTTTTATTTTTCTGTTTATACATGGTAGAGGGGGCTGTGGGAGACAGCATTCCTGCTTTCTCAGTTCTTAGACGTTTCCTCAGTTTGGATTAAAGCTGTTGCAGTTAAAATCTTTATTATTGAACAGATTCCATTAATCAGATGCCTAAAGGACGCCAACCTGCTCTCACTGTCTTGGAAAAAAAATCACAGTAAAAGAATGCCAACAGAAATAGAGTTGTGCATGCATGCTTGTCACTTCAGTCGTGTCCAACTCTTTGTGACCATACGGACAGTAGCCCTTCAGGATCCTCAGTCCGTGGGATTCCCCAGGCAAGAATACTGGAATGGGTTGCCATGACATGGGTTGTCCCCTCCTCTAGGGGATCTTCCGACCTGGAGATTGAACCCGCATCTCCTGCATCTCCTACATTGCAGGCAGATTCTTTACCACTGAGTAACCGGGGAAGCCCAGAAATAGAGTTGCAGGTATAGAAAGCAAACCTATGGTTACCAGGGTATAAGTGGGGGAAGGATAAATTGGGAGACTGGAATTGACACATCCAGACTACTACATTTAAAACAGATAACTAATAAGGACCTACTGTATAGCACAGGAACTCTACTTAATACTCTGTAATGGTCTATATGAGAAAAGAACCTAAAAAAGAGTGGGGAAGAAAAAAAAAAAATATATATATATACACACACACCTGGAACTGACATGACACTGTAAATCAACTTTACTCCAATAAAAATTTTAAAAAGAGACTACCTCTCTCCCTCCTTCCCACACTTTAAGCCTTTGGGTTATATTGGGGAAATCTGTTAAGGGAAGAGCCTGGATGTTCCTGCACATCCTCTGCAGCCCTGAAAGACTGACCTCCGTATGGCAGGAGAATGATGCTCAGCAACAGAGGTCTTAACCCCCATGATCTGAGCACTAACCCCTTTCTCACATTCACTCTTCATCACATTCATCCTACACATATTTGCTGGGCACAGACAGTGAGCCAGTCCTGTGCAGGTTCCAGGGGTTTATTGGAGTGGAGCCCTATTCTTTAGGGAGCTAATTTGAAGTTGAGCACAGGAGATGGGTGCTTACACAAACCATAGAAATGTCACTGCTGTTCTTGCACCTGATGTGTGCTGTGAAGGACAAGTAAGAGTGCCTGTGTGTGACAGGGAGCCAGCCCTGCTGGGGTCTCTCAAGAAGGGCTTCTCTATGTGCAGAAGTAACTGAGGTGGGGAAGTAATCACAGGCAGAGGGAGAGGGTGTGTCAGAGTCCTGGGAAGGGGAGGGGACAGCTGCCTGCACACTGAGGACAAGAGGGAGTCATCTAAATATTTCAAATAAAGGAAAGCTATGGTCAGATGTGTGCTTTTCTGAGACAGTAGATTGGGAAGAGGGCTCAAGGGAAAGCCCATTTGTAAACATTTTGCAAAAGGGAAGGTGATTCCCATTAGAGCCCATCATAGACTCTAAAGGGGGAGGTGGTGGTTTGGGAAATGCTGGCAGAAGAGCTGGGAGATGGACAGACAGGAAAGATATTGAGCAAGTAAAATCATCAGGACCTGGGGATGGAGGCAAGGGCGTTACAGCCTGCTCCTAGGTTCTGTTTTGTGCTTCTAGAGGGATAGAGTCTCCAGTTATTGAAATAAGAAATGGAAAAATGGAAAGTGACTCATTGGGAGAGTGGGCAGGGAGCCAAGAGGACACTGACTGTAAGGTGTCTGTGAGGTCTGCAAGGACAGGCAAGAGGTGGGTGCTTGGATATGAATGTCTAGAACCTAATGAGAGATCCAGACTAGAGATTATGCTAATCAAGCTTTAGAAATGAGATTCTTATCCATACAGATGCCTTGAGTTTGGGGATATCGAGTGCTAGTTTAAAAAAAGTGTGGGTGAGGGCTAGAGCAGAGAGCCAGGAGTTAGGCTAGTTGAATTGCCTCTCCCAAAGCTTCACTCCTCTAAACTGCGTCTGAGTTCCTAAAACCATGGCATTCTATCAGAGCATGAGTGGTCCAAGCTTTTCAATTGCTCTTAACTGAAAATTTGTTAAAGTATTTGATTGATTTGTTTTTAAAATAGATGCATGGTTTGTGTAAATGTTTATAAACATGTTTACATGTAAACTTGCTGATAGTAAAGTTTATAGCATCAATTGCTGATGAACTGAAAAGATTACTTCTATGTCCTGGGCTTTAGGTATTTTAGAGCTGCTTTATTCAAGTGCTCCTTGTAACTTTGTCGTGAAGTTAAACCCATCTATGTTTTCTGACACAGACTCTGGTGTAGTTTTGTTCCTAACTTTGTTTTCATCTTCAAACTGTGGTGCTGGAGAAGACTCTTGAGAGTCCCTTGGACAGCAAGGAGATCAAACAGGTCAATCCTAAAGGAAATCAACCCTAAATATTCATTGAAAGGACTGATGCTGAAACTGAAGCTCCAATACTTTGGCCACCTGATGCAAAGAACTGACTCGTTGGAAAAAATCCTGATACTGGGAAAGATTGGGGGCAGGAGGAGAAGGGAGTGCCAGAGGATGAGATGGTTGGATGGCATCACCGACTCAATGGACATGAGTTTGTGCAAACTCCGGCAGATGGTGAAGGACAGGGAAGCCTGATGTCCTTCAGTCCATGCAGTTACAGAGTCAGACATGGCAGTGACTGAACAACAACCCATTAGACTTGACCCAAGCTTAGNGGACAAGAGGGAGTCATCTAAATATTTCAAATAAAGGAAAGCTATGGTCAGATGTGTGCTTTTCTGAGACAGTAGATTGGGAAGAGGGCTCAAGGGAAAGCCCATTTGTAAACATTTTGCAAAAGGGAAGGTGATTCCCATTAGAGCCCATCATAGACTCTAAAGGGGGAGGTGGTGGTTTGGGAAATGCTGGCAGAAGAGCTGGGAGATGGACAGACAGGAAAGATATTGAGCAAGTAAAATCATCAGGACCTGGGGATGGAGGCAAGGGCGTTACAGCCTGCTCCTAGGTTCTGTTTTGTGCTTCTAGAGGGATAGAGTCTCCAGTTATTGAAATAAGAAATGGAAAAATGGAAAGTGACTCATTGGGAGAGTGGGCAGGGAGCCAAGAGGACACTGACTGTAAGGTGTCTGTGAGGTCTGCAAGGACAGGCAAGAGGTGGGTGCTTGGATATGAATGTCTAGAACCTAATGAGAGATCCAGACTAGAGATTATGCTAATCAAGCTTTAGAAATGAGATTCTTATCCATACAGATGCCTTGAGTTTGGGGATATCGAGTGCTAGTTTAAAAAAAGTGTGGGTGAGGGCTAGAGCAGAGAGCCAGGAGTTAGGCTAGTTGAATTGCCTCTCCCAAAGCTTCACTCCTCTAAACTGCGTCTGAGTTCCTAAAACCATGGCATTCTATCAGAGCATGAGTGGTCCAAGCTTTTCAATTGCTCTTAACTGAAAATTTGTTAAAGTATTTGATTGATTTGTTTTTAAAATAGATGCATGGTTTGTGTAAATGTTTATAAACATGTTTACATGTAAACTTGCTGATAGTAAAGTTTATAGCATCAATTGCTGATGAACTGAAAAGATTACTTCTATGTCCTGGGCTTTAGGTATTTTAGAGCTGCTTTATTCAAGTGCTCCTTGTAACTTTGTCGTGAAGTTAAACCCATCTATGTTTTCTGACACAGACTCTGGTGTAGTTTTGTTCCTAACTTTGTTTTCATCTTCAAACTGTGGTGCTGGAGAAGACTCTTGAGAGTCCCTTGGACAGCAAGGAGATCAAACAGGTCAATCCTAAAGGAAATCAACCCTAAATATTCATTGAAAGGACTGATGCTGAAACTGAAGCTCCAATACTTTGGCCACCTGATGCAAAGAACTGACTCGTTGGAAAAAATCCTGATACTGGGAAAGATTGGGGGCAGGAGGAGAAGGGAGTGCCAGAGGATGAGATGGTTGGATGGCATCACCGACTCAATGGACATGAGTTTGTGCAAACTCCGGCAGATGGTGAAGGACAGGGAAGCCTGATGTCCTTCAGTCCATGCAGTTACAGAGTCAGACATGGCAGTGACTGAACAACAACCCATTAGACTTGACCCAAGCTTAGTGGCACCCCACTCCAGAACTCTTGCCTGGAAAATCCCATGGACAGAGGAGCCTGGTGGGCTGCAGTCCATGGGGTCGCTGGGAGTTGGACACAACTGAGCAGCTTCCCTTTCCCTTTGCATTTTCATGCATTGGAGAAGGAAATAGCAACTCACTCCAGTGTTCTTACCTGGAGAATCCCAGGGACAGCGGAGCCTGGTGGGCTACCGTCTATGGGGTTGCACAGAGTTGGACATGACTGAAGCGACTTAGCAGCAGCAGCAGCAGCAAGGGCATCACTCTAGGGGAGAAATGGTGAGGCTAAGGTCTTGTGGCCAGACTCCGGGAAGCCAGGACAGACAGCTTTTACCTGTGGTCTGATCTTCCTGGCAGGTTACTAGCCCTTCACCCATGAATACATTGTAAATAAGGACATCTGAGTGCCTTCAAGCTCTGACCCAGACTCACAGAGGGCTGGGGCAGGATTAAGGCCCAAGCAATGTGGCACAGCCTTCAAGGCCTACCTTGGTCACTGCCATATTTCTCCTTCCAGAGAACCCGGCACCAACACCCTGCTCAACAGTGTGCTCTTGTTATTAAATAAACTTATCATGAGCTTCATTGGTCATTTGGCACCTTTTGCTTGATTTCCTAGAAAACAATGCTGTCAGAAACATTTTGTCTAAAGATTTTTAGATATTCAATAGTATTTCATTTCTATGTATTTTTGTGTGCTTGGGTCTTAATATGTTAATTGTGTACATTCTGGTGCATTCAGGAAGCAACTTTTAAAGCTTGAGTGTTTTGAGGTTTGTTTTTCTGTTTAATGACATGCATATCTTAAACTGTTGCTTTCATGACCTTGAGTTATAACTGAAGAATAAATTTGAGAAAAATATTGTCAGGAAACCTGAGAAAGAAGTTATTGTCTACCCTGAAAGCTGTCAGATAGAGATTACATGTAATATTTGGAATTTGGCTGGCTCCTTTACCGTGGCTTTTAAAGCACTTGCCACATCCAGCCATTTTGCAAAATACTGATAAACTCTTAGGAAGATGGGTGTGTTTTATATGGCTTGATTTTAAGGGTAATGATTTATGAAACTTAGATGTTTTATCTGAGGGAGCGAGGAACAATAAAATAGCCAGGGTAGAACAGCAGATTTGAGATTCTATGATTTGCTTATTTTTCATATACTTTGTGAAGGAAAAGGTTAAGATCAATGGATAAGCTTTATAAGCTTGAACAATGCTTTCTGAACAAAAAGAGCTATAGTCCCTTTAAAATGTCTGGCTGCTAATGAAACCTCAGGGCCTGGCTTCAGATATTTTGATAGCACAGGTTATGTATTGCTGTAGCTAGGCCTTGAGTCCTAATTGGGAGAGGGTGGTTTCTGAATATTAAGTGATGATGTATTTCCCCATGAAGCACCAGAAGAGAGGCTGGCCAGATCGGCAGTGCATCTGGGGAGCCTGTCTTCTCATCAGTGACAGTGGATTCAGTGGAACTGTCCACCACCCTGTGTTCCCTGTGTTCCGGGACTTACGCATGGAGGGCACCAAAAAGCCTAGGGAAATAGTGCTCATCACAGGTCCCTGGGTGCCTGGAACCACTTAATCACATCCCACAACTCCCCTCCCAAATGGAATCAGTAAGAACAAAAGGCAGAAGACAAATGGAGCTCTGTCACTGACCACGCCAGCTGGAAGCTGTGCCTTAGGTGCCGCCACCTCGGATTGACTGAAGCCCACCTCATTCACACCCCCGACCCTGCCACAGCAGGTAAACTCAGGGCAGAGAGCAGACAGCAGTGCACCCCACTGTGGGCAGGCAGGGGTGAGACAGAGGAAGAGCTGAAGCTGGGCATGCTGAGGACTTTCTCCCAACTCTCCCACCTCCCACAGGACACACCCTTTCTTGTATCAGCAGTTCAGTTCAGTTCAGTTGCTCAGTCGTGTCCGACTCTTTGTGACCCCATGAACCGCAGCACGCCAGGCCTCCCTGTCCATCACCAACTCCTGGAGTTCACCCAAACCCATGTCCATCGAGTCGGTGATGCCATCCAGCCATCTCATCCTCTGTCGTCCCCTTTGCCTCCTGCCCTCAATCTTTCCCAGCATCAGGGTCTTTTCCAGAGAGTCAGCTCTTCGAATCAGGTGGCCAAAGTATTGGAGTTTCCTGTGTAGGGGAATGAATGTTGAAGTGTAGGGTGGGGCCAGAGAGGCAGAGGAGGGTTACTCCCTCAAAAATCCCTTGGGGGAGTATCAGACCACCAGAAGGCAGTTGCTCTTAAAATGAAGAAAAGTCATGATTGGCATACCTGCAGAAAAAAATCAGACATGTTTCTAGGTGTTCTACAGTGACCATTTATCATATGAGAGTTACACACACAAGGTAGAAAATGTATAAACTGTTTATAAGCAAAATGAAGGAAATCAGCATCACTCTTTATCCCACTAGCCCAAGGCAATGACTGTTCACATTATGGTGCAATCTCTTCCTGTGTGTGTAACAAAACTACAGCATGTATGCTATTTTGTATCCTGCCTCTTTTCACTTAACAATATCATAAATTTTAATAAATCTAGAAGATGATGCCTAGGAGCTTATCAAACTAAAACATTTCCTATTTTCAGCTTGTTTATATGTTGGAGGAAGTGCTTTAACTGGTTGTAAGATTAGTGAATGAATATATACATGTAGGATTTAGAGCAAAATATGTGACATGTATAGTGTTAATGTGTATCAGTCAGGGTTCTTAGACGTGAGAAATAGACAGTGATAGGCTGACCAAGCAGGAAAGTTACAGGACAGCTTGCAAAACTGTTGGGTGACCTGCAGGGGTGGGATGAAGATTTAGTTTCCTGAACAGCTCTCACTATCAAGCCTCAGAACTGGTCTGACGAGAAAATGCTACTACTTCTGAGTTCTTCATGACACATGATTTCTTTGCCAGGACCTTAACTTTTTTTTTTTTTTTAGTTTTTGGGGTTTTTTTTTCTTTTTTTAACTATAATTGACCTACAACACTACGCTAGTTCCAGGTGTATCAGAAGATGATCACGCAAGACCATCACTTTCGCACCACAGCTGGGTCCACAGTCACCGAAGCTATCTTTGTGTCCGGTACTCAGCCAAGGGGCCACGACCTCTGTTGCCACTACTGAAGAGAAAGTGAGCTCCCTTCTTCCCCTTTCATATCGCGAGCTCTGAGTCTGCCTCTGTGCCTGCTTGCCTGGTTGACAGAGCCCAGGTCATATACCTTTGCTCGAGCTACAAGAGAAACTGGGCAAGCCAGTGTCTAGTTTTTTCTCTCATGTTCTTCATGCAACCTGAACTCATAAAATAGTGAACTCACCAAATACAGGATGAAATCCAGGCAGGGATAGCCCAATGAAAGAAAAATCTTGTACATGAGTCATGTTGTTTTGAGTCCTTACTTAACTGCTGTTTTCAAATAACTGACTGAATTTCTCTCTTGATTAGAGAAATTGACTTCAGTTCTTTTGGCTCATGTGGCTTAGACAAGTTACAGTCTTTCTTACCTGCCTATGTTAAAAATAAGGTGAAAAATGCTTTGGAAACAGTAAAGAAGTAAGTTACAATTATTCAACCCTTCAACCAATTTCTTTATATCTCCTTTGCAGTCTAATCACCATCTGAAACTGTTAACTGGCAGTAGTAACAGCAGTGCATCTCCTAATAGACAATCCAATGACTTCTGACCTCACTCTTTGGCAGCAGCCTGACACCTCTCCCATCCCCCCACACACTTCTAGTCACTTTCTAATCTAGATATATTCTTCTCCCACTGTTGTTTTCTAGAGTTCCATTTCCACAACCCTATTCAGGCCCTACTCAGAATAACGTCAGCTTCCAAGGGTCACCATTAGGACCCGGACTCTCCAGCCAGAATTATTTCGCAGTATAAACAGATATCCCCAACTTTCTCTACTCAGACTGGTTACATGTCATCTCCCAAATATGCCCACCCCCAGGTTTTGCTCATATCAAGTCCTACGCCTGGAGTGTACTCTCTCATCTCCTTCTGTTAAGCCATTCTCCACTCTTATTTCTAAACTTCAGTTGTGTCTATTCTCATTTCTCCTTTCCTATTCTGTTTTACTTGAATCTTCACTCCTTTTTTCTTAGTAGTCTTGGCAGATGTCCATCTTATCAAACCTTTTTAAATATCTTTGGGTCTTACTAATTTTAAAATTTCGTTTTTGTAGTTTTCTAAGTTATTGATTTCTACCTTAAATATTTCCTTCTTTTTGTTACTTCGGGTTTGCTCTCGGATTTTTTTCTCCAACTTTTTTTGAGTGCTTAGTTCATTTATACAAAAGCTTCCCTTGTTTCCTGATTCTTATATTTAAAACTATAAAATTTCCTCTGAGTACTGTTTTAGCCACAGCTCCATATTTTTCACATGTAATGTTTATCTACCTTTTAAATCAGGTCTAAATATTTCTCTTCTCCGTTCTCAAAGGTTTTTTACATGCTTCCTCCTTTCTAGTACCTCCTTCATCACACATCCAGAATCTGTTTTACTCTGCTCTCCTTGACTTTGAGCCTTTTTCGCCTCTCATATCCCCCTTATAATCTACCTTAATAGCTATTTATATGGGTGTTTTAATTCCTGCACTGACCAGTCTGTCTGTCCCTTGGCAGTGTCTAAGGGCTGTGTATTGTTCATCTCTTCTGGCTCCAGCCCCCACTACAGTGCAACAATAGAATGTGCTCACTATTATTAAATTGTCGAGAACAAAGGTTTTTATTTTTAGTTCTTGTGTACTGAATGATCAATCAGTAACTCTCAGTCTGCAAGCACTTGCTAAGCGTATTTTGTTTACAAGTTACTGTACAAAGTTCTATGGGTGAGTCTAAAGAAGCTTCCGTTCTTGAGGTTCCATCTAAGACATGGCCAAGTTGGAAAGAAGAACAGGGTTCCTGGACCTGTGGAAACATAACTCCCAAGTGAGAGCATTTGAGTCTTACGGATAAAGCCAAACTGAAGCTGCCAAGATGTGATAAAATGGCAAAGAGGAGTTGATTTATACCTCTTATTGAGAACTAACAGCAAACTTTGGGGGAATGGACAAGAACTAGATCAACATTGAAAGAGTAGAAAATATCGGCATAGACACAGTAGGAAATATCCCACCCCCCCATGGGAGATTATCAGTGGGGATAAATGGACTGTGATGGTGGTCACTGAATTAAACTGGGTATGTAAAAATGAGTTAATACTTTATCAAACATAGTTATAAAATGTTTACTCTGTGCCTGATGCCAAGAGTTACATTGATACAGCAGGGAACATAACAGTTCTCACTCTTGTGAAGCTTACATTCTAATGGAGAAAAATAGATTAACCGTGTGTGTGTGTGGTTTTTACAGTGCTCTGAGGACAGATAAATCAGAGTAATGGCAAAGAATTTGGCATACAGGTTGTTGTTTTAGATATCAGATATGGCAGCCAGGGAAAACTTGAGAGAGTCATGATGAAGTGAGGGACTTAACCTTTGGGAATATCTGTGGGAAGAGCCTTCTACACGAAGAGACAGTAAATGCAAAGACACTGAGGCCAGGAGCATGACGGGAGTCCTTGGGAATAACAAGAGGCTAAAGGACAATGGTGTGAAAAATGGTGGTCAGCTTGAGCTCAAGTAGGACCTCCCAAATCAGAAAGCTGACCCCCTTCCCCAAGAATTGTCTCCTAGGCCAGCCCCTGCTCACCGAACATTGAAACTTGGGGTATGAGCTCTGTGTCCTTAGCTAAATAGAACTCCAGATGAATCAACTCAGTTCTTTCCGCTAAGAATTTGGATGTGAACCTATGTAAAGTGATAGGAGACCAGAAAGGATCAGGCTGGCCATGTTTAGCTCCTGTTTCTGGAACAAGATAGAAGAAGCATGAGGTAGATGACTGGGGAGAAACAGATATGAGAGAACCCTAGGTCTTGAGGAGAGATGTGCCAGTTCCTGGTCTCAAACCTCCCTGTACTTTCTGCATCCAAATTCCATAAAATATCCATGTCCTCACTAGTAAATTCACATATACTTAAGCTCGCTTGAGTCAGATACTATTTCTTTCAACCCAGTGGGCATTAAGACAGACACCATTCTATGGCACATGCGAGGTATGGAAAGGAGGCTGTTGACATTGAGGTGGGCAAGGTCATCAGGTCTGGGCAGATGAAGAAAGACCTCACGAGCCTCAAAAACTGAAATAGTAATAGGCACTTTTGGAGGTACTTTCAGTGTTATGATGCCTGCTGCACAGCTGACTTAGGCTTATTATAAAAACTGGGGTATAATATGCATACAAATAAAATTCGTATTTGTAAAGTATACAGTTTGACGAGTTTTAACTAGTATACGCAAGTTTGTAAACTCTACCACAGTCAAGATACAGAACATTTATGCCACCTGAAAAAGTTTTCTTGTACCCCTTTGTAGTCAATCCCCTCCCCTCCCTCACAGCCCCTGGCAACCACAATCTGTTTTCTGTCCCTATTGTTTTGCTGTTTTAAAGAATGTCATATAAATGGAATGCTATGTTAATAGTATGCAATCTTTTATGTCTTCTTTGGGATTAATCAGTGTTGTTGCATGGGTTGGTAGTTCCTTTTGTCATCTTATTTTTGTCCTATTATTTAGACATATCAACTTGTTTATCAATTTACCACTTTATGTGCATTTTGGCTTTTTCCCATTTTTTACTATTGTGAATAAAACTATTAAAATATTCACATATAAGGTCTTTGTGTAGATATTTGTGTTTTTTAAGAAGGCTAAACCCTTAGGAATGGGATTGCTGGATCATATGTAAGTATGTGTGTAATTTGATAAGAAACTTCTTATACTAGAGTTCTCCAGAGAAGTGGAACCAACAGGATATGTATATAGAGAGGGTGACAGATTTAAAGACTTCATTCATGTGACTGTAGAGTCTTAGTAAATCTAAAATCTGCAGGGTAGGCAAGCAGTCTGGAGAACTGGGGAAGAGTTTGAGTGAAAAGGCAGTCTGCTGATAAAACTTTTTCTTGCTCAGGGGAGGTCACTTTTTGTTCTGTTAAGGGCTTTGATTGCTTGGAAAAGGCTCACCCATGTTATGGAGGATGATCTGCTTTACTTCAAAAAAAAAAAAAGAACATTAATTTAAATGTTAATCTCATCTGAAAAACATCTCTACAGAAACACTGAGAATAATATTTTACCAAATATCTGGATACTGTGGCCTAGCCAGTTTGACACATAAAATTAACCATCATACTGCCAAACTGTTTACCAAAATGGCTATACCATAGTGATTTTTCCATCAGCAACAGATGAGAGTTTCAGTTGCGTTGCATCCTTCCTTGCCAACACTTGGAATTTCAGCTTTTTTTTTTTTGCTACAAATGGCAGTATTTCATTTATGGCCAATTAATATTCCATTATACACACACACACACACCTATGTTGTTATTGAGTTGCTAAGTAGTGTCTAACTTTTTGTGACCCCATAGACTGAAGCATGCCAGACTTCTCTGTCCTCCACTGTCCCCTGGAGTTTACACAGATTCATGTCCATTGAGTCAATGATGCTATTTAACCATCTCATCCTCTGCTGCCCCCTTCTCCTTTTTCCATATACATATATATATACACACACAACCACATCTTCTTAAACCAATCATCTGTTGATGGACATTTGTAAATAGTACTCCTGTGAGCATTTTTGGTCTTGGTTATTGTAAATAGTACAGCTTTGAGCATTGGGGTGCATGTATCATTTAGAATTAAGGTTGTTTTTTTTTTATCTTTTTAGTTATATGCCTAGGAGTGGTATTGCTGGATCATATGGTAGTTGGATCATATGGGACTTCCCTTGTAGCTCACTCAGTAAAGAATCTGCCTGCAGTGCAGGAGACCCAGATTCGATCCCTGGGTTGGGAAGATCCCCTGGAGAAGGAAATGGCACCCCACTCCAGTATCCTTGCCTGAAAAACCTCATGGACAGAGGAGCCTGGTGGGCTGCAGTCCACAGGGTCGCAAAGAGTTGGGCATGACTGAGCAACTAACACTTACTATGGTAGCTCTATTTTTAGTTTTTTAAGGAACCTCCCTACTGTTTTCCACAGTGGCTGTACCAATTTACACTCCCACCAACAATGTAGAAAGGCTCCCTTTTTCCATTGTAGACTTATTGATGATAGCCATTTTGATCAATGTGAGGTGATACATCACTGTATTTGGACTTGCATTTCTCTAATAGCTACTGATGTGGAGCACCTTTTCATTTGTCTGTTGGCTTCCCAGGTGGTGCTAGTGGTAAAGAACCTACCCAGTGGGTTGTTGTAAGAGACACAGGTTCAATCCCTGGGTCAGAAAAATACCCTGGAGGAGGGCACAGTAACCCACTCCAGTATTCTTGCCTGGAGAATCCCATGGACAGAGGAGCCTGGCGGGCTGTAGTTCATAGGGTCACAGAGTCGGACATGACTGAAGCAACTTAGCATGCATGCATCTGTATGTATTCTTTAGAGAAGCGTCTATTCAGGTCTTCTGCCCATTTTTTAATTGGGTTGTTTGATTTTTTTGTTGTTGAACTGTGTGAACTGTTTGTATATTTTGGAAATTAATCCCTGTTGATCACATCATTTGCAAATATTTTCTTCTAGACTGTAGGTTGTCTTTTCATTTTGTTTATGGTTTCCTTTGCTGTACAAAAGATTATAAGTTTGATTAGTTCCCATTTGCTTATTTTTACTTTTATTTATTTTGTCTTGGGAGACTGATGAAAGAAAATATTGCTGTTGTTTATGTCAGAGAATGTTTTGCTATGTCCTCTTCTAGGAATTTTATGATGTCATGTCTTATATGTAGGTCTTTAAACCATTTTGAGTTTGTTTTAGTATAGAGTATGAAGGAGTGTCCTAACTTCATTGATTTACATGAGGCTGTCCAGCTTTCCCAGTACCATTTGCTGAAGAGACTATCTTTTCTTCATTGTCCTCCTTTGTCAAAGATTAATTGATTGAAAAAAAGATTAATTGACTATAGATGTCTGATATTTCTAGGCTATCTATTCTTTTCCACTGATCTATACGATGTCCATTTTTGTGCCAATATCAGTGTTTTTTTTTTAATCACACGGTTTTGATTACTATAGCTTTGTAGTATTGTCTGAAGTTTGGTTTATGGAGGGCTATGCCTCCAGCTTTGTACTTTTTCCTCAGGTTTGATTTTAGGAGTTCTGACTTATAGTGATTGGTCTGCTCAAATTATCTGTTTCTTCTTGACTCAGTTTTGGCAGGCTGTATGTCTAGAAACTTGGATTTTTCTTTTAGGTTGTCCAATTTGTTGTCATATAACTGTTCATAGTATTTTCTTATGATTTTTTATATTTCTGCTGTATCAGTTGTTATTCTATTGGTCTTTTTAAAGAACCAACATTTGGTTTAATGGATTTTTCTGTATTCTGTTGGGCTTTAAGATACTGTTTCCTCATCTCAAATTCTGTGCCATAATATGATCAATATAAAATCTCATGTTCCCTAGGAGATTCCCAGAATGCTTCTGAAGGATTTTTTTCATCCATCAGATACTCTACATCAAATCCTGGTTAAAAGCCACATATGTTCCACGTATATCTAGAATCTAAGATGAGTTGATCCAGCTTTTCTTGAAGCAGAATGGTGAGGTGGTAAAACAAAATCACAAAATTTCTGAAATCATGTACTGGATTCACCACTTACTAGCTATATAGCATTGGGGAAGTTCCCTTTCTTGTGAGAAATAGAGATAATAATGCTTGTTCCTATGGTTGTTATGTAACATACAAAAATATTCAGCATAGAACCTGGCATTCGGTAAGAAATCAATAATTGCTGACTCTTCATAATAGTATTATATACATTAAATATTTTTCAATTTTTCAAGTATAAACATATTTTAATATAATTTGCAAACTTTTGAAAATTATATAACTCCCAGCCATCCTAAACTTCCCCTACAGGGTGCTGTGCCTTATTTGAGGATAACTGTCATAAATTTTCCAAATTTTCTTTATTTCCCAAGTGTGAGGGCTCACAGTATGTTCTATGATTTCCCAGTCAAAAATATGATATTCTAAAATTGTAATAACTTTGGGTAATTTTAAAGCAAGTTTGGCTTACGTATGCATATAAGACATCTTTGTTTCTGTGTGTGTGTGTGTGTGTGTGTGTGTGATGGATTTAAGTTGTATATATACATACTGTGCATCAATAGACTGTACATATACATACTGTGTATATATGCATTGTACATACACATATACATACTGTTTTGTACATATACATACTGTGCAAAAGTTGTACGTATATATACTGTGCAACAATAGACTGGTATGAAAGCTGAATAAATTTTGTTATTGTTCACATTTTCTGTTCTCTTTCTTCCATTTATAATTTATTTGTTGAAAAAACAAACAGGCCAGTTCTCCTGTAAGTAGTCCCAGCGTTTGTATTTTGTTGACCATCCCCTGTGATGTCATTTAACTTGCTCTCTGATCTTTGCATTTTATATAAATTGGTAGCTTCATCAGATTCAGTTTTGATTTTTTTGCAAGACCATTTCACAAATGGTTTTTCTAAATCTGTTAATTTATTGGGCATTACAAAATAATGACATTCTAATTTTATAATTTTCTCATCAATAGATGCATGTCTTCTATGAAAAGGAATTTTCCCTGTCAGCTATGTGGTTACTATGAAGTACAGTTCACACTGACAAGGCAGGATAATTGCTTGATTCTTTTTCTTTGTTTATCAGTTTTCAAGTAAGGAATTGGTTTGCTTACAGCCCCCAGAGGTAGCCAGAGGAGAGATTTCTATTGTTATTGTTGATTTTGTGTGGTGCATGTGTGCTCAGCATATCCAACTCTCCGCAACCCCAGGGACTATAGGCTGCCAAATTCCTCTGTCCATGGAATTTTCTAGGCAAGAATGCTGGAGGGGGTTGTCATTTCCTAGTCCAGAGGATCTTCCCAACCCAGGGATCAAACCCACATCTCCTGCGTCTTCTGCATTAGCAGGTGGATTCTTTACCACTACGCCACCTGGGAAGCCCATTGTTGACTTTAGTGCCATGAATTTAAACACATTTGTTGTGTTTTCATTCACTACAGTTTGGCCTGTATTCTTTGGACATAGTCTTACTAGTCTTTGATGGCTCCCTTTCTTCTGGTGTGATAACATATCCTAGAGTCATCTCTCTCACATTTCCTGCTCCATACCGGGGTTCAACCATTTCTCCTAAGAACACTGATTCCTTTTAGTGAGAAATGGTAAAGACCACAGTGTGCTGGGGCTACACATTGCTACTGGGTTGCTCATTATTTCCAGGCCAGTATAATTGGCAGAGTTGGGAAGTGCATATTTTTTATAAAAAGATGAAACCCATTATAACTTCATACTGATCCTTCCCATTCAGATTTAACACTACAGGAGTATAACTACCTTTTAAAAGAAAAATTTACATAGAACCATCTAGCTTCTATGAGCTTTGGACCTCAGTTAAGAATAGATGAAAATAATATTATAAAAATATCTTTCAATTACAAACTGTCCCTACAAAGTAGAGGGTGGTTTTTTTTTTGCATTTATAAATAATAAGATGATTTAGTGCAAGTGGTGGGAGCAGAAGATTGGATCATTATAGAAATGAAAAGCTTTGTAAATCTATAGTTCTAGCACAGAGCATGGACTCTCCTGTTTGAGAAGCTCTGTCCTAGGCTAAATCTCTACATTATTCTCCTGTGACTTCATTAAAGGTTAAACGTTTTATCTTTGTGTGTGTGTGTGTGTGTGTGTGTGTGAACTTTCTGAATGGGCCTGGACACATCTGAAGTATAAAAGATTTTTCCATATCTTTGCTTAGAGTGACTCTAGCTCGGTTCTCAGATGCTCAGTCATGTCCGACTCTGTACAGTCCTATGGACCGTAGCCCTCCAGGCTCCTTTATCCATGGGACTGATTCCCCAGGCAGGAATACTGGAGTGGGCTGCCATGCCCTCCTCCAGGGGATCTTCCCGATGCAGGGATCCAACCTGCCTCTCTCTCCTGAATTGGCAGGTGGATTCTTTACCACTAGCACCACCTGGGAAGCCCGTAACTGACTCCAAGATAGCCTTTTCTTAGTAAACATTTTATGTGATTTTTAACCACTTCAGAGTGTTTTGCTGACCTGAACCAGAGATTCTTTACACTGTTTAACCCATATTCACGCACACCCACATGCATCCCCACACAAACCAACTGCTTAGTCTCATACACATAAATGAAGAGAGGGCTGGGGGCAAGGGCTTTATTATTCTCTTTACAGAGTATTCACTTGAGTGTTTTGTCCATGAAGCTGGATCCCCTAGTACATTTGAAATACGATTCTCTGTACAAAAATCTGATTTGTACGCAGCTCTTCAGCAGCATCTCTCTTGAGTCAATAAAATTATAGCTTATCAGCTGTGCTGTGTTTTGGAAGAAACGACACAATTTTCAGAGGCTGCTAATACTACTCAGTAGTGGATTTTGCAAAAAGGGATTCATGGTAACCTGATGATTTGTAAAACATGTGCCAGTTTTGGACACGTTTTAGACAATGCAGTCAGACTGATTTTCCTGAATGTTCTTTATCTCATATGTCCTGGCTCTCTTTTTCTTATGTTAAATGCTTCTTCTTTAGCTCCATTTTTAGATCCGTTATCCATTTTTCCTAATCAGATGTCATTTCAGTATTATTCATTAATCATAATTTTTAATACAGTGTCAATATTGAAGATCTTAATATTTTCTATCACCTTTGCTCTTAGGTCTATTTTAAATGGATACAAAATGTTATACACAACAAACAGCTTCTCTGCATGAAAAATTCTCCATGTTAGAACTGCCTCTGCTGCTCCAGGGTATTGAAATGCACTTTACCCATTTTATTTACTTGGGCCAATGGTTTATCATTAAGCAGCCCACAAACTTTTATTGAGTCATTTTCTCTCATAGAAAGTGAAAGAAAGAAAGTGAAGTCGCTCAGTCGTGTCTGATTCTTTGAGACCCCATGGACTGTAGCCTACCAGGCTCCTCTGTCCATGGGATTTTCCAGGCAGTAGTACTGGAGTGGATTGCTATTTCCTTCTCCAGGGGATCTTCCCAACCCAGGGATTGAACCCAGGTCTCCCAAATGTAGACAGACTCTTTACCGTCTGAGCCACCAGGGAAGTCCCTATTCTCCTAGAGTATAACCTAAAGATGCAACTAATGATTAATTCATATGGTGAAGCTGGTAACTGCTTCTGGTGTCACCTTCTAAAATTAAGCTCCTGGTTATAATTAAGACCTGCAGCCTCAGGGCATTCAGTATTACTGCCTCCTTGATTGTTGAATAGGGAGAGCTCCAGGAAGTATTTTTCAACTCCTGTTCTCAAGGCCAGCATGGAAAAGGTGAGTTAGTGTTAGAGAAACTTGCATTTGAACTTGTTCTTAAGAACATGGTAGCAAATGCCTTGGTGGATTGTATGCAGATGGAGAGGAAACTTGAATCATTTGAGAGATGGTGTATCAACAAGTCCACTTATCCTGCAACTTGTCAGAGGGAGTAACATTTACATGATCATAACCCTGTGTTACCTCCTTCCTGGGCTTCTCAGGTGGCACTAGTGGTAAAGAACCCACCTGCCTGGAGAGGGGAACAGCTACCCACTCCAATATTCTTGCCTGGAGAATCCCATGGACAGAAGAGCCTGGTGGGCTACAGTCTGTAGGTTTACAAAGAGTCGGATACGACTGAAGTGACAGCGTGCACGCTCCTCCTTCATAGCACATTTTCTCTTCAGCTCTGTTCAGAAGCCATCATCTTATTGGTGCCCACTCTGACTGTCCCAATTAGAATTGTGACTCACTGCCCCTCAACATACACACTTCCAATTACGTTTATCCTGTTCTTTCTCCCTCTTTTACATAGCACATATCACCTCTTAACACAGTGCCTAAATTACCTTCTTCTCTCTCCCCTGGTAGAGTGTGATCTCCATGAGGGTGGAAATCTATGTTTTGTTCACTGATGCATCTCTAGTGGTGGAGCACTGCCTGGCAAGAAATTGGACCTCCCTAATATATGTTCAGTTGAATTAACTTTCCGCTGTATGAAATTTGATCAGTTGTTGGCCTGCTTGTTTGTTATTTGTCCCACAACTGGACTGGAAGAAGGGACCTTGTCAGTCTTACTTGTTTCTATAACCCCAGCACTAGAACTGTGCCAATATATAGCAGGTGTTCAATAAATATTTGTTGAGTGATTGATGGTTGCTGCTGCTGCTACTGCTGCTTAGTCGCGTCAGTCGTGTCCAACTCTGTGTGACCCCATGGACTATAGCCTACCAGGCTCCTCCGTCCATGGGATTCTCCAGGCAAGAACACTGGAGTGGGTTGCCATTGCCTTCTCCTGACTGATGGTTACATTCCCTAAACTGAATGAACTGCCAGACATGACTTTTGATTTGCGTTAAGTATTACTGAATCGAGATTGTCAACCTGGACTCTCGTTTGCCATGGTGTGTCCCTCTGGAAATTTCTGGAACTCCAAAATCTGCAGTAACACAAAATATAAATTCTGGCTCCATTTAATGCCACTTGTTGTCATCATTATATGGATGATATTATATCTGTTTTTACTTCTTAATACCTATATATGCTGAATAAATATGACTCAGAAAGTAAAATTAATCACGAACTATTAGCACTCGAATTATTCTTAGAGGTTATCTAAATCTGTATCATGTATAATGATGGATATCAGGAATCGGGCTACATTAACTTCAGCTGTCTAATTAAAATGTGTAGTAAAAACTCAACTAAGAATTAAATATTCCAGGCGTTATATAACCTTGTCACTAACCAGATACATGACACTGCAATAAAATAAGTGAAGGAGAAAAATCCTGCTATAATTCTGAACATATAATGGATATATTTAAGAGTTATAATTGGTCTCAATTCAGACTTTAGCTGTCATTTTTGCATTTATGCTCCACTTGTTACACAGGCTATATATTCTAAAGTTACCTTTTGTATATAAGCAATCTTATGTGATTAATTTTTAAAGTTGCCTTCCTATAAGAAAAGGTATAAAAATTATTGAAAGTCTAAGAAATGTAATTAAGATTTCGCATAGATAGAGATTAACACATGAAGTTTTACATCCCTGTAAAAACACCTTCAAAGCAGAAGGCCACAATAGGTGTTCTTTTTCTATATATAGAGCTCACTTTTATTCCAGAACTATGATACAAACTCACAGGTATAGAAATTTAATGAAAACTTATTTGCAAAACCTTGAGCTATAGGCAGATGAAGGAAAACCAGTTGTCTCACTGTTGTGCATTTCCAGGAATTTTAAGTAAAGCTACTTAGAAGTTCCCTGAATAGTATAATAAGATTTTAGAACATGTCACTATGCCCATTATTTTTCATTGTCTGCTTAAGAAGCTCCTCTCTGGTTAATAAGCTTTCCACCGTGGGACCCAGAACATCTAAGAAGCTAATAGGCATCCTTTGGAAAGGTTGACACGGCACTCAGCTGGCTCTGTCCAGCTCTGTCTGAATGTTTCTTCCTGGGATTATCTGTACAGGAGCGGGGTTAGCAAACAGCTGTGTAGCCAGGCTTAGAACGACCTCAGTTCCTTTTCAGGGTGGTCATAGAGGAACTTGTTTCATTTCTTTTCTCAGTGAATTAGATTTCTGTTTCTGCCAAACTGATTACCACAAACTTGACAGCTTGAAACAACATACGTTTCTTATCTCACAGTTTCCATGGGTCAAGAGTTGAGCAAAACTTTGCTCAGTCCTCTGTTCAGAGACTCACAAGACTTTACTCAAGGTGACCACCAGCCTAGGTTTGCATCTGGAGGCTTGACTTGGGAAGAATCCATGTCCATGCTCACTCAGGTCATTGACAGAATTTATGTCCTGAGGGCCCAGCTTTTGCTAGCCTTGAACAGGAGTCCACCTACAGCTCTTTACCATGTGGACTTCTCAACATGGGAGCTGACTCTATCAGGCCAGCAAAGAAAAATCTCTCACCATATGATGGTCATAGGAGTGACATCCTCTCACCCTTGCTTTGTTCTGTTGGTTAGGAGCAAGTCAACAGGTCATGCTTGCATTCATGGGGAGAGGATCACACAAAAGTATGAACAGGTGGAGGCGGCATCACTGGGCTCACGTTAGGCTCTGTCTGCCGTGCTCTGATATCTCATTCCCACACTGATGCTTTTGCCTCAGTGAGTCATGGCTTTTGCTAAAGTGAGTGGTCACATAAAATGGAGCAATTTCGATCTTAATTTTTTTCTAATTGTGAGACTAATTCATGTTGTTTCCCCAGCTTCTTTCTGTGTTCTGGGGTCTCTCTTGGTTACTTTGGGGGTGAGAAAGAGTCTTTGAGGGTGAAAGTGAGAGTGGAAGTCGCTCAGTCATATCCAGCTGTTTGCCACCCCATGGACTGTATAGTTCATGGAATTCTCCGGGCCAGAATACTGCAGTGGATAGCCATTCCCTTTTCCAGGGGATCTTCCCAAGCCAGGAATTGAACCCGGGTCTCCCACATTGCAGGCAGATTCTCAACCAGCTGAGCCACCAGGGAAGCCCCCTTGAGGGTTATGGAAGAAAGTCAAAGACTTTGTTCTTCAAGAAGAAGTTTGGCTCCAGAGTGTTGGAGTAGCTGTGTGTGTTTCACGTGGCATTAACACAGTTTCCACCGGTTTCTCATTATGTCACTGAGGAAAAAAGTCCTCTGGATTACAACAGTGAGTTGACACCCAAATGTCACACATACTGTCAAAGGAATTCTGCAGTCAGGGTGGGAGCCAGTCCAAGTGAACTCACCAGCATATCCCACCCACGGCTATTCTGCTTGTGCCATAAAATTAGAACGTCTGCCCTCTCGTGCAGGCCAGTTCAGGAAGGATATATTCCCCAGAGATCTAGTTAACGGAAGAGCTGTTTCTCAGACTGACAGAGAGAGAAGGAAAAATAAAAACCCTAGGGTGACTGTTAACTGCACTGAACTATAATGAAGCTAAAAACAGTATTATTTGATAACCAAAAAAACCCTAAACCAAACCAACACAAAAAGAGACCCTTCACAGTTTAAAAAACATAGTAATTTTGAGACATTTTAAAAATTCTGTCACATTGAAAGCATTCATATTTGTGGTAAATATGATGAAGTATATTTGTGTTTACATTCTTACTAATGACTTGCTTCTGGAGTGCTTTAAGAAATGCCCGCAGAGTGCTTTAGCTTTATTCAGAATAAAAAATAGATCAGCTGTGTGTACCATTGTATGGAGGGTTTCGAATAGTGACTGGAAGGCACTTTTAAGCACTGACAACCAGAATTAGTGAGGCAGAAATCTGCAAAAGAAGCATTATTGAAAATAATACTTCTGAATTTATCCAAGTTTTCTTTTTTTCCCCTCATAAGTGCTGCTTTTCTCCCACTGGCCTCAGGATTATAAACTTTGCAGACTTAATGGCAGGCGTTGGTAGGTAAATAAATAAGAGAAGAGATGCCATTGGCTTTTATGGATATTAGTGTGCCTTAGGACACGAACAGGAAATCATAATATTTCTTTCTTTTCCTTAGGCTTTGAAAGCTTATGTTCCTATTCCACTCTCTCAAGGAGGTTTGGCCAAGTCTTAAAGAGAATTTATATCAACAGCCAAAGGTCTCAGGAATCGGTTGACAGAGAGCAGCACACCTCATTTTCCCTATTCCATGTTTGAGGAGATGTTGATTTATCCAGTGTAGCTGACAGCACTTTCATACTTTCTTGTGCATTGTCATAAAATCTGTAACTCCTAGTCCTTAATGGGAAGCATGATAATATATTAATATAAAGAAATATGGATTTGAATCTGACTCATTGAACTACCACTGTTGGCTTTTATATTATCCTTTTAAAGTACTAATAGCTTCTAATGTATGTTTGTCAAAAAACAATTTATTCCTGTGGAGTAGGGAAACCTCTGTGGCCAAGGTCTGAGCCAGTACAGATGCTCTTTGCATTTTGGTAGATGCTTATGGCCGAAGCTCAGTTGGTCATCGGCATAGCCGCACACATCACTGGTATGTGTGTTGCCCTTCACTGACCTTATAAGCTTGTGAACAATATTTACAATCTACCAACTGGTCCTGGAAAAATAGTAACTTCATTTAAAGGCTTGAATGGAAATTTGACATAACCTGTACTTAACAAATTGCTTTTTCTAGACCTAGAATGATATTTAAATGGTAGTTAATGTTTGAGTTTCTCCCAGTATCCAAGTTAATCCCCTTACCAAGTAACTCAGATAAAACCTTTTCAGATGATCAGGGTAGCACTGGATATACTGCTCATATAATGTGCTTAAGAATTAAGCTGCTGAATTTATTCCGAGAGTAATTTACGCAGTGATGAAACTCAAGCCCAGTGACATATGTTGCTCTCTTATATATTCAACTTCATGGCCATGCATTGAGTCAGAACCTCTTATAATTGTTGGGATATGTTTCAGACTTTAGTAGCACTTCTCTAATAATAATATGATTAATGTTAAATTTTACAAAGAACAAACAAAAAGTTCAAATTATATTTTAACTAAATTAGCCTCAGCAGAGGTCAGCAATTTAAACTGATTGGTCTATGAGTGACATATCGCTATGCCCAGTTAATGTAGCCTCCCTGTTTCCCTCATTCCAATGTCCAGTAAATATTGGTAGGTCGACTGTGCCAAGGATGGTTCCAGGTACCAGGGGTACTGCACTGGTCAATTGAGAAAAGATCCCTGGTATTATGGAGATTACATTCCCTCTGAGGAAGAAGACAACAAGCAAAAATAGAAATGTTCAAGAGAAGTATCAGCCAGAGATAAGTCCTATGCAGAGAATTAAATAAGGTCTCATGATAAAGAGTGATCAGGCAGCTACTTCAGATAGGCTGGAATGGGAAGGTCTCAGTGAGAAATACAGACTTTAAATGGAGAGCTCAGTGTCACAAAGGAGCAGTCCTGGGAAAGATGAGGGGAGAAAGCGTTCCAGGTGGAAGGGACAGCTAGCGCAAGCCCAAGGTGTTTAAGGCCGGGGAGAAGGCTTTTGTGGGCTGTAGGCACTAGGAAAGGGAAAGGTGGCCCAGAGTCAGGGCCAGATTGTACAGAGCCCTGTGTGGTAGGGAAAGGAGCTTGCATTTGTATTAAATGCAGAGAGAGCCCAAAAATCCCTGGAATGGAAGCTCTGTGAAGGCAGGGTGGAGGCAAGGGACCTCCATGCTCCTCCTCAGACTATTGCTGTGCTTTGGTTATCAGCAATTATATATTTCTAACAAAGGCTGGCCATGACCTATTTTTTGCTTTGAAAGACAAAAAGAAAAACCTGGAAAAACATGTCCTGCTTTGACAATGGAGAAAGAATTTAAGACATTTTAAATTTATTGTTGACATCTACTTAAACTCAATTTCACATCTGGATTTCTCTGCATTTATGAAATCTTAAACTGTAAATCATACTTTGTTTTAAAACCCCCACTCATGAACAGAGTTGTGGGCACACCCTTTTAATTGTGTTGTGAAGACTGATGTAATTTCTTGGAAGTTTGACTTCAGTGGATTGTCTTCTAGAATTAAGAACATGTTTCACTTTCCACTGAAGGAGGAAGGTCTGGCCTACGTGAGAGTGCAAGTCCAGGTCTTTAACCTGCCAGTCACCTCACCTGAGCTCCGCAGGTTGGGATGGGTGCTCTATTCAGCTTCCAGGACGCCCGCAGCAGGAACTGAACATGGACCCCCCTAGTCTCAAAGAAGAATACCATTTTGTGGGTACTTTCATTAACAGTTAATCAGGAGAGTTAAAGAAATTATTCGAACTATTAAAATCATTTCAAAATTCAGTGTTTTCATGTGGGTTCTTTCTTAGTCTGCAAACACTGTTTGGAACAGTAAGAACAAGCATTATTTGTCTGTAAGTGTGTAGGGTATTTTCATCTGAAGTGTACCTCATCCATCTTTATGTTGGTCTTATGCAGTATGGTTACTCTTAAAATTCACTTCATCATAAATTCATGCTTCTCTTTATTCAATTTAGAGGCTGTTTGATTTTCACCAGAAACTGGCTCAGACTACACAGTATCCTAATTTGGGCCCCTAGAACTTTGTGTTTCAGATCCACAATCCCTCAGAAGCAGTTTGCCAGCATGTTCTAAATACGGGTTACAAATGAGTAAATGAAAAAAAAAAAGGATTATGATAATTTATGTTTTACATTTTATGTTGCTTTACATTCCTAAAACTACATTCACACCTACCTTATTTTCTCAAGATACCCACAGGAGAGAGGTATTAGAAGGGAGACTCAGACACATTGAGGTGATCTGCTCAAGGTCACAAAGCCCAAAACAATAGAACTGCCCACGAGTTATGTTTCTCACATTGTGAAGGGGGTTCGGCTCTGTTCCCCAGTGTCAGGGTCAACCACGTGCATTCAGATGGATGTGGAGCCTGTCTGAATGCAGGTTTGGGGCCCCAAGTCAAACCTGAATCACTTTCTCTAGTGATTGGGGTTTGGAGCTAGAATCTGTATTTTTCAAGCACCATGGCCCGGCTCACTTTTGTATGTGGTAAAATTGAGAACAGTTAACAGGTCTAGTCAGCCCTTGGCAAAATCATGAACTTGGGGGTGATTTTCTGTGACCCATCCACTTCCTACTCCAAATGGTGTACTTCCCTTTGAGACATTAATCTTACTCACCACTTTCTTTTATCAGACCCCATCTGAGAAGAGGATTTGCAAGAGCTAAAAGTACCACTCCTCCATAGGATTTCTGCCTTGTAACACAGAGACCTTGACCTAAGTTTAAAAGAAAAGGAAAAGAGTGAAAGAAGAAAGTCTTTTGGAGAAGTGGAGAAAGCATGCAGGAATAAGGGAGAATGAGGTCCTCCCTGAACCTCTAGCATCACCTTCATGTCACCTATTCCGTTGCCATCTCCAGTCAATTCTGTGTACAGCACTCACCCACAAGATGCACATTTCCAAACAACAGCAGATTGATAATGTAGGTTTTGGGGGTAGGGTGCCTGTGAGCCTATCTTGAACTGGCTGGTTCCCAGACTTTTCAAGTGGACTTCCCTGGTGGTGCAGATGATAAAGAATCTGCCTGCAATGCAGGAGACTTGGGTTTGATCCCTGAGTTGGGAAGATCCCCTGGAGAAGGGAATAGCTATCCACTCCAGTATTCTTGCCTAGAGACTTCCATGAAATTCTAATTTGACTTTTCAAATAAAGCTTGACTGTTTGAGCCAAAGATCATGTCAGACACTAGCACTTTCATAACAAAGCCTGATTCTTCTCTTTCTAGTGGGACCCCCTTAGAGACCCCCTCTGGGACTCTCCAAAGAGAGTCTTTGGAGATGACCCCTGGCTATGCCACGGGTGTGGACACTTGAGGTCATTGTTGCAGATTCTGTAGATGCCTGTGTTAATCATGAAGACAACACATGCTGTTTCTGTGGGCTGTGATTGCCAAAACCACAGCTGACCATGAGCTGCTCTGCAAACATCAGAGGAGTTCGTCATGAGTGGTTGGAAAATTGTATTCCCCATCGTTACTGACACCTCCAGGGAGATATCTTTAGCTTGAGCAGAAATTAAGTTCCTGAGCTCTGAATAGGCTGTTATAGGACATACGGAAGAACATATAATTGCAAGAAGATCCCCAAAGGCTGCTTGGTATAAAGAGGTATAAAAACAGGCCTTGGTTTCATCACGCTGGTCTTAAATGCTATTGGTACTGAATGACTTCACAGGCCAGAAACATTTGTCAACAGCATTTCTCTATGCAAATGAAAGAACCCACAAAACCTAGCCAGAACCTCCCTCTTCTTGTAATGAACTTGACACAGATGTACTTATGTCTAATCACCTTTGGAGATTAAACCCCCAATGTATGATTCATTTCTTTGTTTCACTCTCTAGAGATGGGTTTGTTGGAAGAGACATCTGTGACACGTGTGAGCTTTGGTCTGTCTTTTACTGACTCTAAATCTTGGGGGAGGTGGGCTAATTCTGCTCAGTCTTAGTTTCATCATCTTTGACAGAAAGAGAATGGAGTGAGTCAGCAGATCCCAAACATGGAAGATACTCCAGATTCCTGGAACCCATCCCAGACCTCCTAAAACAGAATCACAGAGTTGGGACCTGGGGATCCACGTACTCTGGGTGTTTTGGGCGCACTTCAGGCTGGGTGGTCACTGCATCAGGTGATCTTTCAGAACCCCCTGGCTCATATAGACTAGGCAACACCTATCCTGTTTATTGGGTTGCCATTTGGGACAGGAGGACATGGTTTGTAGCTTATCACAGCCAACATAGGGTTCCAATTAATTGCTCCTTTCTGCCAAATGCTGTGGTTTATTTGCTAGTAGAAATCTGGTTAAAGATCACAAAACATTTGCCTACAAAGCATGCTGAGCCTGAGTCGCTCCTATTTTCCTATTGTGTTCATGAAGCATATTTGTAGTGATGTCCAATACCCAGTGTTGGGGGCCAGGTGTTCTTCTAAGTATTTGAGATACATACAAGTACTTGAGATACTACAAGTACTCATTTGATCCTCATAACCACTCTATGTTGTTGTTCAGTTGCCTAATCTTATCCAATGCTTTGCAACCCCACGGACTGCAGCATGCCAGGCTTCCCTGTCTCTGACCGTCTCCCGGAGTTTGATGCACTCATGTCATCAGTGCATCAGTATTTCTCATGATGTGCTCAGCATGTAAGTTAAACAAATAGGGTGATAACAGACAGCCCTGTTGTACCCCTTTCTCAATTGTAAACCAATCAGTTGTTCCATGCAGGGTGCCAATTGTTGTTTTTTGACTTGCATACAGGTTTCTCAGGAGGCAGGTAAGATGGTCTGGTATTCCCATCTCTTTAAGAGCTTTCCACAGTTGTTACAATCCACACAGTCAAAGGCTTTAGTGTAGTCGATGAAACAAAGGTAGATGTTTTTCTGGAATTCCCTTGCTTTCTCTATGATCCAGTGAATGTTGGCAATTTGACTTCTGATTCCTCTGCCTTTTCTAAATGCAGCTTAGACATCTGAAAGTTCTTGGTTCACATAATGCTGAAGCCTAGCATGTAAGATTTTGAACATAACCTTACTAGCATGAGATGAGTGCAATTGTCTTGATTTTTTAGTACTGCTCCTTGGGAATTGGGATGAAGATTGACCTTTTCCAGTCCTGTGGCCACTGCTAGGTCTTCCCGATTTGCTGACATATTGAGTGTCACACATCTTCTGTTGTTTTGAATAGCTCTACTGGAATTCCATTGCATCCACTAGCTTTATTGAAAGCAGTGCTTCCTAAGGCCCTCCTGACTTCACACTCCTTAATGTCTGGCTCTGAATGACTGATCACACCATCCTGGTTATCCATTTCATTGAGATCTTTTTTGTACAGTTCTCTGTGTATTCTTTCCATCTTCTCTTGTTCTCTTCAGTTTCTACTAGGTCTCTCTACCATTTCTGTCCTTTTTGTGCCCATCTTTGGGAAAAATGTCCCCTTGATTTTTCTAATTTTCCTGAAGAGATCTCTAGTCTTTCCTCTTCTGTTGTTTTCCTCTATTTTACAATTCTTCTTCTTCCCTGAAGAAGGCCCTCTTGTCTCTCCTTGCTATTCTTTGCAACTCTGCATTTAGTTGGGTGCACCCCTCCCTTTCTCCCTTTCTTTTCACTTCTTTCTTCATCTATTTGTCATGCCTCTTCAGATAACCACTTTGCCTTCTTGCTTTTCTTTTTCTTTGGGCTGGTTTTGTTCATTGCTTCCTGTACAGTATTATGGACCTTCATCCATAGTTCTTCAGGCACACTGTTTACTAGATCTAATCCCTTGAATCTATTTGTCACCTCCACTGTATATTCATATTCCACTCTATACTGAGGGGCTTATTATGGTACCTATTTTGTAGATGTGGAAACTGAGACACAGAATATACAACTTCCTCTAGCTAATTAGTAGCGATGCCTGGAGTTGCACATGCCCTGGAAAAGAGAATGGCTACCTACTCCAGTGTTCTGGCCTGGAGAATTTCATGGACTGTATAGTCCATGGGATTGCAAAGAGTCGGGCACAACTGAGCAAATTTCACTTTCACTGAACTTGTACCTGAGCAGCCTACTCAAGAGTAATACATTGAGCTGCTGTGCTAGCACAGTCTCTCTATGGATAAGAGTTTGTCTCTGGCTTGTCTGCTTTTACTGTGGACTACTAGGCTGGTTGAGTAGAAGGATGCTCGGGTACAACTCAAGACAAGGCAGTGGAGGGGCCATGGGTTTGCCAGGGAAAGATCCATTTGGCAAGTAGAGTTTGAGATGTATCATGGACCTTAGAAAAAGTTGACTTTGAAATGGAGTCATGGGTGGAATAGAATGAGGGCAATACTAGAAGGGACATGGGTGATGGAGGTGAGGAAAAGGATACAGACTGCTGGGGGAACCAGAGAGAACCACCACCATGAGGATTGCTTCCCTTCTGTCTCAGATGGACAGGGAGCTGGCCAAGGGCAAAAGAACAAAGAAGAAACAGGAGAACCACGGGGCTGCAGATTGAGAAAACCAAGAGAACACAGATTTTCCCAAATTAAGGAGAGAGAAACCATGTCGGATGGAGCAGTGTCAAACAAATAGAAAACTAGCACTTCATTGGTGACTTTTTAGAAGGGAATTTAGGGTGTTGAAGTACCAATCAGCAAGGAACCATGTTGATGTGCTGTATTTAACTTACTCTACAAAGTAATACCTTCAGAGTTAGTACTTGAAGAAAATCCCAGCTGCATCAAGATGACCAGCTCACAGGGCAGTCAGCACCTTTTGTTTCAGCATCTGTAGTTAAGCTCACCTTGTTCGTGATAACTGTCATTCGGTGAATGCTTACCCCAAGCCAAGCACTGATCTTAGCAAAAATTCCTACCCATCCCCATTGTACAGGTCAGGAGATTTTATAGAACTTGCCCTGTATCTCAGTTAGAAGACTGCAGGGCTGAGACTCCAGCCCAGCCCACACGTTCACCCCCAGCACCACCACCTCCTGCTGCCGCCTTTGCCTTGTGCTGCTCCAGCTGCCGCCTCCTTTGGGGAGCCCTGTTGTTCACTGTGCACGACACAGGTGTGGCCAGACTGACCTGGCCTCCCCCGTCTCACCTGGGCCTTCCCATGCAGAGGTGGAGTGAGTGGGTGCAAAGCACCAGGGCAGGGCGCCACGGCCATGCTCTGACCTGTGGGGTTTCTCCTGATGTGCCACAGAATGAAGAGGTAGTGGGTCACCTCCCAGCAGTCTAGGGACAGGCTCTTCATCTCACCCGTTTCCTCAGCTTAGCATGTCCCCTGCAGCCTCTCCTGTCCTTCCTGAGGACTTTGCAGGGGAAAGGGGGACTAGCATTTATGCCAAGCTTTGACCTGGCTTATAGAATAATTTTTTTAGACGCCCTAGACTACCCTCAGGAGGAGTTGCAAGACACCATACTAACTGGCAGATCTAATTCGGGAAAAGAGAGGAAGAGGCAATGCTAGTCACTGGGACCTAGTTTTCCAGAAGACAGGCAGAGCTTTGAGACCAAGACATCAAAGGAAGACTGTTTCCAGTTCAGTATCTAATTGCCTGCTTTTGAGTATGTCGGGAAAGTTTTTATTTTTCCCAGTGTTTGAGAGATTTCAGGCAACTTTTTGCAGGGAAAGCCAGAATAAGAATTTATATTTTTACCAGAGAATTTTGTTGGCCCTGCAAACAGAATGGACACGTTGCTGTTTATGTCCTTAAGCATATGTCATTGGGTCAGGACACATCTGTTAAAACCCAGAATTTAAGATATGAGTGTGTGTCAGACTCAACTTCCTTATAAAGCAGGTTTTAATTTGCTAGCAAGTAAAATTTCATCTTGGCTTTTCTGTTTGTCCTAATCTAAGCACAGGGAGGGGCCTGTATTTTAATAGCTGAGAGAGTTTGGTATGCCCTTTGACGTGACGGTAATAATGATGGTGATGACTTGTCTTCATATGTCCTTGGCTGTTGGCAGGGCCTGTCCCCACACATTGTTTTGAGTCTCACAACACCCATGTGAGATAGACAGGAGAGAATGCAATCTGCTTTTCATAGTTGAGGGAGGAGAGCTTCAGAGAGGTTAAGCAATTTGTGTAAGGTCACACAGCTAGTACACAGAGGGACTATTCCCCCTGTGTACTAGCTGTGAAATAGTGAATATGTTTGTGGTATTTATGACTGTCCTGTTACAAGTCTCATATTTCCTTCCCTCATCTATAGAGATTTTCCTTCCCTAATCTACAGAGATCTCTCCAGTTGCTTCACTGGTCCTCTCAGCCTTCACAAATGACTATTGGGTAATCACTCAGAGAGTATGTTTCTAAAGTAATGTTCGTATTATGGGTTGCTTTCCATGAATGTAACTTCTTCTTTTCTGATGGCTCTTGAAGATATATATTTCTTTTTCTTTACCACTGGATGAATTCCTTGAGAGTAGGACCTATGACTTCAATCCCTTTTGAATTGCCTCAGAGCAACAAATCCTGTGCTTATTTCAATAAATGTTGTCTCATGTAGTGTTGTGATCCAGTGCAGTCCTCAGAAGTCCCTTGGATAAAAGGGAACTGAAGTGTTTATTAAGTACCTGCCATGTGCTGAATACTTCGCTAGCTGCTGTACAAACTGCATCTCAGTTAACTTTCACAGCCCATCAAGGTAGACATTATTGTCCCTGCTTTGTAGGTGTGACATTCAGAGAAGTTGGGAGACTTACCTGAGGTCCCCCAAGTAAGTCTAATAGGTGGCAGCTTAGGATTTGAACCCAGATTTTTCTGGGTCCAACATATTTGTGCCTTTCCTCTATATATCTTTAAAAACAGTGTGTACATGTACACACGGCTATATTTGAAATGAATAACCAACAAAAACGTATCCTATAGCGCATGGAACTCAATTCAATGTTATATACCAGCTTGGATGAGAGGAGGGTTTGGGGCAGAATGGATTCATGTATATGCATGGGTGAGTCCCTTCACTGTTCACCTGAAACTGTCACAACATTGTTAATTGGCTATCCCCACTACAAAATGTTTTTGGCATTAAAGTATAATTAAATAAAAATAAAATTTAAGAAAATAAAAACAAAAGCTAAAAATATTTGCTAAGAATTTCTTGTGACACTTGAGCCTTCACCTCTCTCTGTTAGTGAATCTGACTTCCGCCTAAGCCCTGAGCCATCAATCATACTTCTGTTTCTCCCTGGGTCCACGCCCCCTCTCATCTTCGCCTGATCCTCCCAAGGGTCTCATCTTCGCCTGATCCTCCCAAGGTTACAACCCTCTGATTTTGTTTAGCCCAAATTGATCTCAGTTGAATATAACAGGTGATATTGACTTGCTTTATACCTCCATTTTTTGTTTGTCTCTTTTCATGGAAAGTCCCGTATCTCTCCGAACATAATAGTTATCCTAGTACTTGTCTTCAGAGAAGGCAATGGCACCCCACTCCAGTACTCTTGCCTGGAAAATCCCATGGACGGAGGAGCCTGGTAGGCTGCAGTCCATGGGGTCGCTAGGAGTCAGACACGACTGAGTGACTTCACTTTCAATTTTCACTTTCATGCACTGGAGAAGGAAATGGCAACCTACTCCAGGGTTCTTGCCTGGAGAATCCCAGGGCCGGGGGAGCCTGGTGGGCTGCCATCTCTGGGGTCGCACAGAGTCGAACATGACTGAAGCGACTTAGCAGCAGTAGCAGCGTACTCTGTATGGTGAATTTCAGATAAATTTCATCAAGCCACCTTTATGTTTTAGTGTTATAAGGTAATGGCAAGCCACTCCAGTACTCTTGCCTGGAAACTCCCATGGGTAGAGGAGCCTGGTAGGCTGCAGTCCATGGGGTTGCTAGGAGTCAGACACGACTGAGTGACTTCACTTTCACTTTTCACTTTCATGCATTGGAGAAGGAAATGGCAACCCACTCCAGTGTTCTTGCCTGGAGAATGCCAGGGATGGGAGAGCCTGGTGGGCTGCCATCTCTGGGGTCGCACAGAGTCGGACATGCCTGAAGCGACTTAGCAGCAGCAGCAACAGTACTTGCCTTAACCTCCCTCCAGTTTGTAAGCTTTAGGGGATTAGAACTTATCCTACTTTTCCTTGCAGCATTTGGAGTAGTGTCTCTTGCACAGAGCAAGAGACAACAACTAAATGTTGGGCAAATTAAATTGAATCAAAAGAAGCTGAGTGATTCCTAGAAAAGAATTGGTGCCATCCCAGCTGCTTATATCTATAGTCATCAGGGAGGCTGAGAAGTGGTGGGGATGCTGCACAAAGCTATTGTCTGTGGCTGTGTGCTTGTCAGAGACTGAGCTCTGTTCCATTTTTCTGAACCTGTACTAAAATGACTAGTCCAAGGATGACAAATATGGAGCATCCGTGCTGCCATTCCACCTCCCACACAGCATTCCAGCAAGTATTACCAAGCAATTAAAGTTGACATTTAAGAAAATGTAGTTGCTGCTCCTGTTTTGGTCTACCTAGGGGAGTGTGTTTGTGTGTGTGTGTGTGTGTGTGTGTGTGTGTGTGTGTGTGTCTGAATTTTATAGTAAAACATTGTGAGGCTAGAACTTTAACATGGCCTGTTTTAAGTATGTCAGTAAACACTCAGATTTGATCTTCTCATTGGCAAGAACGCAGGATTTAAAAGGAAATATTTATTGTTGTTTTTTAGTCACTAACCCATGTCTGACTCTTTTGTGACCCATAGATGTTGCCTGCCAGGCTCCTCTGTCCATGGGATTTACCAGGCAAGAATACTGGAATGGGTTGCTATTTCCTTCTCCAAAAGAAAATAGAATTTCATAATACTGTGAATGTACTTAATGCTGCTGCTACTGCTACTGCTAAGTCACTTCAGTCGTGTCCGACTCTGTGCGACCCCATAGACAGCAGCCCACCCGGCTCCGCCTTCCCTGGGATTCTCCAGGCAAGAACACTGGAGTGGGTAGCCATTTCCTTCTCCAGTACATGAAAGTGAAAAGTGAAAGTGAAGTCACTCAGTTGTGTCCGACTCTTAGCAACCCCATGGTCTGCAGCCTACCAGGCTCATCCATTCATGGGATTTTCCAGGCAAGAGTACTGGAGTGGGGTGCCATTGTACTTAATGCTGCTGAATTCTAAACCCCCAAAATGGTTAAAATGATAAATTGTATATCGTGTCTGTTTTACCACAGTTAAAAAAAAAAGAGATACAAGTTCCAGATATTTGGTGTTGACAGTTGCATGTCTGAGCTCCAGGGGTGAATACAGTTTAGGGGAGTGTGGGGAGTATAATCCCTATTTCTTCTTGATCAGACTTCAAATTCTCAACAGTTTAATAAGCTCACAGCAGATATGCATCATGATCTGGGGTACATTCATTATTAAACCATATTTCTGGCTCTTAAAGTGGGGTTGTGTGTATAGAGAATAGTTAATAAATATTTGTTGGTGATAATGATCCCATGTGGGTGGAATACATACACACTCACTAGACTGGATTCTATCACTGGTTATCCAGTATGAATACAGTTATTCAGTCAGTTTCTGCACTGTGCTATCTTGGTACTGTGCAAGTCTTCTCCATCTGGCTTCAGGTTCTCTGCAGATGGGAAATAAGTCAACCACTGGAAGAGGAACCCTCCAAGACCTGAATTGTCATTACTGATATTTAATATCATTTCTCTTTCCCACTCCCCAGGATAATGCTCAGAAGGAAATAAGTGTGAGCGTTTAAAAAAATGTTGAATGAAGGCATTGAATTGACATCTGGTTTATTTTATGTTCCTTTCAGTGCCTAGCATAGTCTGTCACACATGCAGCACTTTACTTGTGTTATAGGTTAAACTTCTATTTTAGATGGAAAGCCGATCCCATACCACAGTGGGTATCACCTACTAGCACATAAGAAAGGCTAACTAAATATTAGTGGTGGTTATTAGATTATGTCTAGAAAATATTAAAGCTAACAAAGTGGCACAGGATGGAAAAAAGTCATTATCTGTAGAGGAGGAACATAGGATGATGGAAACATCACATAATTAGGAATCAAAGTTGGTATACTTGATGGGAGTATGACCAAAACCCAGGTTCTCAGCATGGTGGTGGTGGTGTAGTTGCTAAGTTGTGTCTGACTCTTGCTACCCAATGGACTAGCTTCTCAGCATGGATACCCTTTAATTCTGTTTGCTGTAAGTAATTGCAGGCAATTACTACTGGGTCTATATCACTGCTTTTAAGGAGGAGAAAATCAAAGAGGACCTCTTGAAGATAATGGTATTTAAACTTTACTTTGTGACCTCTCTTCCCTGTCTATCTTGAAGCAGTATGTTGGAAACACTGTCTCTATGAGGGCCAGTGCCTTAAAGGAGACTTGTACATGTAATGGTCTGTGTTCCTTTCCCAAAGTGTCACTATTCTTTACCTGTAAAGTTTTTTTTTTAGCCCTTTTGATATTTTGAAGTTAATTGTGAGTATTGTTTATAATTCCACTCTGTGATCCACCTACCCTCCTCCACTTCCTTTTGAATAATTGGATGATGGTATAGAGTTTTTATAAAAATCCTTTCAGTTAAAAAATAAAAGAGGAAATAGGATGTACCTGATCTTGTGTGTGGGTGCGTTAATTCATCACTGTAGCAGTTTCCACCTTGGTAAAAACATTTCTATTTTTTACTACTGAGTTTGCAGCCAACAGTTTTCATCATTATAATTAAAAAGATTTTGTGATTTCTTTTCCAAATATGATGCTAAGTGTTCTTCAGGGACTACCACTGCATATAAAAAGGGTGAATTGTAGGGTAGTTTACAGTATGATGTACTTCCAATTAAGCGATGATCTCCTGTGGTCAGAGGAATCTGAAAATAGATGTGGCTTGTTTCTACCCTGTGCTACCTTGTTAGCGCTAATATTTTCCAGGCATAATCTAATGATAATAACTGATATTTGTTTAGCTGTTATTATGTTGGGCTTCCCTGGTGGCTCGGACAATAAAGAATTTGCCTGCAATGCAGGAGACCTGGGTTCAATCCCTGGGTTGGGAGGATCCCCTGGAGAAGGGAACGGCTACCCACTCCAGTATTCTGGCCGGGAGAATTCCATGCACTGCATAGTCCATGGGGTCGCAAAGAGTCAGACACGACTGAGCGACTTTCACTTTTCTTATGTTACATGCAAGGCTTCTTGCAGGACTTATGTTATATGCATGGCTTTATATTATAATGTTACATGCGCAACTTCAGAAAGATCTTACAAAAGAGCCACTAGTAATATCTCCATTTTACAGACAGAGAAATTAAGGATTAACCAACTTAAAATATTTATTCAAGGTCAGTCAGTGAGAGACAGCACCGAAATTCTAACCCACTCAGTCTGAATCTGGAGGCGCAGGTCCCATCACTGGTTAGTCCTGCCTTCCATGCTCCATTGGTTGGCACAACCTGACCAGTTTTGGTCCCCATTAATGCTTTATTTAATAAGTCAAAAGTTAACGCAGAGTACTTGGGGGAAGCATAAGAAAAATATGTGCTTTCATTAGAGATGAGAACTACAGTGTATTATTCAAAGTATATACGATAAAGCTTAGCTTTGAAGGTCAGAGGAAGCTTGAAGTAAAAACTACAGATGTGCCCATTCGCTGGATCTAGAGGTAAGGGTGGCTGCTGCTGCTGCTGCTTTTCTTTTTTCACTCCAAGGGAGGTGATCACTGGATCAACTAAAGGCAGAACTCCTCATTTTTGAAGCAAATTAAATTCTGTTTGAGACTGTGAGAGTTTCTTTTAAAGAGCTTCTACTGTGTTTCTCAGAAATAATTGTGGCAGTATCATTTTATTTTTAATCTATTCATTTACCGTCATCCACATTTTTTACTTCTTGCTTTCTTGCCTCATTATTGCTATGAATCATTTCTTTTTTAAAAGATTTTTTTTAATATGGGCTGTTATAAAAGTTTTTTCTTTAATTGAATTTGTTACAGCATTGCTTCTGTTTTATGTTTTAGATTTTTGACCCCAAAGCATGTGGGACCTTAGCTTCCTGACCAGTGATTGAACCCACACCATCTGTGTTGGAAGGTGAAGTCTTAACCCTTGGACCACCAGGGAAGTTCCCATGTACCATTTCTTTTAGGAAGCAGTGTGGCCTGAAAATAGAGAAAGGACTGTAATTAGACAGACTTGGATTCAAAACCAACTTCCCACTCACTTGCTGTGTGAACCTTATTTAACTTCTATGATAACAAAGCCTAACGGGTAGAGTTCTTATGACGTTTATATTAAGTGAAGGATAGTGAGTGCCTGTTACAGGGCCTGCTGGGCTGTAGTGGGTACTGATTCGGCACACGTTAGCTCCTGCCCCTCTTCCTCTTCTCTCCCTGCTCCTTTATACCACCGTTTGCCAGTGCTGGGCTTTGTTAATCAAAAGCAATTATCTGCTAATGATAGAGGGCAAGGAGCTCTCTTTGCTGCACTAATACTCTAGAGGAAGACCAATCCATTTGCTTGCACACCGGTGCATTTTATCAAGATGTGGCTATGCACTCTAGTATGTATATGTGTGAATTCTTCTCTGTATATTTACAGTTGCGAAGTCGGTTGGTGGGACCCTTTGCCTGTATTCTTCTTTCAGATTCCAGGAGACTGAGGACCATGGATATTTCCTATGTTATATGAAATATGTTATACGAGTTCTTTTTGATAATTTTCCATTTATTCACTCAGTCATTCATTGAATAAGTATATATTGAGTGCTAGCTATGTACTAGGGCATTATTCTTTTTAATTTTTTAAAAATTGAATTATAGTTGACTTACAATGTTACTTTCTGCTGTACAGCCATGCAGTTCACTTGTACATATCTAAATACTCTTTTTAAAAATATTATTTTCCATCATGGTTTATCACAGGATACTGAATATGGTTCCCTCTGCTTTACAGTAGGACCTTATTTGTTGCATCTGATAATCCCACACTCCCACTTCATCTCTCCCTCACACCCTCCTTTGCAATCACAATTCTGTTCTCTATGTCTGTGAGTCGGTTTCTGTTCCAAAGATAAGTTCATTTGTGTTATATTTTAGATTCCACGTCAGTGATATCATGTGGCATTTATTTTCCTCTTTCTGACTTCACTTAGTATGATAATCTCTAGTTGTATCCATGTTGCTGCAAATGGCCTTATTTCATTCTTTCTTTGGCTGAGTATTCCACTGTATATCGTACCTCATCTTTATCCATTCCTCTGTCCGTGGGCTTTTAGGTTGTTTCCATGTCTTGGCCATTCTGAATAGTGCTGCTGTGAACATCGTGGGCATGTGTCCTTCTGAATTATTGTTTTTCTGGATATATGGCCAGGAGTGGAGCTGCTGGCTCATATGGCAACTCTGTTTTTAGCTTTTTAAGAAACCTCCATACTGTTTTCCACAGTGGCTGTACCAAGTCACAGACCCACCAACAGTACAGGAGAGTCCTATTTTTTCGCATCTTCTCTAGCATTTGTAACTTGTAGACCTTTTTAATGATGGTCACTCTGACTTGTGTGAAGGGACACCCCATTGTTGTTTTGACTTGCATTTCTCTAATAGTTTGTGCTAGGCATTCTACTAAGTGCTGGAACACCACAGTCAATAAAGCAGACCTAAATCCCTGACCTCGTGGAGCTTACGAGGGTCATGGAATTCGTTTTGATGATAATTTAAAAACAAATTTAATGGCAGCATATCTCAAACTCAGTGGATAACCACCTTGAAACTAAATGCTGCTGCAAGATCTCAGTGTTCACGGTGGTGTATGGTCTTAGTGCTCTGGCATCAAGTGGTTTTCTCTTTAATAGTGGCTCACGGGGTAGAGGGGAATATGATCACAAATGATGCCTTCCAACTAAGGCAAGGCCAAATGACCATATGAGGCCGTGTTTGTGACAATGGAAGCAGCACATGGAGCCTGAACATGTGCCGGCACATTTCAGAAAGTGGTTGGCACATTGAGTTATCACATCATATACAATAGAAAAAGAGGTCAGACTTGAAAGAACCGGGCCACAGTGTGGAAACCTAATTTCAACAGTATTTTACATATCAGATTAGTTAATGTGATTCATCTGGATTTTATTGGCCTTGTGGGTTTGTTTGTATTATCAGTCATAAATTTGTTCTGATTTTATAGCTGTACTAGAACTTAAAACATAAGGAATTTAGTTTTATAATTTTTTCAGTTAGCCCAAGGATGGGGGTTGCTGAGATAATTTTTTATTGTAAAGGAAGCCAGCACCATTATTTAAGTGTAGAAATGTTCCAGAGAAAGTATCTGTACAGGTAAAAGTCTTTGGAAATATGGACAATTTAGCAAGAACTAGTTATATCCTTGCTTTCACAGAAAAATAAGAAAAGGGCTATGTGGAAAGGTTGTACCTATTGTTTGTACCCCCATATCCTGCAGGCTGTTGTTTTTATGTTAGTCATGACTGAGTTGTCATGATTGTAAGTATTTCTCATTAATTCTTTTAGAAGAGAAAAAATTTACACCAACTTCTTTCGTTCTTGCCATGCCTGTACACTTATCCACATGTGTACATGTGTTTGTACTCACATGAATACATACATGAATGTCGGCCTATAACCTCCTGACTGAATTAAACTCATCACTTGTTTATTCTGGACCTGTCCTCATTATGAACTTATTATGCAAGGTTACAAGACTTGTTTTCAAAGTATTGGTATTCAGGATGACTTGAGCCTGTCCAAGAAGCAATCATGAGATTATATATTCATAGTAATTAGCATTTTCATGGCACCCCACTCCAGTACTCTTGCCTGGAAAATTCCATGGATGGAGGAGCCTGGTAGGCTACAGTCCGTGAGGTCGCCAAGAGTCGGACACGACTGAGAAACTTCACTTTGACTTTTCACTTTATGCATTAGAGAAGGAAATGGTAACCCATACCAGTATTCTTGCCTGGAGAATCCCAGAGACGGGGGAGCCTGGTGGGCTGCCTGCTATGGGGTTGCACAGAGTCGGACACAACTGAAGCGACTTAGCAGCAGCAGCAGCAGCAGCAGCTATGTAGTATGGAGTATCTGATCTCCCCTTCCAGGTTCTAGGCTCCAAGGTAGGACTGGGAGATAGTTCTGCTATGATTTGGTGTGATGCCCTTACACAGGGTGACGTGTCCCCCAACTGTCTGCCACCGTCCAGACTTATGTCTGCTATCTCAGCTTATTAAAGGTGTCTGCTTTCACTCTCAGAAGTATCTTATTTGGATAATAAATTGCAAGGTATTCAAGTTACACAAGACACTTTGGCTCTATGGTCTTACTAGATCCAAATAAAGAAACTGCTTCACAGACTCAGTTTAATCACTAATTCTCTTCTTCACTTACTCCTAAATATAGATCTACATTTGAGTTTTCACAATTGGGAAGTGTTTATGAAGAAAGATATGGCGATATACATGTACTGGTTTGTAGCAAATTTCTTAGGGATAACAGCAAATTTTTCATAGAAATGGTGGGGGTTGTTAAGTTTGGAACAGTGATTGTCTGAGCTTCAGCAAAACTTTGTGAAATGTGAACTGATCAGGACTTTTCACATCCAGGAAGTCAAATCCTTCAAATCCTGTTATACTGAACTTCTAGGACCTAAATACACTCCTCAAAAATTAAAAGTGAAATTTTTTCATTGTGTCTTGCCTTTAAAAAGGCATCTCATTGCCTGAGTCGGGCTGAGAAATTAAGGTTGGAACCTGCTATTTTGGATGATAATCTTACCTTTGTCAGAAGGTTTTAAGATCTTAAGCTGGTTTTGGGGTTCAGTTGGTGGTTTGTGGTGTAAGACACATGGACACAAGATGAGGAAAGACCTCTTGGTGTTCTGGAACCAACTGTCCAATCTGACCATGGTTCAGAATGTGCTTCACCTCCTGCTTCTTGCTCTTGATTAGTTTGATTCTTGCAACTCTCTCAGAGGACCAGAATGAAGAGTTCAGTTCAGTTCAGTCGCTCAGTCGTGTCCGACTCTTTGCGACCCCATGAATCACAGCACGCCAGGCCTCCCTGTCCATCACCAACTCCTGGAGTTCACTCAGACTCATGTCCATCGAGTCAGTGATGCCATCCAGACATCTCATCCTCTGTCGACCCCTTCTCCTCCTGCCCCCAATCCCTCCCAGCATCAGAGTCTTTGCTAATGAGTCAACTCTTCGCATGAGGTGGCCAAAGTACTGGAGCTTCAGCTTTAGCATCATTCCTTCCAAAGAAATCCCAGGGCTGATCTCCTTCAGAATGGACTGGTTGGATCTCCTTGCAGTCCNAGAGTGCTGTCTGTCAGTCAGAGATGACTTCTCTTGGGGTGCCAAGAGAACTGTTAAGTTCAGGAGGTACAGTGTGAGCAAAGCAGATGTGGGCCCTGCCCCCATGGCGTTTACAGTCAAGTAGAGGAGGTAGGCATTAGTCAGATAATTAGGCAAATATTTAAATAGAAACTTTGATAATAGAGGTGTGTAGGCATTCAGAGCCTAATATGAAGAGTTCTGATTCTGGGCTGATTCTACGCAGAGAGAGCAGGAAGACTCCAGGTGTCAATCTGGATACAATCTAGTGCAGTGGCCAAGTTCAACCACTACACCTGTCTTTGTAGTGGGAGGGGGGAGAGGAGGGCCGTGTTGCAAGATGGCCCAGAATGCTTGCCCCAGCAGAAATCCTGGTGAGCAGCCACAATAAGGGTTCAGAAGCTCCAAGGGAACAAAGCCAATTTCATGGGCCAATCAGTCACTGTGGCAGCGTTCCATTATAAAGTGACAAGGCAGGCATAGATACCAGTGGATGGTTCAGAAACAGGCCCAACTTGAAAATGCTGGGAAAGCACGGCCCACCCCAGGGCTTTATGAGAGATGTGTGATGAACAGAAGAAGATGCAGAGACTCCAGTCCAAGGAGTTCTGGAATGCCCCTTGGTGGCCAGAATGGGCTTTGGTACAAAACCGGGAATCCTGTCACTAGAAGTGAGTCATTGATTGCAAACCAAGGCTCATGAAGAGGGAGGAAGACCACTTTTCAGAGCATGAGTACAGATCAGAAATGGTCGAGGTGATCTGGATACTGGGCCCCAGATGTCAGACCAGAGCTCCAACAGTCCCACTACCAGCCGGTCAGGAATAAGATGTGGGGACTTGGTTGGGCTGAGCCTGTAGCTGGAGGTCAGATGGTATCCCTAGGACCTGGGGAGAAACGCAGAAGCTGGGAAGCACAGTCAAGGCTGGCCTGGTCCCTGCAGTACTCCCCTTATCTCCAGGGAGCTTTGACCTTGGCCAGCCTTCTACCCCTCTAGGGGTGGAGGAAGCCAGCACACACCCCTTCCCCCATGGCCCAGGTTCTTCTCTTCATCTCTTTTTCATTCATTCAGAAGATCCCAGCAGAGGTTTAGAGTCAAATAGCTGAGCTAATGACCTAACAGATTATTATGGTTTAGAAACTATTTTAGTCTTTAAATCTTTCCCTTCTGCTTCAAGTATTTTTAGAGAAAGATAATTTTGCAAGTGCAGATGTAATATACTAATTAGACATGGTATTATCACTCCTTACATGTTATTGTGTACTTAACCTGTTTGCTGTCTACGTCACCTAAAAGAGTGCCAGCTCCTCGAGGGCAAGAACTTTGTTTTGTTCACTCCTGGGCCCCTCAGTGCCTAGATCAATGTCTGTCACAAGGTAGATGCTCAACATGCTTGCTGAGTGAATGAATGAAGAAAGAACATTCCATTCTAATAGGTATAGATAGCTCTGTTCTTTCTCTAGACACATTATACCCGAAGGAGATAATTTACAGGTTCAAGCTTGTTATCAGGAGGTTCCTCTGGATGTTGTAGGCAAATGATGACTATTTCATCCTGGACAATAAATGAACATTCCTTTGTTTTCTTGGCTACTCTGAGCATAATCCCAGTCTTTATGTTAACTCAAACTTTGACCCTTTTTTCTCATTTTCCTGCAAGAGAAGAAAGGTAAGCTTTTCTTGTTTGTATTTATAATCATCGAGATGGATATTGCTGTATAGAAGGCTATTATTTCCTCTTGTGGATGGACCTGTGGTAAAGTTTGCTAAAATTTAATGAACGATTACTGTGTCTGGCACTAATCTAAGTCCTGTACTTCATTCTTTATCAGCAGATCTTTATAACAGTTGCATGTGTAATTATTAGTTATTCTTGTTTTATATTAGAGAAATTGAGGTACAGTGAGGTTAAGCAACTTGCCTAAAGTCATACTGCTAATAAGCAGAGGAGCCAGGGGCATTCTTAACTAGTAGACAGTACAGCCTACTATGGTACGTTGGTAACCATCACCTTAGTCTTCATTAACTGAGTGAATAGAGACTGAATAACACATATTGACCACTTCATAGGCTTCTTGTGAAGATCAAAAAGTTAATACATACAAAGCAATTAAAACAGTGTCTATCCTATGGCAAGCACTCAATAAATGTTATTCATTTCCATTCACCATCACCCTCCAAAAGCTTACAGTATTGTAGAGGTGACAAACATGGGTATCTGTGCTTTATAAATATCTGTATATGGGTATATAGATATTTATAAGTATCTACAGATTTTATATTTTTATACACATATGGATATATATACCTATATAGATCTTATTAGATTTTTATTTGAGCTTGGTCAGTATTTCAGTGGCAGAAGGCGGGGGGAAAGAGCCAGTGATATTAAATGAAGTTTATTTAGCAAACACACAGGAAGGGAATGTGAAACACTGCTGGGGAGATTGCAAATCTTAGCCATTCTTCAACTAACCTGATAAAAAGCATTTTACAAGCAGAAAGAAAATGGCTGACATTTATTCAATGTTCACTGTGGGCTGGACACTGTGCTAAGTACTTTACATGGATTATACCCTTGAATCCTCACCACATGCCTTCAGATTAAATACTGTTATCCACATTTGGGAGATGAAGAGATGAACGCCTGGAGAGGCTAAGTACGGGCCTGAGGTTCCCCAGCTGGCTAGCATATACGACAGAACCAGTGCTTTTAGTGATTCTGCAAAACCACCCAGTACAGCATTCACTGGGTGAGAAGAGGTTGGGCATGAAAACTGCCACTAAGACATTTTATAAAATGTGGGGTGTAGTCAGAATGGAAACCCTGGTGATTTTTTTAAAAACTGTGTGATCAGGAATCTCTTTTATGATGATTTTTTTCCTTTAAGTCCATTCATTTGCTGGATATTTTCTTAAGTTAACTCTAGCAACACCACTTTAGTGTAATTACTTGAGATATAGAAGCTCAAGATAGGATTCTTAAGAACAGTGTCTGATTGATGACAGGTAATTTTGCAGTAATAGATTTAAAATAAATCCCAGTTGTCAAAACCATTAACAGCCAGGATTTCTGCATAGGCTGGTTGCATTTGCTTCATTCATTCATTTATCCAGCAAATCTGTATTGTGAGCCTACACAGGATCTGTTCTAAGTGAACATGATAGATTCCAGCTTGCCTGTATCTTAACTCACTTTCATAGCAGGAGCCAGGACAGTGAGTGAAGGCAGGAAATTAGAGGAATGGAGGCAGGGTAAGACCCCAGTTAGAAGAAGGAGTCCCTAGTGGTGGGGCTAGTGAAGTGAAGCCAAGATGAGAACAGCCTAAATGGAAAGAAAAAGCCGGGAGGGTAGAAGCCCAGGATTCTTAAGGAGCCAGCAGGATACATCAGTAGTATTTCCCTCATTTTATCAGGGAGAAGACTTGAGAGGTGGGATGGGAAGCAACATAAGCCAGAGAGAGTAACAGGCATTGTGCCTTAAATCTGTGAAAATACCCAGTTTACTTATTCCTTTGTCTGAAAGTCTGTGGTTTAGCTTGATGGACTGCTGTATCACCATCTCTGATTATTGAGGGTGGGGAGCAACTGGTTCTGACAGCGGGAGAGCTGTTTGAGGTGTACTAGAAGTAGGTTGGAAAATGCAAGATTTCACTTCTATAAGGTACACTGAAAATTTTGTTAAGAGGGTAAAACTCATGTTAAATACTCTTACCACACACACACACACACACACACACACACACACAAAGATTTCACTTCTTTGTTTGGACTCCTGTGGTATCTAAAAGGGAGAGCTTAGCTATTAAAGAGCCTCACACTATTGGTTTATCTGACTTTCTATCTGGTCGTTTAAATCAGAAAACAAATCGTGCTGTTCTGTGATGGGTTGAGTGCTAGCTTAGATGCCCAGGGGCACTTAGAATAGGCATATCTGGTGGCTAAAAATGTAATTTCTCCTTTCTCTCCTGTGGAAATAAGGAGGTCACTAAAGAAAGGGCCTCAGACCTTTTATAAGAGTCATACAGAGCAGCAGCACATTTTTTTTCCTGCCGTGTGAAGCTGTCTCTGTCCCATGAGGACAGTTAACACGTTGCCTTCAAGCCAGGACTCCTTTTATCCACTCACTAGACCCTACTAAGCATGGTCCCTGTTTCACAGATGACCTTCACTTTTCCCAGCTTGCCCTCGCTTCACTTCTGAGAGAGAAGCCAGCCCTATCTTTATCCTCAAATTACCCTCAAGAAAACTCAGGCTCAGTCAGTGAGGTGACTTGACCCAGCACATGTCTGGGAAGTAAGACACAGGACTTCCTCAGATCTGCTGCTCCGCCGGGCAGCTGTCACCCTGCACCCTGCTCATTCCCTCGGCCCTTGTCAGAAGGAGTAACCTTGCTGCAGAGGCTTTCTTCCACTCATTTAATATTTGAGTACCTACTGTGTTCTGGGACTGTTCTAGGCTGGTCACGCCTCTGCCTTCTTGTTCTAAAACCAAATTGCAAAAAGCTAAATACTGGAGTCTTTGAAACATGAAAGTCCTATGCGACAAGCCCCTTCTCTGGTCAAACACATGCATCTGCAGACTGTATCTTTTCCTAACCCCTTATATCAGGGGTCCCCAACCTCCTGGATCTAATGCCTGAAGATCTGAGGTGGAGCTGATGTGATAATAATAGAAATAAAATGCACAATAAGTGTCATGAACTTGAGTCATCCCCAAACCAACCCCTCTCCCAGTCCATGAGAAAATTGTCTTTTATTAAATGGGTCCCTGATGCCAAGAAATTTGGAGACTGCTGCCTTATGTCATTGAAGGAGTCAGAATTCTTATTTTTTTTTTTTCTGACCCCAGAGAACTGTGATGAGTTAAACTTTTGGATACACTAAGGGAAATGTCAGGGATGTTTTCTCAGTGACTCTTACTGGCAGATCTTATTTTTGCTTGCAGCAGGAATAATAACTGTGGCCATGCTAACATATTATCCCAAGATGAAGAAACTGCAGGCAGAGTGAGGGGAAAATGCATTTTGACACTCTTCCTTTGACTGATACTATTTATGTGGCCTGTTGCGAACCTAAATTTGCGTTCAGTCAGATGGCTTAGGAGATTCCAACTCCAGGAAAGGACACCTGGAGATGACGCCATCTGCAGGGCACTTCAGTGGTGTCTCTGATCGGGGCCTTCTTTGACCTCTGTCACCTGCTGCTAGGAAATGAGTGAGTAACGATTACATAAACTGTCAGAGGCTCAGAGGCTGTCAAAGATGGATCCAGGTCAAGATACCCATCAGGAATCTGGAAAAGCAATCCAAGTGTTCAGTTTAGGGACAACTATTCAGCTCCTAAGGGGGCTTCATTTTATTTACCGGCTTGACAGCAACCCCATGAAGCTGCCAAGGTGACATGAAGAGAAATCTGTGAAGTTTGTGTGGTGGGGAGCCGAAGGTAGTTTGTACAGCTCGCAGGATTCTCTAGGCTCAGCCAGTATGTGTCATGTGGAACCCCCGTTCAGTGGACTAAAATGCATTTCACGCTTTTGGTTTTTCAAAGGACTCCTGTCAGCAGGTTTCCTAGGGCAAAAAATAACTGTGCCATAGCTGAACTTCACTAAGAGTCCTATCCAATCAGATAATGTCATACCACTAGGAGGAGGAATTTAGGGCTTTTCTGGGATAATAGGATTCTAATCACTGCCAGTAGGATTTGTTAACGCAGGCCAGGAGGGTTGTCCATGAACACTGGCGTCTGGATTTTTACCCTTCACACAAAGTTCATCTTCCTTTCTCAATGCCTGTTCTCTATCCTGAAGTCAGACCGGGTGCAGAAGAGGTTGTGCTCTGGTGCTCTGGTCCATATGAAGCTTTCCAGGGCTTAATTTGAAGTAAAAGACACATTATATGTTGAGTACAGCTTCAGTGTAGGCATTGTGCTAGAAGCTTCCCCACTCCATGCCCTTGGTAGATATTGCTAATTGACAACAATACTCACCCATTCGCCTGGATTCAGGCTCATAATCCTTAGCAAATCTCCTGGCTGCCGCAGTCAATCAATGGGGGTTGGCAGGAAAAATAGCAGCTGGGTGCCATCCGGGTATTTAAAGTGATTTCCTCAAGGACAGAGACCACGGTTTCCTATCTCTTCACTTATGTTTGGCTACATTCACTGCTAGGTTAAAGGTCTGATGTTAAATTAGGAATCGCATTTTAATGGTACCCACGGACAGATGTGACTGTTTTTTTTTTTTAAGAAAGCGGAGGGGGAAAAAACCTTCCATATGGAGCTACAGATAGCCACAACTCTGGGTCAAAGTCTGGCTGACACGGTCGAGTGCGCACACTCATAAAAACCACTCTGCAGCTAATTGGCCTTTGAAAATGGGATAGAACAAGCAAGAATAAGATCAGATCTGCTCCCAAATTGGCTTTTCTCTGTTCTCTCTCCTTTCCTTCCTCCTCTTCCACCCACTCATTTACCTCTCCCTTTCCCTCTTATTTCGTTTATATTTATGGGAATCAGGTAACATCCATTAACTGAAATCTACAACTTTTCTGTGAGCTCCTCAATAGATTTGACAGGATGCTTACGAGCTTTGGGTTAAAAGTCGAACTGTCTCTATTTGCTTCCCTCACTCTCTCCCCTTACTAGCTGTAAGACTTCAGCCAAATTAACTTCTCAAAACCTCAGTAGCTCCATGGTAGCACAGAGCTGATACCAGGATCACTTTATTGTGAGGCCAGCAGATGATTTTACTGTCACAAAGATAAAGCATAGCCTCTGCTTATGTGCTAGTTGAGGAATTAGATTGGCAAAATATAAATAAAACAAAAATACAGACATTCCTCTTATGGTTGGAGTTCCCATAAAGCGAGCTGATACACGAGTGTCTGTAATCTGGGGTGCATCATGTCTATCATGTGGCCTTTGTCAATGATGACCTAGTCTTGATCGGGAGTTAGTACCATCCCTAGGGATAAAAAAATGCCACTTCAAGTGCAACCCAGTGGCACTCTTTGTGTGACTTTGTATATTATCACTCCAGTGTGTAGATGATGCTGTGCTGACTTTGGTCCCATTATGATGGGTGGGAGATAAGGGAAACCCTTAACATTGAGCTGCATATTAACAAACACTGAGTTTTCTTAGTAATACTTGGCTTTTTTTTTTTTTTTTTTTTGGCTTACCCTTTCATGTACAAAATGCTTCTTGAAGTTTCTATAGGAAAGAGAGCTCAGTTATTTCTAGAACTCTGGTCCCTGATCCCATTTTACCCATTGAAAGAATGATATTCTATAAGGTAGTTTTTGATAGCCCGAGGATTCTCATTGATTCATCCATCCTTTCATCCATGTATCCATTTATGTATTCATCCACCTATCTGACAGAAATTTAGTGCCTAATATGTGCTAAAATGGTGTTAGGTGCTGGGTACAATGGTATACACAGAGTCCCTGTCCTCGTGGAGCAATATAATATTTGCAGAGTTCTAATGAAGTTGCATTTGCTAACACAGAGGTTATTATCCTGTGGTAGCAGACAGACTGCATGTGCCAAACTTGACTCTAAAGTCTAAAAGGGGAAGAGCGCAGAAGGCACCAGTTGGTGGCCAGAAGAGAGGGCTGCGTGCTCCCATAAAATCCACCATATCTTCCCTCTTCTGTGTGATAATACTTCCAACTGTAGACAATTGATTTATCAATCTTTAAAAGTAGGAATAAGAGGATTTTTAGAAACCTTTAGTTTTTTTTTTTAATTTAAAACATATAAACTAAGTAAAAAACAATGTACTTACTTTCAACCTGATTGCCTCCTCAAAGCCCCTTCCATCCAGAAATTCTGGGTAGAATTTAGGGAAAGGAGAAATCAGTGAAGGCGAGAAGACAGGGAATGGTCTGTGAATTGAATTCTCAAAAGATGATTAAAATCTTGACCCTAGTTGCCCTAGGCTTCTATGCACAATCAGCACAGGATCACAAAGAAAGCTGCCGGGTGCCCAGGCCTGTCCTGGCTTGGAGCAGTAGCATCTATGAGGACCTAGTGGTTGGATTCTGTGTTCCAGGCTGTAGGGCTTCCTCTCTGCTTCTCGTGCTGTGCTGGGCCTTGCCAGGGGCTCCCTTGACTCTGCCACTGAGATGCTCTAATTTTACTTGGTTGATTTAATTCCTCACTCTAGAGGAAGAAAGTACTATTGATGTTTTCTAATTTGCCTCTAGACTCCTTTAACAGTTACCTTCAGCACAGCAGATCTGAGGCACTTCACTTTAGATCAGCTTAGAGGCTCAGAGGAGAGTATTTACAGAGTCACTTGGGACACAAGGATTTCTCCAGCTGGGCCAGTTCTGGTGACTGCCTGGGCTGCTGCTGCACCAGGGGTGTCATAGTGGAGAAGTCCAAAGACATGGATTCCAGCTGTGTGAACTGGGTCAAGTCACTGCACCTCTCTAGACAGTACTTTTCTCATCTGAAATATAAAGAGCCTAAATTAAAATTTCCTCAACTGTGGTGAGTCACATCATTTCAAGTTTGGCTAAAGGATAAGCATTTTTTATTTACTAGCCATATATTTTCATGGTCCATTCCACCATGTTTAGTGATACTGGAGTTTCATAATAATGATAATCATTTCTTTAAAATAGTTTTATTTATTTTCCTCATGTGATTTCACTCACAAGTGGACCATGACTCCTTATTTGCCCTGGGCTTCTGGCCCTGAATTGTGAACCCTCTGATGTCCTTTCCAAAGTCTTCTTCCTGCCCATTCATTTCGTGATGGTTTTGAGAGAAACTCTTTACTTTGTGTGTTGAGTGCTGGACGGGCCCTTATTAGAAAGTCAGACAGCCACTTGGGTCTCACGTGATGTGGGGTTGGCCATCCAGGGCATCCCAACCTCCATCCAGTTCCATCTGCTTTCGCAGCTGTTGCCGTGTCTGTGTGCCATGTCTACTAACAATGATGTGATGTTTTCTTCAGATGGGCCAGATTTACTTCCTATTCAGAATTATTTGTGAAGTTCTTATAGATGTTTTTCACATATACCTGAAAGAAGAGTAAAACCAGCACACCAGCCCAAACAATGGTCATGACCATTTACACCCTTTAAACTTTAGTTCCCTAGAAATTTCCCTAGTTCCCTAGGATCTCTTTTGCCAGTTTCAATATGAGATCAATAAATTCATTTGCTTTGTGGACGGTTATCTATATAAATAGAGACTTAATTTTTTTTTTTTTTTTTTTTTTACTTTGTAACCTGGACCTGTTCTCCCGGATCCAAAATTTTCAACTCAACTGAAACAACTGAAGTTGTCAGTGAAGAAAAGATACATAGAAGAAAGTGGGTTCCTTGAAAATTGAAGAAAGGGAAAGTTTGAGGCTGGTTAGACAGTCACTGTATCAGTTATAACAGAATAAGCTCTAATGTAATGATTTACATACTTTAGCAAGCTCAGAATTTTTCTATGATTTATGCTTAGTAGAATAAAAGAAATCCAGTTAAAAATGAGCAAAAGACTTTAATAGAATCTAAATATATACAAATAGCCAACAAGTACATGAAATTGTATTGAACATCACTAATCATAAGGAAAATGCAACTCAGAACCACAATATTGCCTCCCACCTGGCTACTGTTAAAAAAAAAAAAATAGGAGATGGTGGAATGTGGCAAAAAGGGAATGCTTATATACTGTTGATAAGAATGTAAACTGGTGGAGCCACTATGAAACCCAGTATGGGTGTTCTCAAAAAATTAAAGATAGAGCTACCATATTATCTCCCAGTCCTATATCTAGCAATGTATCTGGAGGAAGTGAAATCACCTTCTCAGAGATATCCACACCACCCCCATGTTCGTTCCAGCATTATTCACAGTAGCCAAGACATGCAAACAACATAAATGTCTATCAATAAAGACTATGTTGTATATCTATACTTATGCTGGAATATTATTCAGCCATAAAAGAGATGGAACTCCTGTCATTTGCAACAACATGGCTGGACCTTGAAGGCATTGTACTAAGTGAAATAAGTCAAACAGTGAAAAACTATTACTTTATGATCTCACTTTTATTTGAGATCATTAAAAAAGAGCTGGACTCAGAAACAGAGTAGAATGTGATTTCCATGCGCTAAAGGGTAAGGGAAATGGGGAGATGTTGCTGAAAGGATACAAACTTTCAGTTACGAGATGAACAAGTTCCAGGAAGCTCATGTTCAGCATGGGGATAGTAGTTGACATGACGGAATTATGTCCTTGAAACTTGGCATATGAATAGAGTCCTAATGTTCTCACCATAACAAAAAATTATAATTATGTGATGTGATGGAGTGTAAACATTTTGCAGTAGATAACACATATTAAGCCATCAGATTGTATACCTTAGATTTACACATGTTCTATAGGTCAGTTATAACCCAATAAAATTGGGAGGGGAAAAAGAGCTTTTCTGGGAGCATTTTAAATAAAGATCCCTGTGCCCACTCAATAGGTAGGTGTGGCCCCAGGTGATCCTTACACAAGTCCAGGGACTGGACCACACTTTAAAGTTCTCTACCTGGACATAACAGTTTACCGTTTTAAAGATATTTGGTGCGGGAGATTTTTGTTTTTATCAATAAAACATTTATTTGGAGATACATTAAATATACGCACATATATACAGAAATTGTTATTTGTTCAGGATAAAGCTGTTTGAAGATCACCAGTTTCATATTGCCTGATAAAATAAAGTTCAAAAGAATGTGTCATCACTGGGTCAGTGGAGAGGAGATACCACTGAACTTGAAGGTGGTAAAATCAGAGTGTTGCTTTCTAAGCCTCTGAACTGAGTCGCAGAACTCCAGCTTTAGTCACCTCTGTGGCCTCTGCAGGCAGAAAACTGAAGGAAACTGAACAGCTCCTTCTTACCCAGGCTGGTGGCGGAGGGTGCCCCTCTGGGTGGAATGTGTGTGTATGTCATCAGCGCCCCAGGTTCTGCATCTAGGGAATCAAGGAAACCCTGAGGTTCTTCAGCAGGAAGGCCATTTTACAGGGCAAGAAGTCAGTACAAGCAGTTGAGTCGATTCATTGAAAGGACACCAGCCATAAATGTAGGACAGAGAAGCGAAGCACATGTGCTCAGTCATGTCCAGCTCTTTGTGACCCCACAGACTGTCCACAGAAGTCTCCAGGCAAGAATACTGGAATGGGTTGTCATTTCCTCCTCCAGGGTCAGGGATTGAACCCGCATCTCTTGTATCTCCCGCATTGCAGGTGGATTCTTTTCCGCTGAGCCACTGGGGAGGCTTTTAGGATGGACATTGGAATCTAAAGATACAATCTCTCCATTGCAAGTCAACAATTCTTTACCTTAAATCTTCTCTTTTTTAAAGAACAGGATTTATATATCAGGATGTTCCCTGTAAATTGTATATTTACGATACACCCCCATCCTCCCACCTTCCTCCCTGACCAGAAGAGGACTATAATAGAAAGAGAATGGTTAAATAGATTAAAAAGCCTATAGCACAATTAAATATTATATAACCACTAAATTCATATTTTTAAAGATGTGTGGCATGGCAAAAAGCCATTGAAGCATTCCCCATCTTGTGGATCTGCTGTGTCAAACCCTGTGCTAAAGCTTGGTGTGGAATCCACAGCTCTGACCTGGAGGAGAGAGGAATAAACAAGCAGAGTGTGCATGCTGTGCTCAGCTGGAAGTGCTTGCTAGGGACTCTGGGACATCTCCCCAAAGAGGGGCAACTAACCCAGACAAGGAGTCCCAGCAGCATGACAAAAGGATGGATACTTGAACTTGGTGGGCATGAGTTAGCCCCAGCAGAGATAAAGTGGAGAAGCTTTCTAGAACAAGAGTAATACACACAAAGGCAGTAGAAGCTCAAAAGGGGGTGTTATTCAGGCAAGCTGGAATGATTCATTCTATCTGGAGCTTCAGGTGACTGAACAAGGGCTGGGCATGGGGAGAGAGAACCACAGTAGCAGTAGCCTTCTCTGAGTGCCCTCCATGTTCCAGGAACTATGTATCCATGTAGAGTATCATATTGTTTCATTCCAAGAACATGCTATGAAGAAGTACCAAGGCAAAGTTTTGACCAGAACATCGAACCCCAGTGCCTGTGTTCTTAGCTTGGCCCTGAGGCTGAGCAGCTGACCAAGGTCAAATTATTAAGGCCTCATTTACCGTGTAAAGCAGCTTGGATGTGGAGTCAGGAAGAAATTCAAAACATGATCTGTAATAGCCTGCATTTCCCCACAAAGAAGAATTCGGCAAAAAAAGTTATGTGCATTCAGTGGAAAAGGGTGCAAGCATTAAAATGATAGTTGTCAACACTAGAAATATGGACAATGCTTAATCTAATATTTAGAACTTTTTCCAGTATAAAATTGATAAATGTTCCTTGTAGAAAGTGAAAAATTTAGAAAAACTGTAATAAAAAAGTAAGCCTACCTTCCAAAAATAACTACTTTCCTTCTACATGTTTCTGTATATATGTGTGCATACACACAAAAAATTAGGCTTGTAAGTTGTATAGTTTTATATCTTGTCCCGTTATATTAAAAGCATTTTCCCATGCTTATCATTATGTATTTTCAAAAAAATACACATTTTAATGCATGCATAATCCATTTTATAGACAAATAATTATATTTAAATGGATAAAAGATGAGAATACAAAGTTGTAGGACTTTGCGATTGCAGCTATGTAAAATTGGTATGAGTAACAATAATGCTGGGGTTATGAATTTCTTCTGTTTTCTCTAATGTGGTTATTTTCATGACTTAATTTTTAAAAAAAACTTTCAGCTCTTGGCATTAACTCATTCAACAATGAAAAATTTTTCATCATTTTACAGTTGCCAAAATCACCAATTAATAATGAGATTGTACTTCAGTTTGACATCCCATTCTGGGTTTGGGTTTGGAGGAAATGCACATTGAGAGAGACAGGAGGGGAGGAGATAGAAAAATTCTCCACAATGCCCTGTCAGTGTTGCTGCTGTTGAAAACACAGTGTGACTATGACAATGTGGCTGCAAAGCAGTGGGGAATTAATGCTTTCCAGTAGAAATCCCAGTGTGGAGATGAAAGACTGCTGTACAGCACCCACTCCCAGCCGAGAGATGGAGAATTACTTTGTCAATATAAAAAGTAATAAAAACCAGAAGAGACTTGTTTTATTAGGCTGATATTCTTCATACTGATTTATTGTCTGATTTTTTTTTTTCCTTCTGAACACAGTCACAAACAAACCAAAGGGAAAATTGAGGATTCTAATCAGAGGCTTTGCTGATCCATGGCTCTGAGAGTGAAATGTAATTCAGTTTATAGCCTGGTCACTTTGGCATCAGGGAGAGAAATATAGAATCTGGCCTATAACAGTGAGGATATAATTTGTTAGATGGGCGAGAGGTGAGGGGAAAATGTGACAGAGAACTGCTCTATCAAAACATCTCCAGTAGTTCCTTGAGCTACAGAAGTGTTAGGAGGTACGTCTTTTCTATTACAAAGAATTTATTTACCCCTCTTTTAGGAAGCCAGTTCAATTCAGTTTAGTCGTGTCCAACTCTTTGTGACCTCATGAACTGCAGCACGCCAGGCCTCCCTGTCCATCACCAACTCCCAGACCCTATTCAAACTCATGTCCATTGAGTCGATGATGCCATCCAGCCATCTCATCCTCTGTCATCCCCTTTTCCTCCCACCTTCAATCTTTCCCAGCATCAGGGTCTTTTCAAATGAGTCAATTCTTCACATCAGGTGGCCAAAAGATTAGTTTCAGCTTCAGCATCAGTCCTTCCAATGAATATTCAGGACTGATTTCCTTTAGGATGGACTGGTCGGATCTCCTTGCAGTCCAAGGAACTCTGAAGAGTCTTCTCCAACACCACAGTTCAAAAGCATCAATTCTTCGATGCTCAGCTTTCTTTATAGTCCAACTCTCACATCCATACATGACTACTGGAAAAACCATAGCTTTGACTAGACCTTTGTTGACAAAGTAATGTCTCTGCTTTTTAATACACTGTCTAGGTTGGTCATAGCTTTTCTTCCAAGGAGCAAGCATCTTTTAATTTCATGGCTGCAGTCACCATCTGCAGTGATTTTGGAGCCCCCCAAAATAAAGTCTGTCACTGTTTCCACTGTTTCCCCATCTATTTGCCATGAAGTGATGGGACCAGATGCCATGATCTTCGTTTTCTGAATGTTGAGTTTTAAGCCAGTTTTTTCACTCTCCTCTTTCATCAAGAGGCTCTTGAGTTCCTCTTCGCTTTCTGCCACGAGGGTGGTGTCATCTGCCTATCTGGGGTTATTGATATTTCTCCCAGCAGTCTTGATTCCAGCTTGTGCTTCATCCAGCCCAACGTTTCTCATGATGTACTCTGCACATAAGTTAAATAAGCAGGGTGGCAATATACAGCCTTGGCATACTCCTTTTCCTATTTGGAACCAGTCTGTTTTTCCATGTCCAGTTCTAACTGTTGCTTCCTGACCCTCAAACAGATTTCTCAAGGGACAGGTCAAGTGGTCTGGTATTCCATCTCTTTAAGAATTTTCCACAGTGTTTTCTGATCCACACAGTCAAAGGATTTGACATAGTCAATAAAGCAGAAGTAGATGTTTTTCTGGAACTCTCTTGCTTTTTTGATGATCCAGTGGATGTTGGCAATTTGATCTCTAGTTCCTCTGCCTTTTTTAAATCCAGCTTGAACATCTGGAAGTTCACAGTTCACATACTGTTGAAGCCTGGCATGGAGAATTTTGAGCATTATTTTACTAGTATGTGAAATGAGTGCAATTGTGAGGGAGTTTAAGCATATCTACTTATATATCTCTAAATGTAAAAAAGCAAAAAACAAATGCTTAAAGGGAGCCACAATATCTTTGGGAGGTTACTTTGAATTTAAGATGAAAGATAGATTATAATATTATTTCAGTAATCCTATATGACAGTGAGAAAACTTAACTTTATACCATCAAAAATGTATTTGTTTGCTGGGCCCCATCCATCTTTCTGAGGATATCCAACCAGTCAATCTTAAAGGAAATCAGTCCTGAATATTCATTTGAAGGACTGATGCTGAGCTGAAACTCCAATCCTTTGGCCACCTGATAAGAAGAACCGACTCATTGGAAAAGACCCTGATGCTGGGAAAGATTGAAGGCGGGAGGAAAAGGGGACGACAGAGGGTAAGATGGTTGGATGGCATCACCAACGCAATGGATTTGAGTAGGCTCCCGGGAGTTGGTGATGGACAGGGAAGCCTGGTGTGCTGCAGTCCATGGGGTTGCAAAGAGTCAGACACAACTGAGTGACTGAACTGAACTGATCCATCTTTCCAGCAGCATCCCCCGGAGTATTGCCTCCCCTCATGCCAGGACACTCTTTCAGCTCCAGAAACCCAGTGTATTGAGCTTCCTGAATCTGCTGTGCCATTTGACACCTCAGTGCCTCTTCACAGCCATCCTGCCCCAGTCCACTGAATACATCTGGAAAGTATTCTTCATCCTTTGGAACCCAAGGAAGATATGCCCTGTTCCAGCATGCCTTCCTTGAACTACCCCACACCATGACTCCCCTGCATTTTCTCTGGGATCCTGTGAACATTGAACTCTAGGGGTTGTGACACAACCCCATGGTTGTTATGTTGTGAGCCTCTCCACCATGAGCCACTGGAGGTTAGGGGATAGGTCTCACCTCCATTTATGTCCTCACTACCTGTCACCCAGTAGGCACTTAATACATTTTATGTTGAATTAAAAGCTTCCATTTCAGAAAGCAGGTGACTCATTAAATTGTGCTAAGGAGACTTTAGGTCCTAAAATCTGGGCAAGTTCCCAGATCTGAATGACACCCACACCAGCCCCCTCTTTGCTAGAAGGAGAGGTAGTGAGTTAAGTGCATTCTCAAGCTTCTCAGAAGCCCAATTAATATTTTCTGATTCTCTGTCTTAGAAAACACTCGAACTTCTCCCTTAGTTCCGACCTACCTGGCAGGGGAACAAGAATTTATAGCGTCACTTGCTCGCAGTGAAGATTGCATGCTTGGCAATTTGATTTAATTATTTTTGGAGCTTGATTCAAACTGTTCTTGTGTGCTTAGGAAGAAAAAGGACTCTAATAAGTTTCTTGTCCACTTTAGAATAAGTGCTATCCCAGAGGAAAGCAGGGATAATTGTTTTTCCTTTTTAAGCCTGGCGTTCACCTCCACAGTAGAGTTTTATTTCACATGAAGAATGTTAAGTCTAGTGGACACACATTGTTTTTTTCCTGATAATAGCAATCTCTACTGTTGCCTAGGCTTCCAACTGGCACTAGTGGTAAAGAACTTGCCTGCTAATACAGGAGATGTGGGTTTGATCCCTAGGTGAGAAAGACTCCCTGGAAGAGGGCATGGCAACCCACTCCAGTATTCTTGCCTGGAGAATCCCCATGGACAGAGGAGTTGGTGGGCTATAGTCCATAGGGTCGCAAAGAGTTGGAAACAACTGAAGCAACTTTGCATGCACTGTTATCCAGTCACCATCAATAATAACAGAAATGTATGTGAATATATTTTTTTAGGATTTCTCAACCTTGGTATCGTTAGCATTTAGGACTGGCTAATTTTTTGTGGGGGAGATTCATGTGCATTGTGGGGTATTTAGTAGCACTCCTGGATTCTGCCCATTAGATGCCAGTACCCCGCCCCCAACACACACACTTGTGATGATCAAAAATGTCTATAGATACAGACAAATATCACAAGGAGATGGGGCAGGACAAAATTGTGTGCAGTTGAGACCCATCGATTCACATACACACACACTAATATATAGAAATGTGTACATAAACACATCTGCTCACAATCTCATACAGCCTTGGCACTTGGCAAATCCCATTTGGCTTTCATTTCTTATATAAAAATCACTTCTTTTAGAAACACTTGTCCAGTTTAGGGGTGTGACCTGGTGTGGGGTAGTGTGTGTCTGTGTCTGTGTGTGTATGAAGCCACACCTGCATGAAAAACTTAGTCTCCATAGAAAGGTGACCAAATTAACTTTCCTTTTAGGGGAAAGCACCACAGGATGTAAATGGACACACTGCAGGTTGCCCATTCCATGACTAAGTGACTCAACAAGGGGTTCCGCATTTGCTCTTTCCTGTTTCCCCTCTCTTGGCATTGAACATTCTTTTCCATAGCTGGATTTGGAGAATTTACTGGATCGTAGAGACTGAACCTTCCTGAAACATCCAGGTCTTACACACTGGCTCACAGTTACATCTGACGTATGTAGCTGGAAGTTGCAGAGCTGCTTTTGCATTGTTTATTGCACACCAGACTCCATCCTAAGTGCTTTACCTATATTATTTCTTTTAGTTGTTGTTCAGTCACCCAGTCACGTCCGACTCTTTGTGACCCCATGGATTGCAGCACGCCCAGCTTCCCTGTCCTTACCATCTCCCAGGGCTTGCTCAAACTCATGTCCACTGACATCCAGCCATCTCATCCTCTGTCATCCCCTTCTCCTCCTGCCTTCAGTCTTTCCCAGCATCAAGTCAGTACGTGAACCAAGAACTCCCAGATATACAGGCTGGATTTAGGAAAGGCAGAGGAACCAGAGATCAAATTGCCAGCATCTGTTGGCTCATAGAAAAAGCCAGAGAATTATTTCTTTTAGTCTTCACAATAGTTTTGTAATGTGGGTGCTGTGGCTATCCCAGTTAGACATGTGAATAGACAAGCATAAAACAGTGAACACAGCTAACTCTTGACCGCTGCGTTGTGTTGCCTTCCGAAAGATCAGTAGATTTGCTTCTAAAGAACCACCAATGACTACATCAAAAGCTGCTCCAATAGATGGCTTTTACATTTTTATGTGATCTTTTCTGTTGTTGGTTGAAATAAGATAAGGCTGGAGGAGGGGAAAATATACTTAAAATTCTGGTAGAGGAGACCAGAAATGTGGTTGGGGAGGCAGATTTTCTTTTTGTTGCCTACATGGGATATTATGCATGCTTTCCAGCTGTACTTTTATATTAATTAAGCAAAAGTTGTAAATTGAAAGTGTTAGTCACTCAGTGGTGTCTGACTCTGCAGGCCCATGGCCTGTAGCCTGCCAGGCTCCTCTGTCCGTAGAATTTGTCAGGCAAGAATACGGAGTGGGTAGTTGTTCCCTTCTCCAGTGGCTCTTCCTGACCCAGGGATTGAACTTCAGTCTCCTGCACTGCAGGCAGATTCTTTACCATCTGAGCCACCAGGAAAAGATGTAAACGGTGGTTATGGTGGTTCAGTCGCTAAGTCGTGTCTGACTCTTGTGATCCCTTAGACTGTAGCCCGCCAGGCTTCTCTGTCCTTGAAATTCTCCAGGCAAGAATACTGGAGTGGTTTGCCATTTTCTTCTCCAGGCGATCTTCCCAACCCAGGGATCAAACCCTGGTATCCTGCATTGCAGGGAGATTCTTTACTGACTGAGCTACCAGGGAAGCCCAAAGATGTAAATAGTTTTCTTCTAAGTGAATAACATAGTAAAGCCCTAAAATGCAGAGTACAGGCAGAATATTTCTCCCCAAATTTAAATTTTCAAAGGAGAGAGTGATTCACCTGAGAACTAAGAGAAAGCTCTGGTTTAACCACAAGGCTTAACCCCCACCCCCATATCCCGCTTTGTTGAAGTGCTATCACCAGCTGACTCTGGTTAGGAGCTTTTTAAAAATGAGAACTTTCGCTTAGGGCATGTGAGACCTTCTCAGGAAATCCCAGTGACTTCTGTTGCTCTTCTGTAAGTGGAAAACCTTAGACAGTTTGGTTGCTCATCCAGGGCTGGCCGCCCTTCCCAGAATTCTCAGCACAAGCCCAAGGTCTCCATTATTTCTCCGGCCTCCTTCTGGCTGGCATGCAGCACTCCCCCAACCCCGGGACACAGGTCAGAGAAGCCCAGCATGCAGGGCCCACCAATACAGAGGATGTCCAAGACCCTCCTTGTCTGCTTCCTCTAGCCCTCTCTCATTTTCAGTCAGCAACCTGGGATTCCAAGTTAATGAAAAGTGTTGAACACTCAGTTTAACAATTCGAGTTGAGTTGGGTAGGGGTGAGGGTGGCAGGAATTTTTTAGTGTTGAAAGAAGCTTTCATACCCCTGGACCTCCCTGTGCAAGTGCACTTTTCTCTGTAGCTTTTCTTCCCCTGTCTGGGAGGTATCTTCTGTGTGGAAATGGCTGAGCCCTTCTCTGTGCTTTACTGCCATGTGCAGAATCCAGAAATGTTTATCAAGTAAATGGATTCTTCCACACTAGAATCTATACCTTTAAAAAAAGTTTTGGAAATATAACTGATTTACAATGTTGTGTTAGTTTCTGCTGTACAATGAAGTGAATCAGCTATATGTATACATACATCCCCTCCTTCCAAGGACTTCCCTCCCCCAGCCATCCCACTCATCAGGTCATCACAGAGCACCAAGCTGACTTCCCTGTACCATACAGCAGCTTCTCACTAGCTATCTGTTTTTCACACAGTAGGACTACTATAATAAACGATCTTTGTAAAAAATACTCAAGAAGTACTGATGTGTATAGTTTTGAGCGTTTATCCATCCACTGTTCATTCATCAAATATTTCCTGCATACCTACTGGGTGACAGGCATTGTTCCAACATCTTGGAAAATAGGCGGGAGCAATATGGTCAAAATCTAACCCCCCTCAAACTTGACATTCAAAGATGATGAGGCAGATGGTAAACAAAGCAAGTACATGTTAGATAATAAAGCCCCATGAAGAAATACAAAGCAGGGCAGGAGAGCCCTGAGTGATGGGGAATGAAGTGGACCTGGTGCTCTTCAAGTCAGACTGGGCAGGGAGACATCTGAGCAGGCCTGAATGCAGTCATGGAGCCAGCCATAGGGATTTCTGTGAACACCTGGTTGCACATGGAGGGAGCAGCATGTGCGAAGGCCCTGATGAGGGCTTTAGAAGATGAGGTCAGATAAGTAGCCAAGAGCAAATCATGCGGTGCTTGACTGGCCATGAAATGGACACTGAATTTTATTCTAACTGTGATGCAAAGCCATTGAGCAGGAACGCATCAGGCACAGACTTGCGTTTGCAAGCATCACTTTCAGAGCATTTTCATGACCTTTCCTTCATCCAGTAATTATCAAGCACCACTAGTGCCAGGCCCTGCCCTAGATACTAGGCAGTGACAGATAAAAGACACAGTACGTGCTTTCAAGAAACGTACGGTCTGGTGTGGAAATCACCAGACAAATGGACAGCTCCACACTGGGTTATTGTGGTCATCATGGTGGAGGGCTGTGGAGCCAGGAAGAAGAAACCCAGGCAAGGGCCAAGGAGGAGCTTTTCTAGACGAGGTCATTGTCAATGATGGCCCTAATCTGTGTCGGAAAAGCAGGAGCATCTGTTGCTGTGGGGATACGTAAGAAGATGGCCTACCTCGGTCTGGGGAAGGAAAGGGGAGAATCTTCGAGGAAAGGATTTTTAGGCTTGGTTCTGAAGAATGAGCAGTAGCTGGTCAAGCCAAGAGGGAGAGTTCAGATAACTGCCCAGCACAGGGCAGGGAGACCCAGATGGTAGTGGGAGCAAGAGAAATGAAGCCGGGTTGATTGGGGTGGTCTGAATATGGAGGCCTTGAGACCATGGTCAGGGCTTGGGTCATTACTCAAAGAAGAGTGTGTCGGGGAGGAGCATTTTAAAGAAAGAAGGGGCATGATTAGAGTTGCATTTCAGAAAGATCAGTCTGGCTGCATGGTAGATAATGTTCTAGAAAAAGCAGGGACAGGGAAGAAAACAGTGAGGGGCTAACCTGTGGCCTAGATGACAGTAGACATTGTGGGAACAGGGCAGAGTGCTGGATTTTAACAGCATGTAGGAGATGAAGTGAGAGGACTGGACAAATTATTGGATGTGTGGGGTGAGGAAGAAAGATGAACCGTCAAAACTGCCAGGTGCTGCTCTGGAAGTGGTGGGCGTCAGAACTGTTGATCAAGATAAGTGATATGATACAGAGAAGAAATGTGATGGGAGAGAAGGACAACCAGTTACTGTTTGGTCTTTTTAAGACAGCTGCAGGGATGTTCTGGTAGGAAACTCCACAGAGCATCCTTGGGAGAATTAGCATGCAGGTAGTCAGGGTCATGGGAATGGATGGCTCCGGGAGAGTGTTACACTGTGTGTATGTGTGTGTGTAATTCATGAGACCATCTATTTGAGACCACCCAAGGACTCTGATCAGATGTCTATTTAATCTCAGACCCATCACAGCTCTCACAGTAGCACTGTCTCTGGGCACAGCAGAGGCTGTGCAGCAACGTGCATTCTGAGACTGCGGAGCAGGGCAGGCACCTGGCGATAGGAGGGTCCTGGTGAAGGCTGCCTCAGGATGATAAATGAGCTCAGGTCTCCACCTGACAAGTGCCTCGCATCACCTTCTCATTTCAGCTGTTTGGAGGCTTTTGCGGGCGAATAATCAGTTTTGTTTTCTGTTTCTTCCTTCAGGATTAGAAAGTATTTTAGAGCATTTCCTTTTCTTGGCAACATCCCCATCCTGTATGAGGAACAACAAAGGAAGACGTGCATTTTTTTTCCTTTCTTACACACTTGAGCTGTGGCTTTTCGCTAAATTCACATTAGCAAGATTTCAGCATGGCTGAAGGTGGTCCAAGAATACTGACTTCCAGTTATAAAATGAATAGATTCTGGGGATGTGAGGCACAGCATAGTGACTCTAGTCAACAGTAGTGTATATCTGAAAGCTGCTAAAAGGGTAGTTCTTAAAAGTTCCCACCACACACACACACACACACACACACACATACACACAGATTGTAATTTTGTGAGGTGATGGGTATGCTGACCTTATTGTGGTCTAATCATTTTATACTATATGCATTTATCAAATCAGTATATTGGTACACCTTAAACTTATATAATATTATGTATCAATTATATCCCAATAAAGCTGGAGAAAAATATTTTATACAACTTCAAAAGGGTTATTAAGTGTAACAGAGAGTTGAGATTTAAGAGGTATGGCCGTGAAAAAGCAAACATCTAGTGAACCATATTTGGCCAAGCAGAATTGATCATTCTTGGTAAGTCTTGATTGTGGGGATATTTTTCATTTTTATTGCTCAGAATGAGAATTGCTTCATTCCTTATTTCCACCCATAATAAAGTCAGTGTGGACTTTCATGCTAGTCCGTTCCGATACCAGGCACATTAATATATAGTAAGTCTTCACAAATCCTTATTCATCATTATTGTTGTTTTGTTATTTTTACATTGTTTTGTACTGAATGCCTGTCTGTTGCCCCCACACAAGGAAAGGTTCTAAATGATCTTGTTATGCCCCTTGGGACTAGCAGAGTCCTTGACACAGGGTAGAAATAAAGTATTTTATATTGTATGCTGATTGTTTTTCCCAATTTGTAATTTTTTCCCAATTTGAGGATAAGCTCCTTGAAGACAGGAATGATGTCTCCTACTTTTTACTTCCAGTAATTCTAGCCTTGTTTTGAATATATGGGAGTTACTTACTTGTGTCTATCTAAAAACTGACAGATTGAAATAATGAGTTGACTTTGCCAGTTAAAGAAGAGCATGAAGATTATAGAATCACTTCATGACCTCTCACCCTAGCAGCAAAAGCAGTGTCAAGTCCACCTTATTGAAATGTACATCCATTACCTGTAAAAATAAGGGTACAACTTTTACAACATAAGAGATACAGCAGTCAAAAGTGAGGACATACCTTTTGTTTTTAAATATTCCTCTTTGATCAGGATATTAATATTCATAAAACTCTCGAAAGGAGATTGTCATTAGGGGTTAGAGCCATTAAGGCCATCACCAGGTTTTGGAGCATTGCCATGGAGATGAAATTGGCCCTGTGCCTTCACTGCTCTTCAGAGTAAATGCATTTGGTTTGAGTTCTCTTGTTCATTTGCAGGCCTGTGCTTCTGGAATTGGGAGGTATGATTAGAAGTGCAGAAGTCAGGAGAGAATGCTTGCAAAGAGCGTCTGGAATTCATAGTCTGTGGAACTGCATTTTTTTTTGTGCACTTTATGGGGATAATGTCACTGGGATTAGAACACCACACGAGAAGATTCTTGCTGTCACATGAATGCAGCCATACACACTTGATTGGGAATCCCCATTGAGGATAGGCTGCACTGTGTGTTTTCAAAGACTGTAGCTTGTATTTCTTGACATTTTATCCCAGTGACTTTTACATTAACAAAAGCCAGCGGGTGCTATGGAAATAATCAGTCATTGGCAAAGCTAGAGACCTCCTGTTGTCACAGGCATCTTGGAAAAAGCTGTCCTTCTGAGGTACAGGAACCCTGAGATCCAAAGCAGGTCATCTAGAAGGATCTGGTTTCTTCAGCATGATCTGAATCTTGATGGCTGGATGGACAGACAGGTCTCTCTAGCAACTTTTTATAAATTAAAACCAAGTAAGCAGTAAACTTGGAATACTGTGAGCCAATATATTCACTATTGCAAAGCAGAAAAGGTTAATTTAGGGAGTTGTTTGGTGGCTTATTTGGTAGCCACACAACCATGTACTAATAGGTATATTTACCTTTGTTACTTTTGTACTTAAGAATTTTTTTTTATATTTCAGAAAATACAATGTAGGTCTTTAAGTTGGATCTTGATGAAAATTGTGCTAATCCTGGGACAGCTTTTCCCTTGTAAACATTTAAGGAGAGAGGTTTTATTGGTATCTCCTTTCCTAGTGAAAGTGGAAGAGAAATTTAATATTTAAGTCTTTTTAATTTCAAAGTCCACTTTTAAGTGGATAGAGAAAACAGTTTAAACTGGAACTTGAAAAGTTGGATAGATATATACTTTTTCTTAAATTTATTTAAAATGATGTATAACCAAAAATATAAGAGTATGTAATTCAGATTTTAAGAATTTTTCCAAATTTCAGTGACATTATGTTACAGAGTAAGGTAAACTTGAGACTTGTGGGTGGGTAGGATTTAGTTTACAAATGGACTGGCCCAGTCCAGAAGATGTCACCCAGAGCAAAGATTAGCTGAAGGCTTTTATATATCATAAGATGACTTTAAATTCTGTCCAAGATTTAGAAAACAGTCATCTACAAAGTAACCAGGTAAATTTTGTGAACCATACTTCTAGGAATTGACAATGATAGTGAGTTTTTAAATAATTTTCTACGGCATTCAAGTCTACCAAATATTGTTTTATCAGATTGTCTCTATCTTCATTATTTTAATAAATATTTTTAAAGATCACATATTTTATTTTAAAGCCCAGAATTAAAATTTTCTACTTGGGCAGATATAGAATATTCTCTTTGCAACAGGCCAGGCAGACACAATATGTTGTAGCTTTTGTTTTCTTCTTTTTTAGTTCATAAATTTGATCTTTAAATGTTTTAAGTAAGCAAAAATTCAAATAGAATCAACAAAATCTGCCGTATTTTGAGAGTGTCAGTAATAGTTACATGATAGGCTTTAATTTTCTTGTGTTCTGATTATAAGACTTACAAATATTTCTTCTGAATTGGATTTCATGTGTGATTTGACCTTACAGAAGCAATCCAATACCTTCTGAATGTACGTGGAAAATATTATTAGATCTGCTTTGAAAGCACAAGTCATTCCAACTGCTGCTTTTTTATTGGAAATTAAAGAAAAATGAGAAAAATTATCACCTTCTACCAAAAAAACCCCCAAAACTTGTTAGACGGCAAATAACAGAAATGAGTATTGTGGTAATCATAGTCCCCTTAAAAGGACCGGCCCCTAGACCCACAAGTGATAAATTGTAGGACTGACAAATCCATATAGGTCCCCAAATCCATTCTAGTCAAGAATCCAGTGGACCCCTGGACTCTATAGCAGATAATGATTTGTTTATTAAATACCAATAGTGAACTTTCTTTGAATATGTAACATAATTAATTTTGTTCTCCATCTGAGCTTATTGCTTAACTCAGATCCCAAGCATCCTTTCCTGAGAAAGGGCACCTTTCTTCCTATGTAACAATAACAACACTCTTTACAGTGGTGCTAATGTGGGCTTCCCAGGTGGTACTAGTGGTAAAGAATCCACCTTCCAGTGAAGGAGCTGCAAGAAATTCAGGTTCAGTCCCTGGGTCTGGAAGTTGCCCTGGAGTAGGAAATGGCAACCCTCTCCAGTATTCTTGCCTGGGAAATCCCATGGGGAGAGGAGCCCAGTGGGCTACAGCCTATGGGGTCCCAAAGAGTCTGACAACTGAGCACACAACGTGTCCCTAAAGCCATGCTGTCCAGAGTGTGATCCTTATACCCAGTCACTGAACTGCTTGTTACTGCTCTGCAGGGAGTTAAAGGAGCTCACACCCCTATGGAGACCCATTCCATCAGTAAGCACACGGCTGAGTTCACCTTGCCTTATGGCGACTTCCTCGGTGAAGGGAGCAAGTGCAGTGACTTGCATCCTGGGAAGCAAAGTGCCAGTGTTCTCGCGTATAATGTTCTCTCTGACTTTCAAGGGTTTTCTCCAAACTTGGAAAGTTCAACTCAGAATGTGTAAATTATGAGAACATGAGATTTTTACAAGAGCAACATTCTGTATCCCACATATACAGAGTCTATATTAGCATGTTTAGTTATTATTCAGTTTATTTCTGTTTCATAAAAGATACATTTCTGTTTCTGTATAGCATCAACTTTTACATAACTTGACTCCTAAGTAGACAAATCAATTAATCAAATAATATTATGCAGTGTTTCATAATATTAATAGTTATTGATGAGTGCTTACTAAGGAACTCTGCCAAGTACTTTACATGCATTAGCATATTTTATCTCACAGCAACTCTTTGCAGTAAGATTTTGATCATCTTCTTTTTGTAGATGAGAAAACGAAGGCTTAGAGAAGTTAAAGAAAGTTACCCAGTATCAAACAGCTCATCAGTCGTTACAGCAGTGATTCAAAATAAGATCTACTTGGCTTCAGGGCCCTTGCTCTTAGTTACTCAGAAGTCCATATGGGCCAGCTGGATAAATGATAAATGAGTGAATCAGATTCAGATTCTGGCAACGTGGTGGACAAACCTCATGCAAAACAAATGGAAAAATTGCTTAAGATGTACTTTCTAAAAATGTTGTAACATTTGAGGTTGAAAGAAAGTTACCAGGTTTAAGAAAGAAAGTGAGGCTCAGAGGAGCCCAATGAGAAAGCTACCATTAGGACCCTAGGAGTTGAGGTCCTTTGGATCTGAAAATAGACCCTTGTGTTAACTTCCAGGCATGTAGCGACTGGCCCTCTGCAAGCAGGGAGCTACAACTTAAACTCCATGTGACGATGAACTCCTCAAGCGTCCACCTTTTTTCAAGAAGGGAACTTGAAAAGTTCCATCCATCAAACTCATTCCACATACTGATGTGGAGTCCAAATCTACCCCAGTGAGGCATAAATTTGGAGAGATTGTTTATACCCAAAGAGTCATATCCTTCAGATTGAGGAAGCACATTGATTTCTGTCCATTCATCTAGCATTACCAAAAGCAGATCCTCATCCTGACATAATGTATGGAAATCTCAGAACAACAGAGATGTTGGGGATGGAAGGGGCATTTTAAATATAAACATAACCAAAAGAAAGAAAAGCAAACAATTCAACTGCCAGTAATACTTCTTTTTGGCAACAATAAAGACTAAAAGACATTGAAATAACATCTAATTTTAAAAATTGCTATCACCCTGGAATTATCTTCCTGGCAACCTATCTTTTAAGAGTGATAATGACATGGAATACACAGTGATATGAAAAACTCCTGATAAAAACAGTAATCTCACAACCATTATGTTGAATGTTTGTTAGAAGCCAGACACAAAAGAGTACCTACTGGATGATTCCATCTATATGAAATTCAAAAAATAAACGAAATAATCAGTAGGGGGAAATGTCTGGATAGTGGGGGTGAGTATTGACAGAGAAGGGGCATGAGAGTACCCTCTGGTGTAATGAGAATATTATAAATCTTGATCTGGGTGGGATTTGCTTGGGTGTGTACACATGCAGAAATTGAGATAAGCCCTTTACATGCATGTGTATTATGTACCTCACTGTATACATTTTGACCCTCTCCAGGAAGAATATGTCTTTTAAAACAGGGAGGACATAATAGAGACTTTTAAAGTTTGTTTCTTATAGATGTCACTAAAGAATTGCTAAAGATGCATTTCTGTGAGAATGAGATAGAACCCAGAGGATCAGAGTGGGTTGTAATAATGAAGTAAGAAAAGAAAGTGGTAAATAAGAGGTTTCTTTGAAGCAAACATTGACTCACAAAAATAATAATGACTTTGAAGAGTGGGAACTAAAAGCAAGATAGAATTAAACCCTATATAACAACCAGTGAATGTGGTGTTTGGCAGTTGGAGTTAAAGCATTGTAAGATTCTTGCTTTTTTCTGGAGGAGGGTAGAAATGTAATTAACTTTGAGTCAATGTTAGAAGTTTAAGGTAGTAACAAAAATAGTACAGATAGAATATTTAATTCTCATGTTAACTGATTGTAAAATAAGAATTAAGAAGTTATTCAATTGTTAATAACCACTCCTCGGATAAACCTCACTGGTTACAATATTGACATATAGACACTGCTATGTATAAAACAGATAACTAATGAGAACCTACTGTATAGCATAGGGAACTCTACTCAGGCTCTGTGCTAACAAAGAGGGGATATATGTGTACGTATAGCTGATTCTGGCTTCCCAGGTGGCACTAGTGGTAAAGAAAAGTGAAAGGTAAAAGTTGCTCAGTCGTGTCTGATTCTTTACGACCCCATGGGCTATCCGTGAAATTCTCCAGATCAGAATACTGGAGCCTTTCCCTGAAGGGGATCTTCCCAACCCAGGGATCGAACCCAGGTCTCCTGCATTGCAGGCAGATTCTTTACCAGCTGAGCCACAAGGGAAGCCAAAGAATACTGGAGTAGGTACTCTATTCCTTCTCCAGCAGATTTTCCTGACCTCAGGAATCGAACCAGGGTCTCCTACACTGCAGGTAGATTCTTTTATGAACTGAGCTATCCCACCTGCCAATGCAAGAGATGTAAGAAACTGGGGTTCAGTCCCTGGGTCGGGAAGATCCCCAGGAGGAAGGCGTGGCAACACACTCTAGTATTCTTGCCCGTAGGGCTCAAAGAGTTAGTCGTGACTGAAGTGACTTAGCATGCACACATAGCTGATACTTTGCTGTACAGCAGAAACTAATACAACATTGTAAAGCTACTATGCTTCTGTTTAGTCACTAAGTCGGGTCCAACTCTTTGCAAGCCCATGGAGTATAGCCCACCAGGCTCCTTTGTCCATGGAATTTCCCAGGCAAGAATACTGGAGTGGGTTGCCATTTTCTTCTTCAGGGGATCTTCCCTACTCAAGGGTTAAATCCACATCTCTTGTTTGGCATGTGGATTCTTTACCACTCAGCCTCCTGGGAAGCCCCAATAAAATTTTTTAAATAAAAAAAGAATTTATTCAATCTAATAGTAAGCAGGAAAAGAGAAAAATAAAGCCAAAGTAAAGGCCTAGTAATAGGAAAAAATTATAGAAGAAATAGATCCAATTAAGTTAGTAATTATAAATATAATTTATTAACAGATGTAATTTTTTAACATGTGAGAAGATACAGAATCTACCATATTATTTATAAACGAGATTCCCAAACCAAATGATGCAAAGCCACAGGGATAGAATGTGATAAATTGGGAAGATTTTTTTAAATGAAAGTTGATATACCTACATTAATATCTTGCAAAATAAGCTTTAAGGGAGAATATGTTTTTAGGAGTAATTCATCAGGAAGATATAAAAATCCTAATCTTGAACCCTGAAAGTAAATCAGGCATTATTTGATAGAATAGACAAATTCTTAATCATAGTAGGAGATTTTAATCCACATCCCACAGAAAATGATACCTTAAGCAGAGAGAAATGACCAAATATGTGGAAGAGTTGAACAATACCAAATATGTGGAAGAGTTGAACAATACTGTTAATATGCTTAATCTTTTGAATATGTAAAGATCGCTGCCCCAGTATTTGGGCAATATACATTCCAAGGGACATACATCATTTATAAATCTGAGCATGTATTATTGATACAAAAGAAATATCAGTAAAGGTCAATCAGACAAAGTTTAAAACAACTGGGAATGTTGAGGCTTGTTGCAAACGAGAGTGTATGCCTTCTTAACAATAAAAAAAAAAAAGAAAGAAAGAAAACAAGAATACTCTGCAGAATATAGCCTCAGAAACTTCTACTGATTGCAGTATTCTGGACTCATCCAAGCACAGACCTTTGCTGCTGCGTTTCCATCTTGTTGCCTACTCTGATCTTTTTGACAATTCAGACAGCTGTATTCATAGAAGGGAAAGGCATTATCAGTGAGTAAGACCCCCTCCCTCACAATCAGTCATCAGAAGTCAACACTTCTGATGTGGAGTGACAGGGCATGGGGGCTGAAGAGGCTATTGTCTTAAATTAGGGTTAAAGATTCTGTGATGAATTTTGGATTATTCATTGTCCCTGGTCCTCAGAAGGGCACCTTTATAAGAGACTGTGTGAGATATTTCTCTGAAGATGTTGAAGAATTATCAAATGATTTTCTTCTTGGATTCAGATAAGACTTTATTTATGTATTGTACACATTAAGTAAGGGCCTGCACTTTGTCATGGCTGAAAGAATTTTGTGACCCTGAGAAATCCTGAACATAGATTCTCTGCGAGCTGGGTGAGTGCAGAATTTGTCAGAAACACTGTGGGACTTCACTTAGACATCTAATTGTCTCACCTCCTCTTCTGTGGTTTATGAATAATGTTCAATATTGTTCAGTATCATGGCTGTAATACTCTAGAATTGGTGTGTATCCTTTTAATTTGTTAATCTATAGCAGTCTTAACCTCTTACAAATGATTCATGATACCTTCTCATTTTGTTAGATTTCTATGTGTCTTTTTGCTGACCTAGAAATTCTACAGGCAGCTCCATTTTTAGGCTGATGAAATGCAGTGATCCCTGAAGCAATCTGAGCAGTCTCCCACAGGTAACCTCCTTCAAGCTTGAAATGATTCCATTTATTACCATGAATCCCTGCCCTTGAGAACATATTAGCTGAATGTTTGCTAATTTCCTTCTCTGCTATGCTTTTGCATACTAGATATCAATCTGTCTCCTAAAATCTTTCTTAACTTTTTAAGTTAAAGCTTTGATCACTAAATTATGTATCCCATGAGTGTTTTTGGTTGACAAAAGAGAAATAAAACAACCCATCATAGTTAATTTTACAGTGTAATTGAAGAGCTAAACCAACCGTTAATGGTTAGCATCACGCCTAACTCTAAGGAGTAAAGATTGCTCAGGTTTGTGTGTTTTTCTAAGACTGCTAACCATTGATCCCTTTGCAAAGAGTAATAAACTATGACTGTACTTGATCACAAGCTCACATTAGGCATCAGAATTCTTGCCACAGAGGGAGTCATCGTTGACTGCACCTGTGTAAAATCTCACAGTCTGTCAGCTCAGTTGTGTTCACAAGCTTGCAGTCTTAGTATCTGCATCCAGCATCTTTCCAGTTACCTATAACTACCCCTAAGATTCTAATGAGTGCACCAAACAGAGATGTAAATACTTTGGTTTGCCCTTGCTCAGCACCAGACCAAAAGAGAGCTGGTGTTGTTGCAGACACGGATATATTTGAGCTGATTCAATATTTTCCACGTGATATAAAGTAGGGGACACGTCAGTGTGATACTGACAGATTTCTCTGGATCGTGTTTGTGTAATTACTGTGCCTTAAGTGTTCCTATGAGAGACTTCATTCACCACATGTGAGTCCCTAGTTGATGAATTACTTAAATACTTTTCTGATTTAGGTTCAATAGCAATTCATCTGGAGAAGGCAATGGCACCCCACTCCAGTACTCTTGCCTGGAAAATCTCATGGACAGAGGAGCCTGGTAGGCTGCAGTCCATGGGGTCGCTAAGAGTCAGACACGACTGAGCGACTTCACTTTCAATTTTCACTTTTCACTTTCATGCACTGGAGAAGGAAATGGCAATCCACTCCAGTGTTCTTGCCTGGAGAATCCCAGGGACGGGGGAGCCTGGTGGGCTGCCGTCTCTGGGGTCACACAGAGTCGGACACGACTGAAGCAACTTAGCAGCAGCAGCAGCAGCAATTCATCTTGAGCTATAAATATGAAAGTGATTTGGTTTTGATGTTTTCTTTTCTCTCTTTTTTTTTTTTTACCACTTAACTGCTTTCCTCATTTCAGGTTCATCAGTTTTAAGCTTAGATTAAAACAGGCACCTGAGTCATAAAATTTGACAGTTAAATGGGCAGTATCCTCATTACATAAATAGCTTATATAATTTTTATGAATGACACTAAGGCTACAACAGTTAAGTGAGTAGAGGACATGAACAATTCCCTAAAGTGAAAACCAGATGGCCAGTATGCATTTGAAAAACTGTTCAACTCACTAATAAGCATAGAAATGTCAGTTAAAACAACCACAAAGTATCCTTTCTCATCTTTAAAATTCTACTTTGGTAGGTTACTCAAGTTTTTCTAAAACTTTTAATTATAATGAGGCATTAAATATTTTTATGTACCTTGTTGAATTAATAGATTTTACTGTATGTTGCTAAAGAGTTTGCTAAAGTGTTGTACCAAGTATACTCCCAGGTATGCCAGTACAAGGAGGACATGCCTGTCTCTCTAGACTCCCGTGTACATTGAGATGATCCATTTTTAAAGTGCTGCTGATGCATTGCTGTACAGCATAATCTAACACATTGTAAAGCAATTATACTCCAATAGAAAAATAAGTTAAAAATGCTGCCAATGAGAAAAGAAATTATTGTTATGACTATATAATACTTTCATAAATAAATGAATATTTATGAAGATTTTAAGTAACACAGAGGAGAGGCTTAACAAAAAGGACAAATGACACTTTGCACAGCCCCAGCCACACATCTTATGTAGTCAAGTAGGATCTGTTGCTGCTGCTGTTGTTTAACTCTCAGTCGCATCTGACTCTTTTGTGACCCCATGGACTGTAGCCTGCCAGGCTCCTCTGTCCATGGGATTTCCCAGGCAAGAGTACTGGAGAGAGTTTCCATTTCCTTCTCCAAGGGGTCTTCCTTACCCAGGGATCAAATCCACATCTCCTGCTAGGCAGGTGGGTTCTTTAACCCTGAGCCACCTGGCTGCAAATAAGGGAGGATAAAAGGCGTGTGGCGTCAAGCGCCCACTAATCACCAGGGTGGTCAACCATCCCTTTTATTCCCACCTCATATAGCCTAAGGAATGTTTAACACCTGGATGAAACAGCCTGGTGGTAGATCCCACTTCCCTGCATGCACTGGAAAATGGTTGCCCAAATACTAAAACATTTCCATGGTGAAATCATCAACTACTGTTTGGAAGAGACCTGGATTATCTTCAAGCAAAATGAGTTCCTGATGTTGAAACATTCTTGCCTGCAGTGCCTCGCTTAGTTTTGAATACTTAAGTTATGGAAATACACATTTGCAGGACCTCAGAGGGCTTCCCAGATAGTGCTAGTGGTAAAGAACTCCCTTTCCAATGCAGGAGACATAAGAGACTCAGGTTCGATCCCTGGGCCTGGAAGATCTCTTGGAGAAAGGCAGGGAAACCCACTCTAGCATTCTTGCCTGAAGAGTCCTGTGGACAGAGGAGCCCGGCAGGGTACATTCCACAGGGTCACAAAGAGTCGGATGCAACTGAAGTGACTTAGCACGCACACACACGAGACAGCAGAATCACCAGTCATCCTCCAGCTCCGTTAGCTTATCTCTGTCCTGTCATCTTTATGTCTGTGACAAATTCTTTAGAAACCGCCCTGTGAAGACAGCCCACCTCTCTGCAGGTGTCCTTACCACTGAAACAACATGAATAGAGACAGCTCTCAAAGAAAGGCTTACCTTCAGAATCTGAGATACTGCCATATGTGTTTCTTACAACCTAAAAATATCTGCTATTCTTTGCTATTTCTAAAGGGTATGCCTCATTTGAGAGGCAATAGCCAAACCTCACAATTAACATAATTTTAAGGTAGAAAAAAATTAGAGATGATGAACTGTTTTGACTGGCATGTCACTGAAGCCCCAGTGAAAGCTGTTCTTGTAAGCACATCAGATAAGTCTTTGTTGTATATTTAAGCTCCCTGTGAAATCCCATGGACAGAGGGATGAAAATCTGAAATCCATGGACAGACACTCTGTTTGTGTGCAGACACTTTGGGCATGGAGATGTTAGAGGTTTGCATTCCTCTCCATTAAAAACTGTGAGTGGATCTCACATGAGCAAGTTACATCTGTGTCTCACTCCTCAAGGATGGGATTTATGGTGCCCACAGATTTTATAAAGATGTCTTAGTGTAAAGAGGTTGGGTGGACTTTGGACTGTGTCACCTGGGAGCCAAATTCTGGCTCTGCTAGAAACTAGCTGCTGCTGCTGCTAAGTCGCTTCAGCCGTGTCTGACTCTGTGCAACCCCATAAACGGAAGCCCACCAGATTCCCCCGTCCCTGGGATTCTCCAGGCAGGAACACTGGAGTGGGTTGCCATTTCCTTCTCCAATGCATGAAAGTGAAAAGTGAAAGTGAATTCGATCAGTCGTGTCCGACTCTTCACAACCCCATGGACTGCAGCCTACCAGGCTCCTCCATCCATGGAATTTTCCAGGCAAGAATACTGGAGTGGGGTGCCATTGCCTTCTCTGAGAAACTAGCTACTTAACTTTAATTTATTTAACACAACCTTGCATTAGGTGAAGTTTAATTCTTCACCTGACATGTGGGGAATAACAACACTCACTTGGCAAAGTTGTGATGATAATGATTATATATCTGATATGTAAGAATCAACATGTTAATTAATTAATACTTCCTTCAGTTCAGTCAGTTCAGTTCAGTCGCTCAGTCGTGTCCCATAATTCGCAGCACGCCAGGCCTCCCTGTCCATCACCAACTCCTGGAGTTCACTCAGACTCAATGCCCATCGAGTCAGTGATGCCATCCAGCCATCTCATCCTCGGTCGTCCCCTTCTCCTCCTGCCCTCAATCCCTCCCAGCATCAGAGTCTTTTCCAATGAGTCAACTCTTCCCATGAGGTGGCCAAAGTACTGGAGCTTCAGGTTTAGCATCAGTCCTTCCAAAGAAATCCCAGGGCCGATCGCCTTCAGAATGGACTGATTGGATCTCCTTGCAGTCTTCCTTAGCATTTTATTAATATTGTATGAGGAAGTACGTAAATAAGCTGCTTTTTTAATGAGTTTGCGATTCACCTAAATTAACCCAATGCATTTTGGGTTCAATTTCTAGTCTAGATGTGGAATTTTTTCAGGTGGTTCACAAGACCCTTTCCACCGGCTTTATGCCCCATGGCACGCATTGGTGAGATGGTCGGGGGAGGGGAGGTCCCTATTGTTTTCTGACACCTAGGGGTGGAGCTCTTCTCACCAGAAAAGCCAACAAGCTCATATAGGATACAGTCCACAATTCTGTATTCATTAGCACCATGCTGAACAAAATATATTTAATTGGATGCTTAATAATTCTGATTCAGACACTTTATAAGGTGTGAGAAAGATATATTCTATTTCTGCCAGGAACTTGTAATATAAAGTATCCAGAACACTCTATTTATAAAAAGAGTCTGTGCTTATAGCTTAGGTCATTTCTTATACCTCTCTAACCCATTCTTAAACTCATGAAGATCTGTCGAAAAGAATGTTCACACTAGAAACAACCTAAATACTCATCACTAAGAGAATAGATGAACTAACTATATATTCATATGATGGAATATTACTCAATGGTTAAAAAAAATCTGTGCTATGAAGACATGCAACAACATGGGTGAATCTTAAATACATTATGTTGAGTCAAAGAAGCCAGACACAAAAGAGCAAATACTGAAGCTTTCATTTTTGTGAAGTTTGTGAAGAGGCAAATCCAGTCTGTGAGGACAGAGGTCAGAATGGCAGTTCTCTGGGGATGAGGCAGTTGCCTCTGGGATAGTGACTAGGAAGAGGCAAAAAGAGATTTTCTAGGGTGAAGGAAATGTTCTGTAGCTTATAGATAACAAGGTATGTATCTGTGTGCGCACACACACACATGTATATACATGTTTGTCAAGCTGCACACTTAAAATCTGTCCATATACAATATGTAAGTTATACCTCCATTAAAACAAATTGTCCAAGATAGAGCGCCATTTGTTTGGAGAAAGTTAAGGTGAGGTAAGAAAGAAATCAACTCTTAAAATAACAAACTTTCTAGGGTTTACATTTTTATAAGCTCTGTTTCTGTAAAAATGAATCTATCATCGAATTCTGATTTTAAAACTAAAACTTACCAGGGTAGCTCCCAGTAGATGAATATATTGGATCCCTTTACTTTTCAGGTAAAGTTTTAGCTGAGAGTAAATAAACAGTAGCAACAGTGCTCACTTTCCCAGTAAGTTCCAGCCCTGAAATGTCAGAAGTTTGACTTTAGAAGGAATATTGATTTTAAGTGTCTCTTTGGATGAATTGACAGTTCAGTTCAAAGAGAAGAGCACGCGATGTTGTAGGTTCATCTTCCCATCTTGGGTTTGTTAAACTCCGTGGGAGAAGCAGGAGGATAAATTACTCAGAGTTGAATGTGAGAGTTTTTGAACTCAAATTGATTTTCGTACAGGACACCTTCATTTTATGCAGGAAGAGTGAGTCATTCCACTGATTACTCCCCTTTTGCTCTGTAGTGTGCTTTTTTTCTGAGGCTGAGGAAAGAAACACATGAATGAATGAATCAAGCAAGGGGTGTGGGGGGACATATCCAGGTGTCACCTATATAAATACCCAGCTTATGAAGATCATCTGCAGGCAAACGTCAGCTGTGTCACTTCACTTTTTCCCTTAAAAACACTGATTGAAAAATCTGTAAACGACTTCTGTTGTACTGTTCAAAGCCTTTCATGATCTTTTCCCTCAATATTTCTAGACATGTCCCCCACTTTTCTGAAGGAATCCCTACCTCTAGCTTTCTATCTGCAATGAACTATGGTGATATTTCTTTAAAACTCTGCCAACAATTATGTTCTGGCCTCTTCCACGTGCTTCCCACCTCTGAATTAATCACAAACATCATGCTTTACACAGAACAGGCATTGAAAGTTTACAGAATTAAGTGAAGAGAAAGCCTGCATCTATCTGAACAGTGAAGATGAAAAGAAACGATGAAATGTTTCAGATTTACCATTTCATGGTACACAGGTTTTGCACTAAAAAGGATTTCATGGAACCTTTCAAAAGCCTTGTCTTTCCCTGACTTCAGAACTTCATAATACCGAGTAATTAAGATTTTTGTTCCAGGAACATGAAAGGTCACCCAGACTTCTTGTAACAAAATAGTTTAACAGTTGCGGGGAGGGGGAGGAAGAGATTGATTCTTAAACTCAGTATGCTAAAATGTAAACAGTAAACAGATTAAAATATTATTATTTTAAAATATTAATGTTATGTTTTAAAGCCCCATACTCTGCTGTGAGCTGCAGTGTGTGGCAGCATTATGAGCTGCTGTGACCTTGCCCTCTGTAATCTGTCACCAAGGCCTAATAGGTGGCGAGAGAGCCAAAAGATGTCCATTGAATTATTTTTCCAGACATTTTTCTTTTCACAAAAATGTGTGTTTAATGAACATTATTTAAAGGCTGAATATGTAACACACTACTTTTCCTCATAGCCAATGGTTTAACATAACTTCTGTTAAAGTTTTATTTTTCATATATGTATTATATATATATGTATATGTATGCGTGCATGCTAAGTCACTTCAGTCATGTCAGACTCTTTATGACCCTTTGAACTGAAGCCTGCCAGGCTCCTCTGTCCATGGGATTCTCCAGGCAAGAACACTGGAATGAGTTACTATGCCCTCTTCCAGGGGATCTTCCTGACCCAGGGATCAAACTTGCGTTTCTTATGTCTCCTGCATTGGCAGGTGGGTTCTTTACCACTATACCGCCTGAGAAGCCCATTTTACTTATGTACATATATAATATCTATATTATGTATATTATACACATTTGCATATACACTAGTGTGTACCTACATGTCTGTGAGATGACCAATACCTTACTTACACATGGTCAGGGGACAGTATAATGCTCATCTTTGCTCCTGCCTCAGGACCTTTGAAATTGCTGTTTACTCTGTCTGGAATGCTATCCTCCCAGGTTACTGTGTGCTCAGTCTCTCATCTGTATCTTCTTCCTTGTTTGCTCCCTTTTCAGTCCTTCTCAGAACTCACAGTATATGTATTTGGTTACTTGTAAACTTCTCAGTGTGGAATCCACAAGGCCTAGGATCTTATCTGTTCTATTCATTTTGTATCCCTTGTACTTAGCACACACATACAGATGCTCATTAAATATTTGCAAGATGAATGTTGAATGAATGACTTATAAATCATCAGCCAAGCTTCTACCACACCCATGAATTCCCTCTGTATCATTCCCAGTAAGAACCTACAATCACATATTAATCAAAATGCATTAATGCATTAGGAAATAATATGGAAACAGAGTCCAGAGAGGTAAAAATAAAGTAACCATCCAAGTTGAGAAAGAGGAGGAGGAAAATTTCAAGAGCATTTAGAAGGGAGGAGAAGAAATCAATCTGACCCATTATTTTATCTATATTATGTATAGAATTATGGCTGGTGGATATAAACTGCATCATTTGTCCCAGAGTTTATATTATTTTTATTCTTTAATCCATTAGAAAATAATATCTGTATATTACAAATACAGTTTATGACATTATTTATAACTGAGTGGCTAAATAAAAGCAGATCATGTGAGGAGTAATGATGGGAGTATATTATGTGCTGAAGAGTATAAGGTCCAATATAGCAAACACTTCATGATCTCATAACAACCAAATCAATGAGACAGGTGTAATGATTATTCCCATTTTTCAGATGTGAAGACTCAGTCTCAGAGACTTTAAATGACATGCATCTTACATCTAATGCATACCAGATTCCAAATTAGATGCCAGGCATTTAGAATCTAAGGGCTTCCCAGGTGGTTCAGTGGTTAAGAATCTGCCTCCCAATACAGGAGACTTGGGTTCAATCCCTGGGTCGGGGAGATCCCCTGGAGAAGGAAATGGCTACCAACTCCAGACTCCAGCGTTCTTGCCTGAAGAGGTGCATGGACAGAGGAGCCTGGTAGGCTACAGTCAGTGGAATCACAGAGCTGGATACTGAACGACTTGCATTTCACTTCATTTCCCGGAAGGTACTTAACTCTGCAATTACTCCCTTTTACCAAAGAGGACACTTACAGGCCAGTGAGGCCAAGACCACTTGAGGGGTTTATGAGAAGTGGTAAAAGAATTGGAAAACTTAGAGACCATGTCATGGCTCCTGGTGTGAAGCTGCTGACTCATTGGATCAAGGTGGCAAGAAGTGAAATACCTGTGGGTTCTGGACACTCTTGGATGAGAGAATAGCAGAATACAAGAGAGCAAATAGTGCAGAGGACTCAGTTGGCAACAATTAACCTTGACATAACTGATGTCTTAAGCAAACACTACTCTGATCACCAGTCTGTCTAGTCAAGGCTATGGTTTTTCCAGTGGTCATGTATGGATGTGAGAGTTGGACTGTGAAGAAGGCTGAGCGCTGAAGAATTGATGCTTTTGAACTGTGGTGTTGCAGAAGACTCCTCAGAGTCCCTTGGACTGCAAGGAGATCCAACCAGTCCATTCTGAAGGAGATCAGCCCTGGATGTTCTTTGGAGGGAATGATGCTGAAGCTGAAACTACAGTACTTTGGCCACTTCATGTGAAGAGTTGACTCATTGGCAAAGACTCTGATGCTGGGAGGGATTGGGGGCAGGAGGAGAAGTGGACAACAGAGGATGAGATGGCTGGATGGCATCACTGACTCGATGGACATGAGTTTGAGTAAACTCCCGGAGTTGTTGATGGACAGGGAGGCCTGGTATGCTGTGATTCATGGGGTCGCAAAGAGTCGGACACAACTGAGCGACTGAACTGCACTGAACTCTGTTCACCTACAATGTTTCAGGCTCTGTGCTGGATGTTTGAACGATGACAGCAAGGACACAGCCTCTTCTTCCCCCAAACTCACTGTCTAGCAGGGTGACTGACAGCCTGTGCCCACTAATCTCTGTGTTTTGCTTTAGAGATGAGATTGCAAGCAGAAAACCTGCAACGGCCTGCAGCTGGCTGTGTTTGGTGTTGGCTCACATGCTGCCCCATACCTGTTATAGTTTGCTTTATTGTAAACCTAGCTGGTTCCACTCTCTTTACATTAACTGCCTGGTTCCTGTAGACATTTGAGTTTTATCCCTGTGATTTCCCTATCTGTCCTCCTTCACCTTGCCCACTGTGAAAACAAGCCCTGTCTACCTCTGTGTGTGTATGTATGTGTGTGTGTGTGTGTGTGTGAGAGAGAGAGAGAGAGAGAGAGAGAGAGAGAGAGAGAGAGAGGTTTGGTTACCACTGCCCTGGGCATTTCAGGACTTCAGCTGCTTTGCTGCCTCAGCAGCTGCTGTAACAAAGGAGGTGTAAGCTACTTCTTCNTGTGTGTGTGTGTGTGTGTGTGAGAGAGAGAGAGAGAGAGAGAGAGAGAGAGAGAGAGAGAGAGGTTTGGTTACCACTGCCCTGGGCATTTCAGGACTTCAGCTGCTTTGCTGCCTCAGCAGCTGCTGTAACAAAGGAGGTGTAAGCTACTTCTTCTCCAGATGAGATCTGAGGTTCAATGACCTTGTTTGCCTCAAAGAGAAGAACCAAGGGCTTTGTGGGAAGGAGGGGGGCCAACCGATGAGCAGGATGATCTTACTGGAGCATCTTGAATGTGGCTAGCCCTGAGGGCACCCGTGGCCAAACATTGGTGGCACCAGGCAACCACCAGTGGCATATGGGACCCTGTCCTTTTTCTTCCTGGGTTTTTTTTTTTTTTTCTTTTTATCTTTTTCTTTTTCTTATTTCTTACCTTATTTCATTGTCCTTCCCATTTTACCTCTTTCATCCCATGTTCTCATTGCTTTCTGCTCCCTCTGGTGGCTCTAATAGAAACTGATGGGGATACAAGGGTGGTGGCTCAGATGCTAAAGAATCTGCCTGCAATGCAGGAGGCCTGGGTTTGATCCCTGGGTCAGGAAGATCCCCTGGAGAAGGGAATGGCAACCCACTCCAGCATTCTTGCCTGGAGAATTCCATGGGCAGAGGAGCCTGGCAGGTTACAGTCCATGGAGTTGCAAGAGTCAGACATAGATGAGTGACTAACACTAACACAGGGGCTGAATTTGATGCTTAAGTGGATGTTGTTTGGCTGGTGGTATGTTTTGACTCAATTGCATTCGAAGGTCTTTGAACACTGTGTGCTGTTCACTTCATGCCACAGTCCCTACCACTGAGACAGTCACATACCTACAGCTGCATTCATTTACCTGCCTAGCCCCAGCTCTGATCCCAACTTGTGCTCCAGAGGTTACTTAAATGAAACAATGCTTGTGATGCCTGTATTACTAATAAGATGGGGCTCTTCTAATACTTGGGAATTCAGGTATCACCACCTCTTTTTACCCTTTAATGCTTTCCATCTGTTAATTTGTCAGAAGCTGTTCCTGTGCAAGTAAGGAGACATATTGCTCACAAATATGAAAGATATTATAGACAAGCTTGCAGCCTCTGTCTGAAAGCTGTCAACCTACTTGTGTTACATTCCTATTGTGCTGTAACATTATCGCAAACTTACCAACTTAAAAAAACAAAAATTATCTTGTAGTTCTGTAAATCAGAAACAGACACGAGTCCCACAGGGCTGAAATCAGGGTGTCTTTAGGGCTCTGTTCCTTGCTGGAGGCGCTTGGGGAGGATCTGTTTCTTTGCTCGTTCAGATTGTCAGCATATTCAGTTCTCTGAGGTTGTTGGACTGATGTCTGCATTTCTGTGCTGGCCAGCAGCTAACAGCCCTTCCACCTTCTAGAAGCCACTTTCATTCCTTGGCTCAAGCCTGCCCCCCTTCACCATCCTCACAGTTAGCAATGGGGCTCCAGTCCCTCCGGTTTCCAATCTCTCCTCCTTGTATCTCATCTCTGTGACACAATTGGAAAAGATTCCATGCTTTTAAGAACTCAAGTGATTAGGTTGGGTCCACTCAGATAATCCAGGATAATCTCCCCCATCTCAAGGTCCCTCCCTTTAATCACAACTACAAGTTCCTTTATCACATAAGGTAACATCTGC